>JAXQQM020069923.1:0-112470 GCA_034641835.2 Pinus albicaulis | reverse complement strand
CTCTTTTTTCTTTGTATCTTGTGAGATTTGACCTTTTTCCATAGATAATAGATTCATAGTTTAAATGAATCTTAGCTAATTAAATTAAAATTCTAGAAATCCAATTCCAAAATCAACAATTTGGTAATGTAATAAATTCAACAATCTTAAAAACCATTCCTAGTTAATTATAAAAAATTTAAATTTACACTTCCATCGAATAATAATAGTATTTTCCAAACCCAAAAAGTTATTTTACAATAAGTGGTTAATTATATATATTAAAAATAAATAGTTTCATGTTCCAGCAATATCGCTGGGAAAAAATGACAGACAAAAAAATTAAAATGATGACTTTCCTTGCCTAGGCTTAAACACGGCCCCAAAAACCCTACTTCGTTGTTCAACATAGTGCTCCTTGAGGCCCTCGTTGATTAATAAATAATAAGATCTTTGTAAGTTAACAATGTTGTTAGCATTAAGGTAATAAGTGTGATTGGCTTTGAATTTGGAGTTGAACGTGCTTTTTCCTTTTGCAGGACTGTCGCTTCAGGTACAAAAGTTTTAGATTCTTTGCTGATTAGATTTCAAACATTGGATTTTGGGGCCTTTGTTTGAAACCTTCATAGATCTTTGAGTGCGTTTTACTTTCTTTTTCCCTCTATGAAATTTGAAAATTTGGACATAGTGGGCCCTAGAAATGCCAACTCCCATTCCATTCACAATTGGAGTTGCATGTTATGTCACAGTTTTTAACTTTTAGGTCAATTAAAAAAATTGATGATCATACTTTTTATATAATCAACTGAGGTCCCAGTTTGCTTGTTTTTATTTATGGTTGACGCCTATTAGTATAATCTTCCATAAAATAAAAAAAATAAAAGCAGATAAAAGAACCCGAAGCCATTATAAACACAATATTATGAACAAATAACACAATACCCAATTTCTCAATTGAAGCCATAATTATATGTTTCATAAAGTCTATTGTTTCTTAATAGAGTTCATTTCAAGCTCGTTAAAGGAGAACCCTTCAAATAGAGTTTAATTCGTCTTTGGCATTATCCCAAAATGTCCATTGTGTGCCTGAACCTTTATTATCTTCTAAAATTATCGTTACGACTTGTCACTATCCATAAATGTTTTGATACCATGTTCGTTCTAGAAAATATACACGGAAGGTAATAACACAACACCGTTAATTGCAAGTATGATTCTGTAGCCTACAATTGAAATATACTCCGAGCCATTCTCAACCACGATGAGAACCATGAGAAACCTTGCCAATCCCAAAACTATGTAGAGAAAATGGTAGAATCGCTTCAGCTCACTTTTTTGTATGGTATCCTTTGTGGGACGAAATATGAACATAACAACCAAAGAAACTGCACTGGGCAGCAAACCCAGCAGCAAAATCACACCAAAATATCCACTGGCATGATTTCCATAAACTGCATGATATATCTGACTAAACATTGCTCCACTCAAACCCACATATCGTTTCTTTGTGAAATAAATATTCCTCGAAGATGGAAGTTCATGACTAACCTTATGAATCTGGTTTCGTGACTTTTGTTTTCTGAGACTAGAGGCCTTGTCTTAGAAGAAATCAAGTCTTTTATACCATTCACTCCATTTGTGAAAAGGCAAAGGGGTTGAATATTGGGCACATTGTGTTTCTTACAAGTCTGAATCTATCAGGCAACTTGATTTTTTCTAAAAATATGTTCAGACGAGACTCTCTAGTCATTGAAGAATTCAAAGAAATGGTCACCAAATTGATGGTAATTAAGGGAAGGCCAAACCTGGTTGAATACTTTCCTTTTCTACGAATTTTGGACCATTAGGGTGTGAGCCGTGATATAACCAAGAATATGGATATTATATTTGGGTTGTTGGATCAATCTGTTGAGGCTCGCATCCAGAGTAGAAAAGAGGGTAGAACTAATCACAACGGTGGCAAGGCAAAAGAATTTCTAGACATTTTACTTGAAATTAATAGATATGAGAGGGCAGAATTGATGACAATGATGGCAAGGAAAAAGACTTTATGGACATTTTACTTGAAATTAATAGATATTAAGCACCCCGAAATGGGGCAGCTAACAGAAACATAAGGTAAGACTTCAAAATTTCCTCCCCTTGTGATGAGTGTGTCATTTACCAAAATCAGAGTGGTATTGAGTTGGCAATTGGTATCCAAGGAACCACTTCCTTTTGTTCCTCTTCACATGAGACCAAATGGATTTTTGAATAGTTATCATTAGTGTCACTCTGTGCATCTGTGTTGTGTATCATTTCTCAGAAACCATCCTAGTTCAAACTGGGCACCGATATCACACCACCCTGGTTAAAAGATTTAACAATGGGATTTCTTGACTCTAATGTGAAATTAATACCAAGGATGTAAATGAAGAGAATCCTCCGAAGCAAATCAAACCAGTAAATTGTAGTGTCGATGTAGGGGCTTTAGAAACCATGGGAGTTGGGGAAGCTAGATATGGTAGAGGTTGCTGAATAATTTGATGGACTCATATAATCGATGAATGTACGATCGTATATGTAACAATCCCATGCATCCTCTCATTACATTATCTGGACTGTGGTATTCAATATAGTTGCGACTTGCAGTATGAAACGTGAAACATCCTCTCATAACATTGTTTGGAATGTTGTATACTGTATAGTTACAATCATTCTCCAGTGACAGCCTAGAATGCATAATCATCTATATAGCAGCTACAGGGCAGTTAAATTCACTTTGTATCATAGGTGATCTTCTACATAGCAGGTCAATGAAGTCTGAAGCAACACCTTGAAATTTATATACTAATTAGAATGCACAATGTATAATGGTAGCTCAATGCTATCATTTGTTAAATTCTAGAATGAGTAAGCATTGATCAAATGTTACGACCCTCTAGCCAATGTAAAGGATCATTTGTGAAAGTAAATGGTACATCAACTCGGAACAAAGCCTACACAAGGACTGATTGTGAGATTAGTATATATAGGAGATACTCTCTTATTTATTATAATTTGTTGTACGATTCATTTTCATTATTCTAGTTCCCTTTCAGCAGGTATGCAGTGCAATTCTCCATGGTAAATGCACTAATCTACACGCTACACCAACAGGTTTACTAGAGATGTCATGCATCCCTTGGGTTACCTCACAGGTTTTTCTTTGGGAATAAATCACATTATCATCATTCTACTTGGAATTCCCAATCCCCGTTTATTTTTAGCATACTCAGATAAAATATGTTATTTTGGGCTTATGAAACATTACAAATGGTACCAGAGAATTGGGGATTGAGTACATCTACTCTGTAGCAGACTTTCCATCAATGTTCTTTGACATATGTTTTATACTTGACTTTCGGTTTAATTGAGGTAAATTGAGAGAAATATGACAAAAAAAAGGTTTAAATTGGTACAATGGAGTCTGAGATTTAAATGAGAAACTGTTTAAACCTCCATACAACTGAAAGTATACAACAGTAAACAGAGAGAGAACTACTTACCCAGTCCAGGGATTTCCCTTAGCTCGTATTTTATATGTGACTACTTGCTTAGCATAGCATCATCAACATCTTGTGACTATGACATGACATCAATCTCTGTTTCTCTATGCACTTTAGGAACCTCGTGATGTTGAGAGGTTGCCGTAGGTTTCACAGCATCCGTATCAGCTCCTTTCTTAACTTTGTGTATCGAACCAGGGGGGAATGGAACAACTGGGCTAGCATTAGTAGCACTCTCATTCTCTACCACTGGCGTCGCAGCTCTTGCCTTGTCAATTTCCTTAATACCCTCATTACCATTCACAACTCCTGTTTCCAGATCCACCACTCGACGAGCAAAAGGCGTAGGAGGAGGAGGCGGTGGCTTGGGTACAACACTATTGGTCCTTGCATCCACATTACTTATCTCGAAATCGCCAGATGTGCTAATAGTCTCGCCAAAGAGATTACTTCTAAATCCGGTCCTCTTAGCCCAAGCCTTCAACACTTTAGGGTTGTGATTTATATCATGGGGTAAGAGTTCCATTCTCGGTGGCCATGACCCAGGCCTATTCTTGCCCTCTAAATTCTCTAATCCATTCTCAGTTCCTCTAGTCTGCACTGATGCCATTACTCTCACTAAGCCAGAAACCCCAAATTCAACTTCACTTAATTACAAGAAAACCCTCAAATGCTTTTAATCACGCCATTATCTATATTTAGCCAGAGTTTTCATATCATTCCCCATCTGTAATTATAAATGCGGTTGGACATCACGATCTAGGGGATGTTTTACCAAAAATTTAGAACTAACGCCATGTATTAACTCATGCAAATTGTTTATAAAAAAAATGGAAAAAGACTAAGAAGATCCAGAGTTATATTTCGACATTTCTGTATATCTGCACTTGTTTCATATTTCTAAATACTCTAGCCCTGCGGAGAAACTTTCACCAAGAAAGAAATTTTCTCTTCCTCTGCCATAAATATATGAATAAATGTAAAAATGCATAAATAGAAAAGATATAAACCCAAAGTTACCACATCATGAATTTGTCTCAAATCTCTTATAACTAACCAAAACTCTCCATCTAAAGGAAAAAAAATGGCACCAAAGAGTCAGTTTCATGGTAACTCATAGAGCTAAAGAGTTAGTTTCGTGGTAACTCAAAGCAATAATAACCAATTTTTTCATGGACGGTTCAAAGATAGGTTCTATAGAGTTTCTAGTGGACCTCCAACTTTTTCTCCAAACTTTTGTTGAAACTACACTGTCGTTTTGTCCTTGGTTCCTTCTTTAGATAGAATTTCTAGGACCTCCAAATTTTTGTTGAAACTGCAGTGTGGTTTTTTTCTTGGTTTCTTTTTGAGATAGAGTTTCTAGTGGACCTCTAACTTTTTCAAACTGCATTTTGATTTTGTCCTTGGTTTCTTCCTGAGAGAGTATACTCAAGCTTGAAAGTAGTTGTGTCATCCTAGGGCTAAGCATATATATGGTTGATGGATGTGGGTGTCATCCAAGGGCTAAGCATATATATTGTTGATGGATGTGGGGAATTTTGGGTTGCATAGCACTAAACTATGTATATGGTGTCTGTCAATGTTAAATTAAATATAATCAATGTTGTGTGTCAATTCCACCGAGACTATAATGGATGCAAATTATTAATATAAACTAACAAATAAATTATAATATAAATATATTTTTAATAATAACAATAAAGTTCCAATGGGGCATAGAATAGACGGTGATGGGGTTTATTGTTAAGTCCCTTTGTGATGTGAAGGTTACAAGTTTGAAATTTCGTGGGAAAAAAATCATCATGTTAAGGGTTGGTGTGACCTAGGCCGGCTATGATCTCCTGGTGATTTTGATAGCATAGATGCCCCTAGGTTGCGGTTTCTCAAGCCATAGGTCAAGTTTGATGTAATCTCTGATAAACTCATACCGCATGATAAAAAAAATAAAATAACAATGAGTTAAGATAATTTAGATAATTGCAATTTAACAAAATGTAACACTTCGGTATCAAAATTTCTTTTTTCCATTTATGGAGTGACACAATTAAAATTACTAACATAAATGACTAATTCACATACTTGTTGTACTTGTTATTTGGTCATATTTTTATCTTGGAATGTAATAGTCATCTACATTAATTAATCATTATTAATTTATGTCACTTATTATCTAGTCATATATTGTAATCCCAGACTAAATTAGTCATATAATTTAGTCTCTTTTAGTTTAGTCATTTATTATCTAGTCGTATATTTTATCCCTAGACTAAATTAGTCATTTAAGTTAGTTTTTATTTTATTTTAGTCACTTATTATGTGGTCGTATATTTTATTCATAGACTAAATTAGTCATTTTTAGTTTGGTCACTTAAAGTTGCTCAAATTTAGTAGTAATTCACTTGAAATAATAGTGGTGACTTTTTTTAGTCACCTTGTCATTAATTTCATCATTTTCTACTAGTGAGTCATTTGGGATTGGCCAGCCCCAACCACTCTAACAGAGCTTCGCATCTTTTTGGGTCTTGCCAATTTCTACAACAGGTTCATGTTGGGATTCTCTCATATCACTTGGCCCTTGAGTCAAGTCAACAAGGGAGGGCCGAAAGAAAAATTCATTGGTTTGAATCTCAAAAAAATGCATTTGTAGAGTTGAAGCATCGTCTCCTCTCTGCACCAGTGCTCACATTACCATACTTGCAACAACCATTTGAGATCGAGACTATAGGAATTTACAGGGTAAGTTCCATAGATCAAGAACCAAAGGTCACCGCTCACAAACAGATCAAAAATCAGTACACCAGTATAATCACATGGTTAAAACCCTCAAAGAGGGGAACAGTCCATGCCCTGAGCCAACACGGCCACTTTAGGGAATTTATTAATATAAAATAAAAGTTACATATGTTTCTCTCATAAACGGTTACCGAAAAAATGACCTTCCATGCTCTTTAAATAGAGATCATGGACCAATAGGGTGTTAAGCCACGGATTAAGTGTTGTTAATACCGAGGTGAGAGATAATCATTGGATCACTACAAATCGTGACCGTCGGATTATAAGTTACAAATGTACATGGTAAATAAACACACTTTACCTAACTCTACACTAGACTAAGTTATTATTAACTATTTCATATGTGTCGGAATATTCTAACATCCCCCCTTAAGAGCAACTTGGGATAGTATTGAAGGATTTACAAAGGTGACACAAAAGGATCCTATTTCCTATGTGTCGAAATATCCTAACATCCCCCCTTAAGAACAAATTGGGATAGGATTGAAGGATTTACAAAAGTGACATAATAGGAGAAGGAAGGAAGCATTAGAGCCTATCCCCCCTACAGAGACATATGCCTCTGACTATGCTATTGCAGTAGTCCTTACTCAACAAGGGCATCCAGTTGCATATCACAGTGAGACACTTTCTGACACAGTTTGGAAGTATCCCACTTATGAAAAAGAGATGTATTCCATTCTGTAGGATTTCCGACAATGGAAGCATTAAAGTTTGGGAAAGGAAACGGTCATCCACACAAACCACTGACCCCTACAGTTCATATAGACACAAGGGAAGTTTCAGAACAATCCCCATCGGAAGTGGTCCACATACCTACAACAAAATCATTTGAACATCAAGTACAAGAAGGGCAGCACTAATAATGTTGCATACTACCTCAACCGACCACCGATCATGGTGCTAACTAATATGCTTAACTCTTGTGGGCACGATACTTCCAATTGACCGCTTCTCTACCAAAGAAATCTAGAATTCGGCCACACATACAATACACTATTGGAGGGTAAGCAAGTTCCATATTTTCACCTCCAGGATGCCCTGCTATGTCACCTGGGACACCTTTTTTTTCCTTCAAGCAAGCTTGCCAATATTATTTGGGAAGCACACTACAATCGGGTCACTGGGCATTTCAGGGTCGAGAAAAGAGTGGCAGTACTACAAAATTATTTCTATTGGCCAAATATTTGAAAGGATGTGCGGAAGTAAATCAAGTCTTGCACTGCCTGTGCCATTGCAAAACCGACCATAAATAAGCAAGGAAACTGCCAGTGCCATTGCCAAACTGACCATAAATAAGCAAGGAATCTATACTCTGCTTCCTACCCCTAGTCGACCTTGGGAATCCATCTCCATGGATTACATGTCAGGCCTTTCTTCCACTAAACATGACAATGACTGTGTTTTTGTGGTCTTCGACAGATTCTTGAAAATGGCCATTATGATGACCTGCAAGAAGCATATCACAATAGAAGCCACTGCTATACTCTTCTTTGAAAGAGTGTAGGTACACTTTGGGATCCCACAGTCTATCATCTTAGATCGAGATAGCAGGTTCCTCAGTACATTTTGGTCCAGCCTCTGGTTGATGCCAGACACCAAGCTCACCAAGTCCACAACTTTCCATCCACAAACTCATGGCCAAACATAGGTCATCAATTGAATGATCGTACACATTGTGTACATGTAAAACTAAAAGCATCCACACACATGGGATAAGAGCCTCCCCTATGTACAACATAGCTATAACTGGGCTCTCCATAGCTCAACCTGCCACAACCCCTTTCAAGTGGGCTTGGGATTCCAGCCACTATGTCCCATTGACGTAGCTATTCCATTTGCGACTACTCAGGTAGATTCATTTCATGTCCAGTCTAAGGCTGACAAGGCAAAAAACTTCATTAAGCACATTCAACACATCCACCAATAGGTTCATGACATATTGGACAGAGGCAATGCTAAGTACAAGAAATGACATGATCAACATCGAGCACCACTCAACTCTAAGGTGGGCAACAAAGTGTGGCTACATTTGCAGAAGGAGCTACTCGCTGGGCCCCACCGCAAGCTTCGCCCGCTCTGATATGGTCCATACACCATCACCAAGGCTATAGGGGACAATGCCTTTAAGCTTAGTATTCCACCATTCCTTGGTCTGCACCCAGTGTTCATTGTGGACTACCTTTGGCCCTACTTTCTGCCTCTACTACAGACATCCAACATGATAGAACAACTCACACCAATAGAGTTAAACTCAGTATGCATGGAACAAGACACAACTGATCAGATCATGGATACAAATATCAAGAACACCCAACAACAAAGGATCCCGCTACATCAAGTCGTCAAAGCAAGAAAACTCCTTCACCAAGGAAAGTGGCTCACCAGGGACCAAGTTCAGTAGAAGTTTCCTCATCTCATGGAGGAACTCAACACAATGGGGACCATTGCTTCCTAAGGGGGGTGAAATGATCCAGGTGGATATTGATGGCCACCTGCCTATTCCACTTGGACCCCCACCATTTTTTATTTTAGTTTTTCATTTTCCTTAATTATAGCACAATTTACTATTTTTAGCAGTTTTTCGGGTCCTGAACTTCCATAGCCATTTTGACGCCCTAAATGGATTTTTTTGGGAAACCTAGGAGAAACATGGAATTTCCTTTTATTTTTCTCACTTCAAAATATTTAGTGATTAGATAGATCTTTCTAATGAGGTATTGACCTCGTCAAACAAAGATCACATCCCAAAGTTACGTCCCGGGAAGTTGATATACCAATTTACCCAAACGGGGCCCATAGTTTCGGAGTTTCATCTCATAGGGTTAGTTATTTAGATTTTTAGGGTTTTCCATTGTTTCTCAATAATAAATAGGCATTTGAGCCTCATTCTAACAAATTTTAGAGGCCTGTAGCCACCACATCTCTTCTCAGAGATAAGCTACCAGCGCCCTAGCAACTTTATTTCCATTCTGTCTGTAAGCATATTTCAGTTATTTGTTATTAATGAAATGAAGTTTTATTTTTGATGAATCTCTACGTTCATGTGGATTTATGCATTTCATTGTGTTCCTGCATAAATCCAGATCAACAAAATTGATGAGCAAGCATGCATGTGGATCCAAATGAGATTTGAGTCATTCGGGATGGGTCAAGCTAGATGACTCTAACATAGATTCACAACTTCTTGGGCCTAGCTATTTTCTATCATATATTCATGTTGGGATTCTCTCATATCACTTGGACCCTGAGTCAAGTTGCTAAGGGTGGAGAAAAAGAATTTTTTTTCTGGTCTGAGTTACAACACAATGCATTCATTGAATTGAAACAATGCCTTTGCTATAAACTAGTCCTTACCTTGCCAAACCTGCAACAACCATGTGATATTGAGACATATTCTTCCAAGTATGATATTGTTGCAATACTCACTCAACAAGGGAATCTAATGGCTTATCACAGAGAGATGCTCTATGATACTATTTTAAGGCACCCCACCTATGATAAGGAAATATATTCTATTATGCAGGCCTTCCAGCAATGGAAATTTTATACTATGGGGAAGGAGACGATTTTCCACAGATCACAGGCCTCTTCAATTTATGTAGACACAGGGGAAGTTGTAGAAGAATCGCATTCATAAATGGCCCACATACCTAAAACAATTCCATTTTAACATTAAATACAAGAAAGGTAGCACCAATCACATAATATACTGCCTCAATTATCCCCCGATTGTGGCACTGAGCACATTTCTCAACCCTTATTGACATGATACCTATGGATGGCCATAGCTATATGAAAATGACTCATAATTAGTTACCACCTAAAAGGTTTTGATGGTTGGAAAGCCAGTTCAAGACTTCCACCTTTAGGATGGAATATTGTGCTATTTATGACATCTTTGCATTCCTTCAAGTGAGTGTGCTATGTTGATTTTGGAGGAAAATTAAAACTGGGTTTCAAAACACTTTGGTGTGGAGAAGACAATGGAAGCACTACAGAAGTATTTTAATTGTCCAAAACTTCGACGGGATGTTGGAAAATATATCATATCTTGCATTGATTAATAATTCCATTACTAAGAAAATATTAATAAGAAAGGTATGTACACTCCTCTCCCTACTCCTAACCGTCCTTTAGAATCCATTTACATGAACTATATTTATGGACTTCCTTCTACCAAACATGGTAATGACTATATGTTTGTGGTCATTGATATATTTTCTAAGCTGGCCATGTTGCATGCTTACAAGAAGAGTATTGCAACAAAATATTTTGCCAAGCTCTTCTTCAAATGAGTATGGGTACATTTTGGGATCCCGTAGACCATTATATTATACCGAGATAGAAGGTTCCTAAGCAAATTCTGTTGAATTCTCTGATCATTTTTGGATAAAAAACTCACCAATTCAAAATCATTCAACCCCAAAACTAATGGTTAGACAAAGGTCATCAAAAATATGATAGTGCACATATAGCACATGTACAAATCTAAGAATCCATGAACATGGGATGAGATTTGATGCAGGGGCATTAGGCTAAAAGAAAAATCCATGTATTTATTAAACTTAGGGGTTTTTAAGTTTTTAAAGGAGCTGGATTTTTATGAGTGATTTGAGTGGGTTTTAATGATTTTAATTAAATATTGTGAGGAAATTGTAAATGTTCTCGAATGTTTGAGAACATGAGAGAATTTGATTAAGTTGAGAGTACATAGGGATTGAAATATTTTGTAAATTCTAAATTAGAGTTTGTTTCATTAATTATGGATGAAAGAGGATCCTTAGGGATTCAATAGTGATTTTAGGATTTTCTTGAGACAATACAGGAACTGAAAACTAAAATATATTTAGGACCTTTTTGTATAAAAAAATGTAGGCCTCAAGGGCAAAAGGGGACAGATCAGAGAGTGAGGAGTTAGAGTAGGAACAAGGTTTGGATTTTAAACCTTCGGGAAAATTTGGAAGAAGGCCACTGATTGAATATCAGGCCTGAAAGGAATTTTTCCATGTAATTATTGTTTTTAATACAGAGGTTTTATTTATGAATTATAGAGTTTGAAGATGAATTGGTTTTGAGAATCTGAACTCTGAGTGATTTGTATTTATTGGGAAATATTCATTTTTTTATTTTTGTGTGGAATTGATTGAGTAATTCAGCATCACAGTAGGTCGATGCTATTTAATGAAAGTGCTATAGATTTTGATTGAAGTATAAAAGCACTTGAAGAGTGGAATGCTAGGAGGTATTACACATTTGATTATGGAAATACAATATAGCAGGATTGGGGTTTGAAGTAACATTTGGTTCTAATAGCTGGAGAGGTTGAATAACCATTTAGTAGAAAGAACACTGTAAGAGATTAAATGTGAATCAAATTTCTGTGTTCACTGTATGCAGGAGGGTTTTGATTCCTTTTAAATTTTTGAGTTAAATGTTATTGTCTAAATCCGAATGCATTTGAATCCACACACTCTGTGTATAATTTGAGTGCGTATTAATCCTATGTGAAGGGTTAACTAAAATCGATGAGTTTTCAGTCCTTTGATGAAGGACGCAAGAGATGTTAATATATGATCATTGAGCATGTTAAATCTTACAGCGAAAATCTGTTTGTTTAATTCGATATCAATTGACATCGGATTGGGTTTTATTTAAACCTGTTCGAATGTTGAAGATGTGTTCAAGGGAGATTGTATTGAAAAAAATTTCTATTTGATTGTGTGTAGAAAGGGTTGAATCTGTTTGAAGACTTAAATTGAGTGCAGAAGCGATGGCATAGTGATGGCTCGTTTAAATTGCATAGGTATCGTATTGAAGGAAGGCTGAAAAACCGTTATGTTTGAATCATAAAGATGAATGAGGTTAGAAGCTAAATCATAGTGCATGGAGGTTATGCAAGGGTCAAAACCAGCGTTATGCTTGAAAGGATACATTGCAAAGGTTGAATGAAATTGCTAGAAATCGAAATGAAATAGAACTCTGATTAATGAAATCGTGTGTCACAAAGTCTGTAATAAAACATGCTGGACTGAAGAAGTATTGATTCCTTGGGTAGCTCAGTGGAGTGTTTAATTTCGTTGTGGAATGGCATAACGAATTTCATTGGATGGATTAACCGTTCTAGAAATTGATGAGTTTGAATGGAGAGCGATAGCCAGTCAATTAAATATTGTAATGTTTGGACTCGAGTATGATAGCATTAAAATCAACAGCAGTGAAGAATTGGCATTGATTCGTGCGAAGGAACAACATAAGAATGTAATTAAGAAACAGTAGGTGCGAATAAGCGTGAAGTGGTTTTGTTGAACAAAACCATGGATTTCACACAGCTTAGAAGGGGTAAGCAGTTTCTTTGAAATGGAACGCGATAAAGGTTTGAGGAGGACACGTGTTCTGAAGTGGTATTTTAAAACCACGAATTTCGCATAAGTTTGGAGCGATAAAATTTAGGAGCTGAACGAATGCGATGTTCGTTGGATGCTCTAAGCTCGTGATCGGATGATGGATGTATCATAAAGATGCATGGATGTTAACACAAAGGTAATAAGCTATGGGCCCGAAGCTTTCATTTTAATACAAGTGCTGGTGACATTCGATGGTGAATACGGTAATCAAAGGTTTGTTATAATGGTTCTTAACATTTGAATGGAGGACATAATATATATTATGTTGGATGTGAGATAATAAAACCATAAGAAAATATGTGAATGGTAAGCCGTGGGCACATTTTATATTAAGTTTTTTTTATAAATCTTGAATGTTAGGTGTGAGGGTGGAAGCTTATATCTTAGTTTTAATTGTAATTCGAATAGTTGATTCGAATAATTATAAAATGGTTTATTTATAAGGATATAAAATCAAGGATTTGGAAAGTAAAAGCTTCCGCATATACAATTGAAAGCTGGTTGTATTGTATGGTTTTATAACCATCAAGTTTGTATAATGAAGCTTCCGCATTATATGTTAGAGTTTGCCCAGAATTGAAATGATTTGGGGCTAAAACGGGAAATTCATTTTTAAATATGCATCTGAAATTAAATATTGTGGGTATAGCAGGTGAGCTTGCTATCAAGTGGTATCAGAGCAGGATAGCTCTGTTGAGAATGGAAGATTTTTTTTTTTATTGAATTAAATCAGATTCTAAAATCTGATATGCAAAAGTACACAGAATTGCAGTGAACAGGCATTTGCAAAAATGAATGAAGAGGACAAGATCATGCAGGATCTTAAAGGTGAGACTAGCTGAAAATGAAGGGAAAAAGTAGAGACTAGCTGACAGTCTGATGATGGAGGATGCAAATCAGAATACTGATGCGCTGGAAAAGGATTTGGAAGGAAACTCAGAACAACATGTTGATGTGTTGTCAGAGGAGAAAAACAATGAAGATTTTCTGGGTCTTGCAAGAGACTTAGAACTGCAAAAATAAAATTTGGTGACTGGATCATCAAATGAGACCATTGGGTCTTGTAATTTTGAAACTGATAATTTGATTGTGTTTACAGGTATTGCAGAAGACAGTCCATCTCTTGGAATTGTCTTGAAGGAAGGTGAAACAATCATGCAGAAACTTGTTACTGTTGGTGACAAGGAAGAATTGGCTTGCCTGATGGGCCAAGATAAAACTGTGGGGCAGACTTTTAGAATTACCACGATGATGGAAAATCAGAATTCTATTCTGATAGAAGATGAAGATGCAGAATTTGAAGAACCTGATTTCACTGCCAGAATCAATCAAGAAGGTGGAAGATAATTGCTGAAGATTTTCAAAGAAGAAGAAGAAGATGATAAATTTAAATTGCAGCATATTGAGGATGTGAAACAAGTACAGAAGGAAGGGCTGAAATGTTTGCTGGAAACAATTATACAAGAGGAAGGAATTGTAGACACTAGAGTAAAATTGCCTGAAGTTGGGAAGGGAGCAGATTCTAGTTTGTCAATTTTGATTATGCTTACTAGTATACTGAATGAATATGTTACTGCAGGAAGAAATTTAAATGATAATTTATTTTCTAAAATTAAATTTGCAGGTGATGAGCAGAATAAAATTGTTGCAGAGGGAGATATCTTAAGAGATATTCAGGAAGTTTGGGAGGCGGCAACAATCAGGGAGGCAACATTGACTGAAATGTTAAAGGAAACATCTGCAGGAGAAGCAACATGTGGGACAGCAAGAGCAGTAGCTGAAGCAACATCTATGGTGGCTACAACAGCAACACTCTTAAAGGCAGTAACAGCAACAAAAAAAAGGGCAACTACAGGAATTGAAAGCAGCAACAAGAGGTAAAGAAATTTCCAAACAGAAGATAAGATGGACAGAGAAATTGAAAGCATCAGAAGGTTGATGATAAAGGTGTCTCAGAAGCAGCAGACAACAGCAAGAAAGGAGAGAAATTTTAGCAAAGAAAAGAAAAGAAGAGATTACGAAAACATAGTTGGAGGCAAGTTGCAGAACAAGATATGGAAACCTGGAAAAGTGCAGTTGAGAAATAATGCAGCTTATGGACAGCAGCAAAACAAAGTATGGGATCCAGGAGGTAGATATTAAAGGCACATTATCAGGAGATCATGATTAATTTTGACCTTGGGAGTCTGATGTAGAGGCATTAGGCTAAAAGAAAAATCCATGTATTTTATTAAACTTGGGTTTTTAAGCTATTAAAGGAGATGGATTTTTATGAGTGATTTGAGTGGGTTTTAATGATTTTAATTAAATATTGTGAGGAAATTGTAAATGTTCTCGAATGTTTGAGAACATGAGATAATTTGATTAAGTTGAGAGTACATAGTGATTGAAATATTTTGTAAATTCTAAATTAGAGTTTGTTTCATTAATTATGGATGAAAGAGGATCCTTAGGGATTTAATAGTGATTTTAGAATTTTGTTGAGACAATACAAGAACTGAAAACTAAAATAGATTCAGGACCTTTTCGTATAAAAAAATGTAAGCCTCAAAGGCAAATGGGGATAGATCAGAAAGTGAGGAGTTAGATTAGGAACATGGTTTGGATTGTAAGCCTTTGGGCAAAGTTGGAAGAAGGCCACTGATTGAATATCAGGCCTGAAAGGAATTTTTCCATGTAATTACTATTTTTAATACAGAGGTTTTATTTATGAATTATAGAGTTTGCAGATGAATTGGTTTTGAGAGTCTGAACTCTGAGTGATTTGTATTTATTGGGAAATATTCATTGTTTGAGTTTTGTGTGGAATTGATTGAGTAATTCAACATCACAGTAGGTCGATGCTATTTAATGAAAGTGCTATAGATTTTGATTGAAGTATAAAAGCACCTGAAGAGTGGAATGCTGGGAGGTATTACACATTTGATTGTGGAAATACAATATAGCAGGATTGGGGTTTGAAGTAACATTTGGTTTTGATAGCCGGAGAGGTTGAATAACCTGTTAGTAGAAAGAACACTATAAGAGATTGAATGTGAATCAAATTTCTGTGTTCACTGTAAGCAGGAGGGTTTTGATTCCTTTTAAATTTTTGAGTTACATGTTATTGTCTAAATCTGAACGCATTTGAATCCACACTCTTTGTGTATAATTTGAGTGTGGATTAATCCTGTGAGAAGGGTTAACTGAAATCGATGAGTTTTCAGTCCTTTGATGAAGGATGCAAGAGATGTTAATCTCTGATCATTGAGCATGTTAAATCTTACAACGAAAATCTGTTTGCTTAATTCGATATCAACTATCATCAGATTGGGTTTTATTTAAACCTGTTGGAACGTTGAAGATGCGTTCAACGGAGATCTTATTGAAAAGAATTTCTATTTGATTGTGTGCAGAAAGGGTTGAATCTGTTCGAAGACTTAAATTGAGTGCAAAAGCGATGGCATAGTGATGGCTCGTTTAAATTGCAGAGGTATAGTATTGAAGGAAGGTTTTAAAATTGTTATGTTCAAATCATAAATATGAATGAGGTTAGAAGCTAAATCACAGTGTGTGGAGGTTACACAAGGGTCAAAACCAGCGTTATGCTTGAAAGGATACGTTGCAAAGGTTGAATGACATTGTCGGAAATCGAAATGAAATAGAACTCCGATTAAAGAAATCATGAGTCCCAAAGTCTGTAATAAAACATGTTGGACTAAAGAAGTATTGATTCCTTGGGTAGCTGAGTGGAGTGTTTAATTTCATTGTGGGATGGCATAATGAATTTCATTGGATGGATTAACCATTGTAGAAATTGTTGAGTTTGAATGGAGAGCAATAACTGGTCAATTAAATAATGTAATGTTTGGAGTTGAGTATGATAGCGTTAAAATGAACAGTGGTGAAGAATTGGCATTGATTCGTGTGAATGAATAGCAGAAAAATGGAATTAAGAAACGGTACGTGCGAATAAGCATGAAGCGGTTTTGTTGAACAAAACCAGGGATTTCACACAACTTAGAAGGGGTAAGTAGTTTCTTTGAAACGGAACGCGATAAAGGTTTGAGGAGGACACGTGTTCTGAAGTGGTATTTTAAAACCACGAATTTCGCATAAGTCTAGAGTGATAAAATTTAGGAGCTGAATGAATGCGATGTTCGTTGGATGCTCTAAGCTCATGATCGGATGATGGCTGTATCATGAAGATGCATGGATGTTAACACAAAAGTAATATGCTGTGGGCCCCAAGATTTCATTTTAATACAAGTGCTGGTGATATTCAATGGTGAATATGGTAATCAAAGGTTTGTTATAATGGTTCTTAACATTTGAATGGAGGAAATAATATATATTATGTTGGATGTGAGATAATAAAACCGTAAGAAAATATGTGAATGGTAAGCCATGGGCACATTTTATATTGAGTTTTTTTATAAAGCTCGAATGTTAGGTGTGAGGGTGGAAGCTTATATCTTAGTTTTAATTGTAATTTGAATAGCTGATTCGAATAATTATAAAATGGTTTATTTATAAGGATATAAAATCAAGGATTTGGAAAGTAAAAGCTTCTGCATATAAAATTGAAAGCTAGTTGTATTGTATGGTTTTATAACCATCAAGTTTGTATAATTAAGCTTCCACATTATATGTTAGATTTTTCCCAGAATTGAAATTATTTGGGGCTAAAACAGGAAATGCATTTTTAAATATGCATCTGAAAGTAAAGATTGTGGGTATAGCAGGTGAGCCTACTATCAAGAGTCTCCCCTATGCACAATAAAACTATAAAAGTATCTCCATATCTCAACTAGCCATAACCCATTTTAGGTGGGCCTGAGATTTCAATTTATTATGTCCCATTAATGTTACAATGCCTCTTATAACTACATAGACACAATTTTCACATGTTCAAATCAAAGATAATAAGCCCATCAAGTTTATTAAACGCATTTATGACATCCACCATTAGTTTCATGATATCCTAGATAAATCCAATACTAAGTACAAACAATGTCATGATCAAAATGCAAAGGGAAAGAGCGCTCTGCAACTTTCTGACCTAGGGTTTTGGTTCATAGTCTGTGCACTGTTACCAACTCTGGCAGGGGGCAGTGCCCTGTTCTTCGATCTACAGTAGCGAGGGCTTGCCCTGGCCCAACGGATGGGGCGACCGAGGGCCTCTGGGGCCCCTTCTTACAAACAGATAATGACGGATAGAGCCAAGGGCCCATTAGAAGGAGTGCAGATCATGGGTTCAGACAAAGCAGGAAAAAACGAGCTTAGCAAAATGACAAAGAAGGATAGCAACACTAAGGAAACCTAGCATCAAAACCAGACAAAAGGCATCAAAATTCTGGAAGGAAAAGACAAAACTGATTCCACTCAAGTGCAGGAACCCCTAGGGGGAGGAATTAAGTCCAAAGAAGCTGAGGCTACTGAAACCTCCACCCTGAATGGCTTCGATCCAGAAGGATTAGCCACGGGAGATAAACAACAGAAGGCCCAAGGGCGGTGTAAGCCTAAAACTACAGAAAGCCTAAGGGTTATCATCACGAACCCAGAACTGCAAGCTTACAGGGATCATATGGCTATTCATGCAATGATCTGCAAGTTCATGGGCTTTTGGCCCATAGAAAAAGCCTTATGCCAATGGATCAAACAAAATTAGAAGCCGAAAGGAGATGTGAAACTCCACCTGGGGGCCAAGGATTTTTTCACGGTTGTATTTTCTAGCCTTGAAGACAGAGACCACATATTTGATGGAGCTCCTTATTTCTAAGCCTCTGCGGGCCTCTACATGAGACCATGGAAGCCAAAATTTGCACCAGAATAGGAAACATTCATGCATGTTCCTATTTGGATTTGCTAGTTTTCCCTCTTGATAGACTCCTGGAGGTCAGCAGCGCTGGAACAAATCGGCAACAAACTGGTCACCTTCATCCAAGCTTCTGAAGTAACCATCCAAAAAAGGTACACTTCTTGTGCTAGAATATATGTTGAAATGGACGTTTTAGGTGCTCTTCATGAAGGTCTATGGTTGGAATACAAAGATGAAGTCTTCTTCCAAGCCATAGACTACGAAAAAATACCTTTTAGGTGTAGGAAATGCCATGAACATGGCCATTTGATCCTGGAATGTCCCCTGCACAAGCTCATTGAGAAGGCTAAGGATAGCTCAAGTAAGAATCAGGATGGTTTTGTCCGACCCTCCAGCAGACACAGGGCCAACAAAATGAACCAACAGAAGACATGAGACCCCAAAAAAGGGTCCGTGAACACATTTGGGGTGCTTGGAGAGGAAACTGTAGCTGATGAGAATACCCAAAAATTAACCTCTAGGTAGGAAATCTCGGAAAAGACTGATCAGAACACCCAGTTACAGATTCCAACCTCGATCGATGACCTTCTCCTAGATCCCGGCTTGGGAAAAGATGCAGAAGGGGATGAGGAAATGGCTTTAAGTGAAATAGGCACAAAGGATATGGACCTAAGTGACATTCTAGAAAAAGAAGGCATGGATCTTAACACCATAGTTGAGCAATGGAAACAAAAAGGAGTAGATCACATCCCAGAGGAAGAGATTGATAGAGTCAACTTCCTCTTTCTTTCAAGGCAGGATGTAGCCTTAAGAGGGCAGAAAAGAAATCTCAGCGTGACAAAGGGACTGGGTATAAAGGCACAAAACCTACACCACACCCAATCTAGCACAAAACACAAGAAGAGAAGAGGCAGAAGAACCAACAATGAAGCACTCCATGAGCTTGGCCAAATGCTCATCAACTCAGGCAAAATGAAAGCCCTTGAGGCTTTCTCATTCTCCTCTTAATACCTGTTTAAATATGAAGATACTCTCATCGAATGTAAGAGGGCTAAACAGCCAAAACAAACACAGACTATTGAGAAATAAAGTCACAAAGGAAAATCCTGACATTGTTTTCCTACAGGAAACCAAATGCTCGAGACTAAAGTTGGAATTAATAGGAAGATGCCTGGGAAAGAGAATGGAGCACATGGAGGTTGAGGGTAATGGTTTGGAAGGTGTCTTAGCCATCTTCTAGAATCCCCTATCCCTACACCTCCTAAATGCTGAGGCTTCCAGATCTTTCATCTCTCGTGAAATGCAGATCCTGGGAGAGGCTGGCACTTATTTGTTCACTAATGTATACAGCCCCCAAAGGCCGAAAGATAAGATACAGTTGCTAGAAAATCTATCTATACTGCAACATAGACACCCTAATGCTAAGGCCATCTATGTAGGTGATTTTAACATGATCACCTCACTGGGGGAAAAGAAGGGAGGGATATGAACCCTAAATAGAGATGCAGAGGCCTTCACGTCCTTCACTAGAATAGCTAACCTGGTGGACTTCTCACCCAAAAATGGCTCATTCACTTGGACCAATAGAAGAGGAGGCAACACGCATATCACATCTAGGCTTGATCATTTTCTGATCTCTGATACCATTCTCTTGGGGGGAGTCACGGTAGATTCAAATATCATTCCATCTAGAGGATCAAATCACTGGCTGGTCTCTCTCAATGTGACCATCCTTGGTACACCTAAAAAAAAACCTTTTCACTTTGATAAATTCTGGCTCAGTCATCCCAATTTCACTACCAACATCAAACTATGGTGGAATGAACACTTATACACCAGAGGAACCAAAATGTTTCGGCTCCAAGCTAGATTGAAGCACCTAAAGGCTAGGCTATGAACCTAGAACCAAGAGGTCTTTGGCAATATTTTTTAGGACAAAAAAGCCCTAGAGGATCAGATGGCACTAATACACAACAATTGGATTAAGGGTGACATCTCCAAGGAATCCATTAACACAGAGCATGACCTCATGCAGAAGTGGAATGAGAGATGTCACTAGGAAGAAATACTCTGGAGGCAAAAGTCCCACATACAATGGTTGAGAGAAGTGGAGAAAAACACCAAATTTTTCCATCGATCAGCCATGGACTATAGATGCAATAACAAGATAACGAAAATTAAGGATGAGTTGGGTACACCCTTCTAGTCCCATCAAGAGATTGCCTCCATCCTCAGGAACCACTTTAGTCTTATTGCTACAGAACCAGACATTGACAGATGGGAGGCTATCAATGAAGTCGTATCCTCTATTCCCAAGATGATAATAGAAGAGTAGAGTAAATCCTTGGACCACCCGGTTACCCTTCTGGAGGTGGAAGAGGCAGTCAAAGACATGGCCAATGGCAAGGCTCCGGGACCTGATGGTTTCACCATTGACTTCTTCAAAGCTTGCTGGGACCTGGTGAAGCTGGATGTTTGGGTGATGGTCGAGGATTCTAGGAGCTCCTCCTCCATACTCAAATCCCTTAATTCCAATTTTATTGCCCTCATCCCCAAGGAAGAGGCTGCTTTCACTCCCTCTAAATTTCGACCTATCACTCTCTGCAATGTGTTGTACAAGATCATCTTCAAAGTAATGGCCAACAGATTAAAGCCTATTCTACCCTTGATCATCTCAGAAGAGTAGTTGGGTTATGTGGAAGGTAGGCATATTATGGACAATGTCTTATTGGCTCAAGAAATGATCTACACCCTTCAGTCTCAGAAAAAGGCAGGAATGATCATACAACTAGACCTCTCTAAAGCTTATGATAAGGTCAGTTGGAGTTACCTTGAAGCTGTGTTTGAAGCTTTTGGGTTTGGCCAACATTGGATAAGATGGATTTTAGCCATGGTAAAATCTCCCAACTTCTCTATCCTAGTTAATGGGGCCCCTTCTGACCCCTTTTTCCCTTCTAGGGGCATTCGGCAAGGTGATCCCATATCGCCTTTCCTTTTTGTTATCTTAATGGAAGGCCTAAGTTGCATCATTAAAATGGCTAAGGACAGGAATTTCATCAAGGGTATCCAACCCTTGAGTCACTCTCCTGCAACCACTCATCAACAATTTGTAGATGACACCATGTTGCACAACACCCCTTCAGTTAAGGAAGCCCAAGGTTTCAAAGCAATTTTGAGCCTGTTCAGCCACGCATCAGGTATGGATCTTAACCTAGATAAATCCTCTATTTTTTCTTCAACACGCACATAGCGGTCCAAAGACACCTCACTGATATTCTGGGCTTCAAAAGACGCAACCTTCCTTCTAAGTATATAGGCATTCCTCTCACTAGTAAGCCTTGGCAGAAACTCCACTAAGAAAATATGCTCTCTAGGCTAGAAGATAGGGGCAACTATTGGAAAAATAGAGTCCTAAACTTTGCAGGAAGACTGGTTAAGACTAAGGCTGTTCTTCAGGGCATTCCTTAGTATATTCTCTCTATTCTCCTAGCTCCAAAAGGGGTGCTCCAGAAAATCAGGAACATTCAAAGAGCTTTCCTATGGTCGGGTAAAGCGAACAAACCCAAATGGGCTCTTATAGTTTAGGATAAGTTATGTAAACCCAAAAACCTGGGGGTTTTGGGGCTGCAAGACCCGGACATGGTCAACAAAGCTTATGGAGCCAAGCTTTGGTGGCGCTGGCTCAAGGAACCCCATACACCTTGGGCTAAATTATGGAAGGCCAAATATGCAGAGAATTGGCGAATTGAGTAGTTGATAAGAATGCCTGATCCCCCCGCAGGGTCTCCTATTTGGAACTTGGCCAAGGCTAATAGAAACATCATTCAGGACTACTACTTCTGGAAACTTCGAGATGGCACCAATGCACTATTTTGGGAGGATGCTTGGCAATAGTTACCTAAACTAGAAAGCCCTAATTTTCTCCCTCTACAGAGATGGTTTCAGGCAACTGGCAAGATAAAACTCCATCAATATTGGTCTGAAAATAATGAGAACCAACACTAGAGGCAGTGGAATTTAGATCCTCCCCCCCTGGAGGATGACATGACCAAACTCCTCCACACCCTAAACTCCGATCTAGCTAAGAGAATGATCCGGTCCACTCAAGAGAAGGACCAACTTAGATGCCGCAAACTCGACGGAGGTACCTTCAACCTCAACAAGGCCAGAATGTATATCGAGCACAGGGACATCAAAGAAAAAGTGGCTTGGTACTCCAATGTCTGGGACAACACTTTATGCCCAAAAATAAAGTCTTTTCTATGGCTACTCATGCATCGCAAAAGCCTCACCTGGGAGAATCTGGTGAAAAGGGGCTTTATTGGCCCATCCCGATGCCCCCTATACGAAAAGGATGAGGAAACTATGAACCATCTTATTAATGACTGTGATTGGAATAATAACCTTTGGGAGTGGCTGAAGGATATATTCAAACAAACAGACATAACAAGGAATTCCATTCAAGATTGCATTGCGAACTGGCGCACAAATTACTCTAGTTGTAATATGGTTAACACCCTTTGGAGGCTCTGCCCTGGTTTTTTAATCTGTTCTACCTGGAAAGAGAGGAACAGATGAAATTTTCAAAAAGAAACCAGGCAGATTGACACCATCAAAACTACCATCATGAAAAGTTTAAAAGAGACTGCCCATACCAATTGCAAAGTTGAGCAGGCTAATTCGCTCTCCCCGAACGATTCACACATTCTGCTGGTGTTTGGCTTGACTGGTCTATCGGGTCATAGTCCCCAAGTGAACCACCCTAGGCCTACCCCCTCTCCTTCAACCTGGCAGCCCCCCATCCCAGGTTTCTACAAATTGAACTTTGACGGAGCCTCTTAGGGTAACCTTGGTTCTGCAGGGCTTAGTGGGGTTCTCTGAAATGACAAAGGGGAAGTCCTTCATATTTTCAGTAGGACACTTCGGGAGGCTACCAAAAATGAGGTTGAATTTTCTGCCCTGGAATAGGGACTACGAATCCTCATCCGTCTGGGTAAAGGTTCTGTAATTGTGGAAGGAGATTCCCTCTTGGCCATCACTGTGATTAGGAGAATTCAAAATGGTACACGGCCGAGGAAAGCAACTAAACATTTGAGATTAGCCATGGTCATATAGCTCATTGTAGAACATCTCACCTCCCTCAACAACATTATTCTACAGGAAGTTAGGTGGGAGGCTAATGCTTTAGCGAACAGCCTTTCCAACCACGTTGTTGATCATCTGAGGGAGATCATTGACACTTGTTGGCAAGACGTCACAAATTACGATCTTAGGAATCAGTGCACTCTCATCTCGATTCAAGACCTCACTGGAGGCTCAAGAGAGGAGGATGGCCTGCAGGTTACAGATCATCAGTAACTGATGCGGATTAACTATGTTCTTAATTACAAATGATGGCATCGCTAGGAATCGTCCTATGGGGTGCCTTGGGAAAGATGGTAGATCATCCGAAAGGACGATGGAAGGCTCAACTGATACATGTGAAGGCATGCGTGACATCCTCAAGCACGCGAAGGGACTGACATCAAGAAGTGGATTAATGCTCAGGAAACTGGCATCAATACCCTGATAAGACAGCAGGCTACCAACAATGATGATAATACGTAGATTCCAGTTGGAATTTCGACCCCCCACAATGCACCTGAAGTTATAAATCCTATCGCAAATTGGAAAGAACTAATCTGTTTCAAAACTTTTTCTTTACTCTACATTGTGTCTGTGTTTCATTTTCTTGTCCGCTAGTTTCACATTATCTGGAGCTTCATCCTCTCCATGGCTGAGCATAATCTTTGTAGTGCTAAAGCAACTAGAGAGCTCAAGAGAGTGAAGGAGGGATACAAAGCTTCGCTCTTAAAGAAAGGCAAGAAAACTATCATTTTTATTTAAGAGGAAGTTCACAAAGCCAAGACTGCTTTGGAAACTCGCACCATCAACGAGGAGGTAGACTGGATTGATGACCCTGGGACTCCATCTACCAGGGAAACACAGTTTCTGCAGACTCAAACGGTTGCATGGCAGATGAATACCATGTTAGCCAAGGCAATCCGTATGCACAGGGCAGTAGTCAAAGATACATTCGCATCCACCTCCCTCAACTCAGCCATGAATTATGTGCACCTGGACAAGTTGGAGGTTTCCCTAAACTCCCTCATGGAAGAATTGAAAATGCACTCGAAGCGATTGGATGGTTTCATCCAGATGTTTGAGCTTTACCTGCACCATGTTCTAAATGTGTTGATTGAGATTCCAGAGGATGATTCCCACACTACAATCATTCGTCACCACAAGTCGCGCCTCTTTCCCAAAGGAGCTGAGGAAGCCAGTCCCAGTGCTGCTAGGCATTCGGGTGCCTCCAATCTGGTCCTGTAATTCCACTATGTTTGGTTTCTTTTCTGCTTATCTGTATATTGTGTCTCTACTGATAGTTTGGCCAATAAATTATGATAGAGGGTTCTGTAAGGCAACAAGCAGTTTTTCTTTTCTCAGGATCACTACGGTGTTAGGAAACCCTGCGTGGTTGGCTGGCTCTAAATTTTTTTTGTTTAGTCCGTCTACTATAGACGATAGTTTTTATGACAGCCCTCTGCAATGTAAGCATGAATTTCTGTTCAGTTGGCCTGAGCACCCTCAAGTTCATCCGGAACTGGCAGGGCATTTTGTAACCATATGTACTATCAGTTTTTTTTTTTGTTTAATATATCTCAGCTGACTTACAAAAAAAAAAATGTCATGATCAACATTGGGTGCAACATAAGTTTCAAGTGGGTTACAAGGTTTGGTTGTATTTCTAGAAGGAATGCCTTGCCATAACCCATCAAAAGCTTCATCCACTCTTATACGGCCCTTACACCATCACTAAGGCTATGGGTGACAATGATTTTGAGCTAAGTATCCCCTCATTCCTTGGCCTACAACCAATTTTCAATGTGGGCTGCCTTTTACCATAGATTCCACCATTGTTGGACACATAATACATTGTTGAGTAGCTAAGACCAACATAACTCAACCTAGATTGAATTGAATAGGACACAAATTATGGTATCATGGACACAAAAATTAATAATGCTCATCGAAAGAGGATTTAGTTGTATCAAGTTGTCAAATCCACCCAGCTCATAAACCAAGGCAAGTGTTGTTGGGTGCAGGAATTGCGGTTCAACAGACTCCTTCAACACTTAATAGTCAACCTAGGGGTTTCGTAAAACTTATAGGCGAAGCACATGAAATTCCATAAATTATATGAAACTTTCCTAGTTCTATTGCTACTTCTTCAATCACAATATTGCATAATAAAAAAGAATGATCACACAACAAATAATACCAAAGAAATTCTAGTGCTAGAATAGGAAAGAAAGTACTTTGCAAGGAAATAAATAAAAGAAACTCGTAATTTTTTGTAAACAATATTAATTGATGAAATGAATATTTATGATTATGTTCAGTATATTTATATGACAGATTGATAGCTGGACTATTAAAGGTGTTTGTCTCCTTTAAAGATACTTCTTCCTGCACTAAATTGTCTTTCCTGTACTTCAGCAATGTTATTGTATGAGAACATTGTGCCTATACTGGAATGAAGTTTATATGATTGAAGTATATTATGTACTTATACTAAATATTTTAATCTTCATGTAGGAGCTCTAAGTCTCCGGACTAGAGCACTATGTTCCTATACTAGGATATCAATTCCTATACCGGAATAGAGGTTCCTGCACTAAGTTTTCATATTGCTTTCAGAAAATAAAAAGCGTGTTAACTAGGAAAATAAATTGCAAAGGTGAACATAACTCTGAAAATAAATTTCGCAAGCAGAAAAATGCTTCAACCAAACTTAATCTTGAAACAGGAAATAACTTCAAAAGTCAAAGTAAACCCTTCTTAAAACAAGAAACTCTTTCATGCAATTAAAGAAATCATTTGATTGTGACAACAGGCTTGTTCCTGTGATGGTTTTTCATATGAATCATATATTCTTTTCAACGTTTTGACTTAAAAGGTTCATTTTATGATTTAATATAAAATTCAATCCTTTCCTCAGAAGTGTTAAGTGCAGGCACAAATCCTTACGTTATGACATTATTTATTCCGTATTCATCAAAGCACAATTGAATATTAAGTTTAAACTCCTGATATTAAGAATGCCTTTGTTTTAGAAATAAACTCTCACTTACAAAAATGCATCAAGATCTTATAAAGGAAAAAAAGAAAAAATACCTATAGAAATGAACCAAATAAATCAACTTGTCGAATTTATAATGCACTGGTACAAACAACATACTTTCACGATTCTCACAGAAATAAACTAAGCATAAAAAAGGAAAATTTTTTCAAGTAAAAATTAAACTTAACTAAACCTGCACACCATGGATCCATAACACAAAAATTGCAAATGAAATCAAACATGTACTTGTGAAAGAATCAAAATAATTATTTAATTCACACTTTGAATTTGAATTGAATTAACACACCTTTAATGAAAGTAATAACTCTTAGTCATCAGTAATTTTCACCTGTTTTAGATGACTAATTGATTTGTCCAAGATTTCTAAAAACAAAATTCAAGAATCATGTAAGTTCTAGAAATCCCCTCAAAGAGAAATTTTTTTTCATTATCCCACCTCCTTGTCAAAGCATGGCCAATCTATCGCCCAGACAAGACTAATTGTCCCTCACTCTCACTATGTTTTCCATCCCTACCTATAACATTTTGTCTCTGTCTGCTTAAGCTCTCCACTTTCACACCTTGTTTCGCCAAGTAAACCAAAATTTTCTCCTTGCTCACCAAGTGCCTCGAGCAATGGTGTTGTCAAAACTCCCTGTCTAAAAGCTCTTTGAAGTAGAAGCAAGGTTTTCTAGTGGTCTAGGATGGTAGTGCATAATAGAGTGTCAAAATCCATGTTTCCTCATCCAAAACCTAATGCAATTTTTCAGTCTAAAAATCAATCAAATTAGCCATGAGGATAGGCATTACTAAAAGAAGAAACATCATTAAAAGAGGAGGCATCATTAAAAAGGAGGCATCATCACAAGAGGACCATTCATAGCAAGAGGGAAGCAATAGGTATGTGCCTAACAGGAATCAAAATATGTGACTATTTTGACCAAGAAAATAGAGCAAAACCAAGGTTACAAGGGCGAAGTCCTCCCCTACTCCTTCAAGTGCATAGGGAAGGACTTCAGGAGAAATTAATGAGTTTTGATAGGTTTCTGAGAACTTAGAAGACAACACTGTCTACCTTTTCCGTAAGCATCCCCAACACCTAGGAATTTGGAAAACTAAACAAAGATGGTCACATAATGAAAAAGAAAGCCTCCCTCATTACAACAGAGGGCTTAAAAGGTTCTCAGAATTCCTTTCTAGGGTCTAGAAAATAAGGGCATTAACTCCACTGTAATAGAGAAGGACATAGGATGTATTGTATCGGCAAAAGGTGAAAATTGTCAGTTCAAAGGTCTGATTTCTCAAAACAATAGTCAGAAGCAAATTCAAATCATCAAAGAGGGCAAACATGAGATAAAATTTCTCCAGGAAGTAATTATGATTAGCACAAGTTCCCTGTTGATAAAATAAGTTGTCCAAGCTCAAAGGAGACAGTGATAAAGGGAAGAATTGGCAAAATGACAAATTTGCTGTGTATAGGTGATAAAACTCTAAAACAAGTTCTTTCTCCAAAAAGGGCGAAGAGGCATAGGCTTGGTGTTTTCAAAGAGGTTGTCAAATTTAAAAGAGCCTCAAGAGGCCTCTGGCAGTTAGAAAGAGGATTAATATTTTCAATATGCCACCTGCAAGACCGTAAAGGAAAAAGACGGTGAGGGAATTAGAATGGGAAACAAACCTTATTAAAGTGGGTTTTCACTTTAATTTTTATCAAAAGGTATAAAAGAAGATCAACAAAGCATATTACCTTTATCATTTGGAGTTTTGCAGACAAGTGAGGGTTTTCGGAATTTTCAGCAGAATCCTTGGCAAAAAATTTTGGGCATTGTGCTCCTGTAGTAGTTCACTACGTGCCTGTAGCCTCTGCCAATGTATTTCTCCATTGAGCGTTGCATGCCTATAGAGTGGTGTTGTGCTCCTGGAATATCTGGCCACCATGCAAAAGACGGGCATGACACCCCATGCAGCACCCGGCAGTGTTGCGCTCCTGCCATTGCCCCAGCCGCCGACTCGACAGCGCTGCACTCTTGCCACTACTCCAGCCTTCTGCGTGACACTCTGTTTAGCCACCCGGTAGCACTGCGCTCCTACCACTACTCCAGCCTTTTGCGCGACACTCCGTTCAGCCACCTAGTAGCGCTACGCTCCTGCCACTGCTCCGAACGTCGAACGACAGCGCGTTCAGGCACCTGACTCCCTCGGTGTTGCGCTCATGCCACGGTGCTACGATCCTACCATGGTGCTGTGCTCCTACCATGACGCTGTGCTTCTGGCACTATTTTTCATTTTTTTCCCGAATTCAAATTCAGATTGACCCAAGCTTGCCCACAAGCTTCTTAAGCCATTTTCGCTATTTTGCTACGCTTCAAGAGGTATTTTCAACTCTTTCCTCCCTATACATGTCTTCCTAAGAGATAAGGCAATTCAAAAATTTGAAAGTTCGTTTAGGAAAGAGTAGTGCAATCTTAAAGAAGCCCTTGGTCTGCACACTGTTGATGTCTTGACCTAGCTAGGAAAATTCATCATCTTCTTTAGATCCTTTTCCACATCATTTCACTAGTAGAGTCATCCCTTTTAAATATCGTGAGGCAGGGGTAAAAAAGAAAAATGTCTGAAGAGGAGAATGTTAACATTGATGAGTCAAGCCAAAGGCCTAAAAAGTAGCCAAAGAAGGGAGGGATTCCAAATAGGTTTGAGCCTATAAACATTGAAGAGCTGATAACCTCCCCTACTATTTTGACCTATTTTCAAGAGTTGGGCTGCTATGAATTCTGTAAAAAGGTACAAAAGTTCCAAAGTCACCCTAAGTTGACCAAGCTCTTTGCCCTAAACCTTCATAAACATCAAGTATGCCTAGCCGGTGTAAAATTTGAGTTGACTCCATATGCTATCTCTAGGGCCACTGGAATTCCTTGCATAGGAGAAAGGTGGTTTAAACAAAATTATCTAGACGTGAGTCACTATCACCCATTCTTGAAACCAAGGTGTCAGGTTGATTGTAAAACCATGTTCCCATTCTCTCATCTATTAGACAGGTATTCTCTCCTAATGAGGATCATCATGAAGTACTTCACCTGTGAGGGTAGGTTCTCCAAAGTCTATTCATACCACATAAGGCTCCTCATGCACTTCACCAAAACCAAGTTGCTACACATGCCCTACTATTTGTGTAGAAGTATTGAGAAAATGTCTTCCATCATGCAAAAAGGCCTCCATATGTTGTGTAGATTAATCCATCTTGCGGACAAGACCGATCTCTCTAGTACTAAAAGTAACTAGCAACAAACAGCCAATTATACTAATCTCTCTCTAAGCATACAAGATTTATAAAAATGCTATATAGGTGTAAGGCCTACCTTATGTCCAGCGCTTGCTTGATCTCGTTGAAGTCCTTCCCGTGCACTTGAAAGAACGTTCCTCATGAATTTGTAGCCACAAACAAGCAAACAGATTACACAACACCTGTATAGATATTATTATAAACTATACTCATCATAATGATCAAGGAATTTATGAAATAAACCATGAATAGACAGTTTAATGAGAGAAATGAGTATATTTGTATTAACTTCAAATAAAGAAAACCTTTACAACCTGTGCCTTGATGTCGTGCAGGTCCTCTTGGGGTCCAAAGTAGGAATCTCTTCTACTTTGACAAGCATTGCACTCTTTCAACCAAGACCAATAGAGGTGAGTGATTTAACCTCACAGAAAGTCTTACTTAACTAAGTCTGAATCTCAACAACATTTAACTTCAAATCTCTTAAAGCTTGAACTCCCTTTGAGGCTACCTAAGGCCTCTTTTTATAGTGGAAAAGAGGAGGTTTTTTGTTCCAAATATGAAGGGATAGAATCCTCCTTCAAAGGGATTAGCTCCTTACATCAAGGGGTTAGCTCCATTAAGTGAGGGATGCATGAACCTTCTCAAAGCGTATCCATTCCCGAAAATTCCCATCTAGAATCTTCTATAATTCATCTAAAATCAACTTTTTATCTTTACTTTCTCGCCTTTTTGAGTTTTACAGAGGTCCGCACCCATAACACAAAGAAAGTGCGGTATGGTTCCACAAGAGAGCTGAACTTTAGGTGCGGGACCGCAGGAAATGAATAGAGAAAGTATGATACCAATGTTTAGGGATTTTTAGGAACTTTTCTCTGATTTTCAAAGCTTGACATGAGGAACTAATATGTTAGACTTGCAAAAGGAGGAAGTATGAGTAATAATGAGCTCATACTCATAGCAAAATGTCAATATGACAGTTTTGAGTGTAACAAATTGCCCCCTAAAGTGCAAAGTCTGGAATAGATGAAGCTGAAGTCTGTCATATATGAAGAGTGCAGTACTTTATCATTTCGAAGATCATCCTGTGGACACCCCAGTCGGAACCTGTAAAAACATTCAATGCAAAATATATACATATATATGTCATCGCTGAGGTAGGCATTCCCATACTCAGATTAAAACTAACTAGAAACTAACTCAAATCGTTCTGATACAGGAATGATTTTAATATTACATCAATAGTGTAGACACAGCATGGACGCATCCATCTGTAATGAATAGTCTACTGTATAATAATAAAATTCCTCACAACCTATATGGTGGAAACTAGATCCAGGGTCTTGATTTTCGCATCTCGAACTAGTACGATTCTATCCATGTGAATAAATGTGTTGAAGTCGAACATGGTAGAAACCACTTGATTACCAGTCATTGATGTAAACTGTTAACAAGTGTGAGAGTAACCACCAGTAATGTCAATGGTTCTCAAAGTACCCAGTACAATCCATGAAATGTGAATGAATGAGCTGAAGTCGAACATCTCACGGAATCATTCGATCGAAGGTCAATGATGCAACCTGTCGTCGAAGGCGAGAAACCTGCCATTGAGGCATGATTTCAAGTGTAATTTCTAGGTCAACTTCCTAGACAATACAATGTCTTGGAAGTGTCGATGAAAGTGATGTTTGGCAATGACAAGCCCCAACTTCGCAGTCATAGATCGAGTTTTGACATATCTTGGCAAGTTGTGGCTGGGGATGATAAAAAATGGATGACAGATATTTTGCAGATGAATGGTTTATTTGAACTGTCCTCTTGAACACATAACAACACTGCAGATGGCTTGGTGACAATTGACCCAAAGCTAATACCCAGAAACCGGCTGAAGACTTTCAATATGGTTTGATTAACTTTTAGGCAAAGGATTTCCCAACCCAGTGGAAAGAAAGTGTCGTGTTCAAGAGTGGTTGACTGAATTTTCGAAAATTTTGAAATACAACAAACACACCCATTTTTCTCTCTTTTTCCCCCACCATTTCTGGCAAGTACCTCTTTATTTTTTACAAGCTTGAGGAGGATAACATTTGCTTGGTTATAAGCTCATCCTTCGGATGAGTCCATCTTATTTTAAAATTCGAACCCTAAGAAGGAGTGGTTCATTCCTGTTGAAAATTAAACAGGTCCTTTACTGTTAAGTTTTAACGAGTCCAGTATAGGAGAAACTCGGTGTTTTTCAGTTTTAGGGAGTTAGAAGAAAAACTTAAGAAAACTTCGTGGGTGTACTTTTTCGTAAATTTAGTCTCTCGAGCCCGAAAAAGGATAAAATAATGCGGGAGAGAACTCTATTGACTGTAATTAGTCAACGTATACCTTTTTCGTAAATAGTCCATTTCAGTCCGGAAAAGGGGTAAACTTATACTGAAAGGACGATCATTCATTTACTTTAACGAGTTCGAATAATCAAGTACTCGGAAATATTTTCATATTTAGAGAGTCTGAAAAGGGCTTAAAAGAGGACTCCAGGGTTTCGCTCTTTCGTAAATTTTTTGAAAGAGTCCGAAAAAGTGATAAAAGTATGCTCTTTGTTGCAAAACGATCAGTTTTCCTGAAAAATCCAATTTCTGCACAAAAACTTGAAACATTACACATACCTGTTTAAGATAAGTAAAAATACTTTCAAAAATACCCTTTTTAAAGTGAAAAATAAGCAAATTAAAAATTCATCCATTCGAAAAAAATTATAAAAAGGACTTTTTCTATTTCATTTTTACCGTTCAGTTCCAGAGTGAAAAGTAAAAAGCTTTTGGGTAAGAAAGTTCCTGTGAATATTCTGGAAAATTCGTCCGTTGGAATCGAAAATCGTCAGTCCCAGGTAATCCACGACCTCTTAATCTTGTTTTTCATCCGTTTCAAATTTATTTTTAGGCTTTAGTTTGTATTTTTGGGGCAAAAAATGGTTTAAAAGTTCGCCCGCGGGGTCCGCAAGTGAGACACATGTTACCTGCGGACCCCGACTTTTTCTTATAAGGAAAAATTCGTGGGTTCCGCACCCAGAAAACATTACGCATGCGGATCTACGCACTGTGTACAAAGCGTGGGTGCGGTACCCGCGCGGTTGATTTTAAAATATTCATTTCTCATTTGTTTCCCAAAAATTTTCAAATAAGATTGTTCTAACTTGCCTTTTTATGTATTGCAGGATTGACAAGATGCTAATCTGGCGAGAACGTGAGCACGAGGATGTGGATGAAGCCGCAATACTCCATTTGCCAACACAACAGGCATTAAGAGCATGTGGCTTGTACAAATTTTGGGCCATCTCAGGCATGAGGGCACAAGTAGAACTCCTGACATGGTTGGTGAACAGATGGACCAGTGCTTCTTTATTGGTGGCCACCGGCTCGAAATTGAGCTGGAGGATATATATTTCTTAACTGGTTTGTCTAAGAGGGGCGAACAAGTTTCTTTGTTTGGGACTAGGCCAGGTGGCCAGTCTGTTGCTAGTCTCCAACTAGAATTCTGCAATGATCAGGCCAATCCTCGGGACAAACGGATTGACATAAAACACATCATCCGTCCTGAATTGAAAGTTATTGCTTTTATTGTTACCAAACTGTGTGGGAGTGTTGTGCTTCATGTAGCTACTGGTTCCCAAATGCGTATTGCCATGGACTATTTTCGCAGCACCATATTTAACTGGTGTGAAGCTGTGTTGGCTAATGTAAAAGGCCAACTAACCAGAGCAAAAAATGGGAAACTTAATAACTTTGGATACGGATCCATTGTTGTTTCTTTTTCTCTAGAGAGGATCACCATGTTAGCTCCACAGAGTATTTCTGTTGATGCCGGTCGACTTCGAGAACCGAGGATGGTTCGTTGGTCTGCATTGATGGCTCGTCATGCTATCGAGGGTACTGAAATTGTCCGATTTCCTCCTTCATATTTTCGTTGGCTGGATTGCCAACTTTTTGTGATAGAGGACTTTCCATACACCGGGATAGATTTCCACGGCGACCGAGAGATGGTTCTCCCGGTAGGGGAACAATGGGATGAGTCAGGTACAATCATTTTTCAACGTTTGCTAAATTCTATTTTTTTTAATTTTTTATCATCTTTGAAAACTAATAACCAAATTTTTTTTGAATACAGATGTGGGTCCACAGCGACCAGCCCATCTCCAACCTTACGAGAGAAGACAACCAGTTGCACCCGCACCAGCCCCAGCAGGCCAATCAGTGGAGATTTTGACTGATTTAGAGCATCATCTAGAGCGTTTGACTCTAGATATTCCAGAGATGAGCATAGATGACATTCCTCTCAGGTTTTAGAGATACGTGATTGGAGTTCCAGGACCTTTCAGGAGGTTCCTATGCAGGGTAGCTCGAGCAGTGGTTTCTTATCATGATCACCATCAGTGATGGGATGATCGTGCAGACTTATATTTTTGACTTTTGTATTATCATTTTTGCCGATCATAAGGTGTTTCCAACCTATGATCGAAGACGATGTATATTTTTTGAAAATACTTCTATACTATGATATATCACTATTTACCGGTTATCTGTTTACATGTTATGAATGTTGTTTTATTTACTGCTTCTGATTATTGCAAATTTCTATTTATCATACTAGAAGAAATTGAATCTACTAATGTATTTAAATGTCTTGGAATATGCTGATATTCAATGTAATCAAATTCACGTTCCAAGAGACGAACTCTTAAAAATAACCGTAATAACACTGGATTTCTAATGGTATAAACCCTATTAAGCTGTAATACAACAAGTTCAGAATCCAACCTTACAATCAAACTCTGAATTCCAAATGATATGGATTCAGATAATAACTCAATCACTGCACTATACTCGGCAATGTTATTCGTTGTTTGACCAAGGCTTACCCCATGCATGGATACTAACTCGTTAGATGGTGAATAGATAACCCAGGCTGCGGAAGAAATGTTCTGTGCACTATGACAAGCACCATCAGCAAAACCAATGTAGGTTTGAAGAGACATCGACATCTGCAATATCAAGAGTAAAACTCAGATAAGCAGGGATAGTGATAAAAACTCACTCTCTAAACTAGGCACACTTTTCTAATCTAAAACACACCAACAGTAAAGAAATCTAAACTAATAAAATCTCCACACCACATTTAAGCATAATATCGCTTTAGATAGAGTCCATTTCTGGGCTTATCCAAAGGAACACCGTCAAAATCTATCAACTCGTAGGCCCCTTTTGCTAATTTTCATTTAACAATGTAAGGACCATGCCACATAGGGACGAATTTCCCAGCTCCTAGCTTGTCGTTAGCTTGATCATAAAGTAAAACTAGGTCTCCTTCTGAAAATTTTCGAGGGGTCACACTTCTATCATACTGAGCTTTAATCCTTTTAACATGAGCCTCGTTTGCTATTGCAGCATTTCGTCGATTCTCATCTAATTGGGCTAAGTATAAGAAATGTTTCTCCTCTTCAGACGTAGCTGGAAGTAATTCTACGGCTAATTTTAGTGACGGTATTTCGCATTCAATCGGCAACACAGCTTCCAAACCATAAACCAATTGAAAAGGAGTGAAACCTGTTGATGTTTTGACTGAGGTTCGATATGCCCAAAGCGCTGAAAAATAACATGGAATGCCAATTCATCTTGTGAATACCAATGATTCGTTTGATCATGGTGACTAAAACTTTGTTAATGGCTTCAACCAGACCATTGGCTTGCGGATAATACGGAGTGGAACTATCGTGGCGTAGGCCAAGCTAGTCTGTCAGTTCGGTCATCATGACATTCTGAAAGTGACTTCCATGATCTGTAATAATAGCTTGGGGAACATCGAACCTAGCTATTATGTGATTAAATACGAATGTTGCAGCAGTCTTGCCGTCAGCCGAAAATGTAGGCATCGCCTCGACCTATTTTGTAAAATAATCTACTGCTAAGATAATATAGGCATGCCCCCCGTCCGAGTGAGGGTTACATGTAATAAAATCGATACCCCATTTCGCGAAAGGACCAACAACAATTATAGGGTGAAGAGGAGCGGGTGGCGCGCGCATTTTTCGATAAAAAATTTGACAATTTTGGCATTTCTAAACCGCATAAATACAATCTTTGAACAACGTTGGCCAGAAATAACGTACACGCAATATCTTTTGGGCTGTGGCATACCCAGACATATGACCGCCACATGCTCCAAAATGGCAGTCATTTAATACCTTTTCAGCTTCTTCATGAGTTAGACAACGTCGGAAAACAGAATCCGCTCCACGACGATAAAGTGTATCACCAATGATATTATACTGTTGGGATTGGAAGCGTATTTTCTGTTGCTGAGTTCGTGAACTCAAAGGCATCATGCCATCAAATGAATCAATCTCGGATTCGGAAGGTACGATCCAAGGATCATCAAACATAATGGTGTCTGATGAAATCATGTGAATATGTGCAGTAGAAGGCGATACGTTAGGAGGAGGAAAGGAAAAAGTTCCTAGTAAACCAGAATCTTTAATCAGACCCACTCCAACATCCTTATAAGGGATAGCCATTTTACCAACATGCTGGATTGTTTCTGAAGAGGCTGGGTTGGACGAGAAATAAGTTAACTGATCTATTGTCACGATATTTCCTTGATATGGAAATTTTATGAGTCGAAAGACCGAAGAAACAACAACAGTCATAGCATAGGACCAACTACGACCCAGAAGAAGGTTGTAATCTAGAGGGGCATCAACCACTTCCAAATCTAGATTAATGATTTTACCTTCGACCCCTATGGGTAAATCCTGCAAAATACCAAAAGGTTGAAAACCTCGACCATCAAAAGCCTTTAGAATTGTCGGAGATTGGTTAAGTGTAGGAGAACCAAGCGATTTCCAACACTGAATCGACATAATACACGTTGAAGCTCCCTCATCAATCACAGTCCGAAAAATTGGTCTGTTTTTGACTAACACTGGAATCTGGAAAGCCATTTGATGAGGTATGCGAGGTGTACTATTTTCTAGATCGAAGATTATAAGGTTAGAATCCTGAACATCGACCGCTCCTATGGTAGACAATAATAATTTACGTTGTGCTGGACACGATTGCAGCACTTCCAAAGCTGACATTGTTGAAGGATAAATAGCTAAGTCTTCAACAATGTTGTAATTCTGAGCAGCTCTCGCATGTGGATTGAAAGCTCATTTACGAAGAACACCTTTAGCAGGCGGTTTGATTATTAAGTCTGGATTTTGTTTCTCAATCTGTAGCGGACCAGAAACAGGAGGAGGTGTAGTTGATGTATTTGCATTAGAAGATTCTGCTTCTTTACCATTAACAGGATTCTTAGAACCGTAATCTTGCGATCGCGTCGCAACCCTTACATGAGACATCATCATAATAGGTTCTTCTAAAGTAGTCGAGGAAGAACCAATCATCTTACTATCTTGAATTGGAAAAGGATCCTTCAAGACAGCAGGTTGTTGTGATCCTTTAACGAATTTCATAACTTCGGCTCGATATGGACATTCTTTTGTGAAATGATCTTGTTCACAAATGAAACAAGGATAGCGAGGTTTACGTTTTTCGTCATTGGATTCATCTTTATCAGTTTTCTCTTTCGAATTATTTTTGTTTTTATTCTTCCCTTTCTTTTTACCACTGGATTTTGATTTAGTCGTAGATGTCTCTACGACATGAATATCGGCAAAACTTCGGGGGAAGATTCTCCTTTCGGGGAATCAGGTAAAGTTATAATAGGAGAATAATTCTTTGAAGATTTCTTCTTACTTTTAGAATTGACTGTACCAATCATACCGTCAGCGGCATGAGACCCTGAAGGAGCAGCAACTATTTGACCTTGCTTTGGAAGATCGGGAATTTTCTCATGTAAAGTACCTGACTGTGTATATATGAGGTCAAGGTACTGAGCTTGGGCAATTACTTGCTCTTCAGTAACAACACCAGCCTTAGCTACATCTTCAGTGATCTTGGGTAACAATGATTTAACAAACCATTCTTCCAAAATTTGATCCGGAATATAAACTTTCACCAAACGCCTCCTACATTGCCATTCATGGATATGATCAGAAATATACGTGGACGTAGATTCTTTTAGCGAAGTTAATAATTCCGTGCCATTGTCGTATCTGATAGGCAATTGAAAATGAGTCAAGAAAGCAGTTGCTAACTGACTGAAATTATGAAACGAGCCTCGTGGCAACTCAATGTACCATTTGGTTGCAAGACCTATGAGAGTTCTTTGGAAAAGACGTAAATGAATCGAATCATCAATGATTGAATTAGATGTACACCAAAGGTGATAAGTCATAACATGATTTGATGGATCCTCTCCTGACTTTCCTTCGAATTTTGGTATATCACTGGGCAACTTATGAGGCATTGGCGGCCAGTTCTAATAATAAAAAATGGGATCATTTGTAAGGCGTGTCAAATCAGGTAAGTCCAAGGTTGCGATAAATGGTAATTGACGGTTAGGGTCTTGAAAACCTTGAGAAGCCAAAGCAGATCTAGGAGGTGGATACCCAGGAAAACTAGGAGTCGGATTTGCATTAGGTATTGTGTAACAGCCCGGAAAACTAGGATGAACCGGACCATACTGAGGTTGTTGATAAGTATAACCAGGGTACAGTTGATACTGATAGCTTGGATTCTGAGCATAAGGACCGAATTGCGGCTGTCCCTGGTATGGTTGATATGTAAATTGAGGTTGACTTGTAACAACTGTACTTGTACCAGCATGTCCTGCAGGCATCTGAACTGTAGTCTGAACTGAAGGTCCTGACTGAGGTACATAGACTTGAGGGATTTGCATGGATACAGGGATAGAAGAATTCGGTGCTACAGATACTCCAGAAATAGGTGTGATAGGTTGAACAGACGTTGCAGCAGTTTGAGGCGGAGTCTGAGGTGTACTAGGCCCAGTCTGCTGAACTGAACTAGGTGCAGGAGTTTGAATAGCTAGCTGAACAGGTTGCTGGGTTGGACCAGAAACCAATGGCTGGCCAAGTGTTGTGACCAGCAACAACCCCCCTTTTTATTTATCTATTACTAATAATACTAAATAAATGAGGACCCTTAGTTAAAAAATCCAAAAAATCAATTAGGATTTGTTTGCCTTTTCAAATAAAACTTTCTATCATAAACCTAGTCCCTTAGAAAGAATATCAAGAAACACTTAAGTATTTGATAGATTATAATAACATTACTCTTTAAACAAGATAGCACATCCATATCAAAAATGGTATATATCCTTTATAAAACGCATTGGTCGCAAATCGCATAGCGCAGAAAACATAAATGATTAATGAATATCTTTTGCGCTCTTTTCAAATGTGCGCTTTTGCGATTTTGCGTTATGCGTTCTTTTCAATTATGCACTCTTGCGATAATGCGATTTTGCGATTTTGCGATATGCACTTTTGCGCTATTTTTATGACTGCGATGACTTCATTTTGCGATATTGCGACATTGAGATATTGCGATATTGCACAGCAAATCGCAGATCGCAATGTCGTAGATTCATGTAGGCGCGCTATCCCAAGGCAATCTTCCCATATGTCAAATCCGTTATGCGCTTTAATGATTATATTAAATGATTGGATTGATTATTAATGTGAAATGAGATTGTGTTTAGATTGAAAGTCGTTTCACAATTAAAATATTATATTTCATTCGCTTTCACATTCAAAACAGTCTCATCACCTTTCTTATATCATTACTCTCATTTATTCGTAAAACGCAGGCACGAAGGAGCGAACGACTATACAAAGCTTCCGCTAAACATTATGGGTAAGAAGGAGAAGAGCTCAAATTATGGAAACAAAGAAATGGCTTCGCTATATGCAGACACCGCCTGTAACAAGGATGCTGGTATATCCACTTGGGAGGGAATGTATAGTCTGTTAGAAGATGAAAACCCTGTGGTGATAAAAGTTGTAGCTACAACTGGTTCCAAGGATACGTCTGAAGCAACCCTTAGAGACTTGGCTTGTTCATTTCTGCATAGAATAGCAGCAAGGCCAAGGATTCTCCCATACACAGACATGGTGAGATGGGTGCTGGATAGCACTGATATTTCAGATAGGCAATTCAAAACTCCATCTAAAGAGCTAATCGGGTCATTCACAATAGAAGATTTGAGATTAATGTATAAGTTGCCAGAACCATAGGCGACTTACAACAAAAAATTCATGGAAGATTTTGCCAAAGAACATGCGAATTTGGCAGAATGCACAAAGGAGTGGACCAAAAGAAGTGAACCATTGAGGAAAAACAAATAAGGTATGTACAACACAGGTTCACTTACCCATCCTTATTGTTTTACTGCTGCCATGTTATGTAGGCTTTTTGGTAAGCCTGACATAAATATGATCTTACCCGAATGGCTTCCTTTGTTGAATGCGGCCGTTAATTCTACAATTGTAGACTGGGCCAAAATCCTATCTGATACTTTGACCACTGCTATTTTTCAATACCGGTCCAAACGAAATGTTTACCAGCGGGTTTATCCGCCTTTTTATTTATCTGCTTATTTCATGGATGCCATCTGCTATATCTCTAAATTCCCTGTGATGGGCTGGAAATGGACTATCCATGATCCTTTACCCATTCATGTGTACCATAAAGAACTGTGGAAGTCTAAGTTTGTTCCCCATTTTTACCAAATTTGTCATGGAATAATGCTGCCATTATACAGAACATTGTATAACAGGGATGCCCCAAGGTTATCCTCAGAAACAGAGGTTGATATTCTCCCCGTCGCGAGATGGTTTGGAGAAGAATTGTTCACTTACATTAGGGTTTTTGGAAGTTATGCTTCTCCCCATGTGTTACCCCTATATGTTCCAGATAGACTTGTAGCTCGAGAAATTGCTTATCAGACCTGTGGCCAGGGAGGTATGACAAAAGATTTAAAAGAGAAGAAAAAGGGCATTTGGCCACAATTTCCCATAAAATGTGGAACATTTTCACTGTTTGATATTGGTCATGCATTTCAAGAGATAGGCAACGTTACATGCCTACAGTTGTTCAAATTCTCAAGAAGGTTATTTGACCAAAATGATATTGTTAAGAATTTTACCAATGCAATCAAAGTAAGGGAATTTGTCGGGGAGCAAGATCTTTTTGATGATATGTTCCAGGCAAGAAATTCATTCAAAGAGGTTTTGAATTCAGCTAAAGAGCAGCTATCTCCAGGGGATTTTCAGGAATTCAAGTTGTACAGAGAAAGGAGACTAATTCCTATTCCTTTGGATAATATACGCATAGAGCCTGCAAAGGAGCAAACTCCTAGTGTTAGTCTTAACAACAGTTCAAGCACAGGTAAATCCAAATCAAAATCTGACAGAGATTCTGAACACTCCAATACATCCAAAGAAATGGAAGATAAAATGGAAGAATCCATTAAAGATTCTACACAATCTAAAGAGCTTGCTCAACAGCAAATTTTGATTTCTCAACAAACAAATCCTCCTTCACCCAATGTACAGCAACAGCCAGTCACCATGGAGTTAGATAAAGAATGGGAAACCTTTAATCAATTGATTAATGTAGAAGGACAGAATGTACAGACCCCTGTCCAAACAACCAAAGTTTTGAACGCAGGAACAAGCAGCACGATCAGCGATATGAGCATATACCAGGTCACCATCACTTTGAAATTGTACTTAGTATGAAGGACATTCCTCTCTGGGATGTATTCTACGATAAAATACAAAGCGATGGTGAAAGACGAGAGAAAAAGAGAAAAATAGAAAGTGCGATTGCTGCGAAGCGAACAAAATAGAATATTTTATGGAAAGGATCTTGTAAAAATCAACTGTGTCTCACTAAGTTATCTCAAATAACAGGAGCTTATGCTTCTGCAACAATTGATAAAGTAGTTGAGATACAACTTTTGTTGGATGAAAAAGAAGAACAGATAAAAGCTCTGCAACAGCAATTGCAACAGGTTCAGGCCAATAAGGAAGCACAATTAAAACTTGAAGAGTTACAACAACAACTTCAAGAAATGCAAACAGGACATCAGAAAAGTCTGGCTGATAAAGACAAACAAATACATATTATCCAAGAACAGCATAAGGATGATCCTAAGCTTCCAGAATTCATTTCAGAAACCATCTCTTTGAACAATCAACTACTGCAACAAGAGGAATTTTTCTGCCAAAAAATATTGCAATGGAATTCTTTGTGCCAAGAAAGCGATAGAATCACAAATCATGTCGTAGATTTATGAAATGATTATGATTTGATTAATGAAAAGATCAATGATTATCTAGCATGGCAAAAGACAGAAGAAGGCAGAAAAGCTGGTGCACCCATCATTAATGAAAACCATAAAGAAATACTGTTTAATAATTGGGATGCACAAATCAAAAGGGCAGAAAAGGCAGCAGAGGAGGCATCTACAGCGGAAAACACTCTCACTGATTGTGTAAATGACAATTTACACAAAGCTAACTTGATTTCTGAAACTGTTCCAGGATATCTCCCACAGGCAAATCAACTGCAAACAGAATGGAGGCAAAAGGCAGAAGAAAGAGAAAAATCCATCCAAGGGCTGACAAGATTGAATTGGGACTCATACTAGATGTACTTGGTGAAGCCACACAGTCAGCACAGTGCGCTCAATTGTATCATCAATGCTATAGAGAAGATTGCTCCTACGCTTGCCGACTCTGTCTTTTCAGGACAGTTGAATTCTGAAGTCGGTCAACCGCATCTTCTCAAAACTATGCTAGATGCCTGCAAGATCAAAGATCAAGTTCATAGATAGATAGATTTAGTTTTTATTTCACTATATTTTAGCCTAGGAAAAGGACGATCATTGAACCGAATCCTTAATTTTTGTAATAAACTATTTTTAGAGTTAGTTAAGTAGTATTTAAACCCCTCTCATGCATTTAGAGAGGGGTCCTGGATCTTAATATTTTTGGACTTGGAGATTGCATTTCTGTACTCCATTGTCTTATATATTTTTAAAAAGGATCACATCTAGTGATTTTCATGTGAAATTATCTTTGAAGTGTTGCATTTCTGTACCTTGGAATTTGATTTTGCATCATAGTTACTGGATAGAGTATCAGATTGCATCTGAAAGTCTTCAAGATGAACAAGGTATTTCTATCTGTTCACTGTTGATCTCTTTTGTCTTATGATATTCGTTTTAAAATTGCTATCATTTATATGTATATTTGTTTTCACAACGCTTCCTTTTATATATCATTTCTGAGTATAATTGAAACGTTATTTTTCATAGTTACATGTAGATGGTATACAATGATGAATGCAATATGTTAATACAACTCTGTTTAATTTCTTAAACAGAGTTATCTTTATTTGTTTCTGCACATTTCAATTTAATTAATAATACATTTTCATGGTTATTGTTGAATTGGAACAATCTTAAGTTGTATTCACATATTATTACCCGGGTTAGTATTAGAATTTCTTTATCAGTATTTAGTTTAAATTAGATAGTTTTATTTCAGTTAATTTTAGTCCCATTTTCACCCATCCAATCCAATCCACTTAGTTACAAGGAAACTGGTCCTTTAAATCCAGTCGGAGCCACCATTCCAAACGGAAAAGGAGCTGTCTTAAGGTCCCGACCGGGTGGTTTTCCCCGATGTTTGAAGCAGCAATTTTCGAGGCTTCAACATTTTTGGCGCTAGAAGGAGGGCCTGAGCTATGAATGGCAAGTAAATCTTTATCCACAAGCCATTCTGAGAGCAAAACACCCTCATTAACTTCTTCAATTTCCTCTGAAATTCAAAATCCTAGAGAGGAAATTGCAGAAAATATTCAGACACCCACTACCAAAACCTCAAAACATCCAGACAATCAACATCCTGAGTCTCCTGAAGTCCAAGATCTAATTCATAAATTGAAAGGATTCTCATTATCTCTTGAAGAGTCTGAAATATCTGAAGGTAGTGTAACTTCAAAATTTGTTTCTTCCAAACCTCTTACTAGGCTTCAAAGTGAAAAACTTGGTATTTCTCCCAAAGAATTCCCTTTACCTAGTAGAGTCAAAACAAGAAAAACCCAATCAGAATCAGCAAGTTCAACCTCTAATATCCAAATACCTGTTTTCGAAATCCCTTCTCAACAAAGTACAGTCATACCATCTCCACAAACATCTTCTCCTCAATCCTCATCAGTCTCAACATCATCCATTCCAACAACTTCTATTCAAACACCACCAGTTTCTACTATCCCTCTAATAGTTGTTCCGATAATGGCACAGAGACCATGGTCTACTCCAGGAGCAGTCAACATGGCTGCACCTTTACATGATTTACCAGACAATCCTGGAAAATGGCTTCCGAAATTTAGTCCAGATCTTAACATTCAAGCTGAAGAACATATAAATAACTTTATGCTGGCTATTAATTTGAATGGAGTCACACAGGAAGATGTTGTAGTTAGACTATTCCCTTATACTCTTCAAGGAACAATAGGATCATGGTATTTTTCATTACCATCAGGATCTATAACAAGTTGGGACATTTTTGCAGATCATTTTTTAACCAAATTTGGAGATGACCGATCAATTGCAACTTTACTCAATGATCTCTCAAATTTGAAAATAGAACCCAAGGAACCCATTAAAGAATTCAACGCTAGATTCAACAAACTCTTGAACAAAATCCACATAGATTCACAGCCCAGTGAACAGGTCATAATTGAATGGTACATAATTGCCTTACCCTCAAACATAGAAATTTTCGTGGACAGAGCTGCAAAGCCTACATTAGCTGAGAATATGAAAGAAGTTATTGCAGTGGAAAAACGATTTACTTCTCTGGAAAAGAAAAATTCTATCGAAGAAAGGAAATCAAAGAAGGTCAGCTTCAAAGATGATTCAAAAAAAAATGCCAAAGATCCATATGACATGGAAAGTTTACAGAAAGTTCTTAAAACTTTGTCAAATGAAATGGTTGAAATCAAAAAACAAGTAGCTGAAACTTCTACCAAGAAACCATTTCGAAATTTTAGAAGGAACCAAGTTGAATCTAAACCTCCTAATGCAATCTCTAATTTAGAATCAGAGGAAGAAGAAGAAGAAGACGACACATCTATAGTATCAAATCAAGAAGACGAAAATGAAGAAATAGCTGAATTGAATGGAATGTGGGATTTTATTCTCCCTAATTCTGATAGTGAAGAAGCTATGCCTGTGAGTACTAGGAGTAAATCTACAGCAGAACCAGTGCAAACAGTTCCAAAAAAGAAAATTACAACTCCAAGTACCAAAGACAAACCTACTGTGAAGAAAACTTCTTCATTACCTACTCAAAATCAGCCATCCTCTTCTAATCTGCCTACATCAACAACAATGACTTTAGTAGTGTCAGACCCTATGGAATACAACATTGTTGAGGACATGAAAAATATCAAAGCTAACATTTCCTTACATGAACTCAGCAAACTGAAACACCAGCAAAAGCTGCTATTAAAAGAATTAAATGCTACACCAATTGCTTCTTTACCAAGTGGTGTAGTTGCAAAAGCAGCAAGAGGAACTGGTAAGCCACCAGATAAGGTAGATGCTACTGATACTGTACTCATTGGGGAAAATTCAAATTCTCAAACTCCTCCTTTTCTTTTGACTTATGAGATGTACAATAAAAATCTGCACAATTGTTTGATTGATTCTGGAGCTTCTTCCAATATAATGCCTACTTCTGTGTGTGCCAAATTGAATATCGAACCACAGAAATCGGCAGTACATATTGTCCAATTAGATCGATCCAAAGTTCAAGTTGTAGGAGAAATCAATTCAGTAACTATCAGATTAGCTTCCGATCCTAGAATTGTCCAAAGAATTGATATTTTGATTGATGATATTCCTGAATTCTATGGATTAATTTTAAGTAGGGACTGGTCTGCGAAACTCAATGGTTATATCTCGACTGATTATTCACATATGTGGCTTCCCTACAAAGGGAAACCAAATCAAATCAAAATCGAAAGAGAAAAACATATGACGCACACTGTCACTGAATTCGAACAACCTAATGAGCTTGTGGCATTCAACAACAATATTCTTGGAGGTTATTCTGCTGAATCATTCCTTGGAAATTTCAAAGCTCCTCAATCACCTTTTTCTGTAAATACTTTTGTTTCTCAGATAGAAAATTTTTCACAATCTAATACTTCCATAATTCTAAATATTTCTGATGTAATTATAGATAAGTCAATAGATAAGTCTTTATTTTGGTCATTGTATTTTGATGGATCAAAATCTAGTGATGGAGCTGGAGCTGGATGCATCTTAATTGATCCCGATGGAGAAAAAACTATGCTATCATGTAGGTTAGAATTTGAGTGTACTAATAATACTGCAGAATATGAAGTCTTGGTTCAAGGAATTTATAAAGCTATAGGATTAGATGTTAAATACTTGAAAGTCTTTGGTGATTCCGAGATTGTCATTAAACAAGTTAGGAATACTATTCATTGCCTTTCAGGACATCTTAAACACTATCAAATCCTAGTACAAGACCTCACCACTCATTTTTTAGCATTCAATATTTCTCCTATTCCTAGGAATCAGAATACATTAGCTGACTTGTTAGCTAATGTTGCATCTAAACTCCTACCTGCTGAAGATTGCAGTCCTGATAGGTTTTCTGTAGAATTAATTTTTCGTCCATTTGTCCCAGATAATGTTACAAATTTGAGAGTATTCTATCATGATCAAGATATTCTAAATTTCATGACTTCAGAGAAATCATATGATGAGCAAATTATTGACGAAGATAATCATGATTTACAAATTGCTTCAAAAGGTAATGAAAACCCCATTCCAAAATCTGTTGTTAAATTAGAGGATTTATATGACATTAGAGACAGATTAAAGAAAGTTGTTAATACCAAACTTCAAAGCTCTACTTTGAAGTTTGAATTAGTAAATCTTGGTTCTGATTCTAAACCTCAAAATGTTAATTTAGGACTCAATTTAACATCATAGGAAAGGAATGCTTTCATCAAACTGTTGAACAAATATAAAAATGTTTTTGCTTGGAATTATGATGATTTAAAAACGTATGATACTTCGATTATTCAACATACAATTCCAATGCTTCCTGATATTAAACCTATTCAATAGAAGTTGAGAAAGATCCATCCAAATCTCGAAAGTCAAATCAAATCAGAACTCAATAAGCTTTTACAAGCCAAAATCATTTTTCCGGTCAGGCACTCCAATTGGGTTTCCAATATGGTACCTGTAAGGAAGAAGAATGGTGATATAAGAATCTGTATTGATTTCAGAAATTTAAACAAGGCATGTTTAAAAGACAATTTCCCATTGCCAACCATGGAATAGATACTTCAAAAGGTAGCTGGTTCTGAACTTATGTCTTTTCTTGATGGATTTTCGGGCTATAATCAAGTTTTAGTTCATCCAGATGACAGATTAAAAACAACTTTCAGAACAAAATGGGGAACTTATGCTTATCAAAAAATGCCTTTTGGTCTAATAAATGCAGGAGAAACTTTTCAAAGAGCCATGGACATAGCATCTAAAGGTCTGATCAATAAATCAGTTTTTGTTTATCTTGATGACATAACAATATTATCAAAAAAGAGAGCCAATCATCTACATGATTTAAAACAAATATTTGAAAGATGTAGAAGATTTGGTATTTCCTTAAATCCAAATAAATCTTTCTTTGCTTTAGATGAAGGAAAACTTTTAGGATTTTTTGTGTCAAAATATGATATATATATTGATCCAGATAGAGTGAAAGAAATTTCTGATATTTCTTTACCTCATAACAAAAAATCCATGCAATCATTTCTTGGACAGATCAATTTTGTTAAAAGATTTATTCCTGATTTTTCTTTTATTGTTTTACCTATGCAAAATATGATCAAGAAGAATTCAATATTCAAATGGACGCATAAAGAAAAAGAAGCTTTTGAGGCAATCAAACAAGCTATCATTAATGCACCAGCAGTGAATACTCTGAATTTTTCTAAAGATTTTACTTTGTATACTCTGGCCACTGAAACATCCTATGCAGCCGTTTTAACACAACTCAATGATCAAGAAATCGAAGCACCAATTTCTTTCTTTAGCTCAAATCTGCAAGGAGTTGAGCTTAATTATTCCGATGTTGAAAAACAAGCCTTTGCTGTGTTTAAATAAATTAAACATTTCAGACCTTTTCTCTTGAAAACACATACAAAAATTATTGTCCCATTCTCTGCAGTGAGGCAATTATTAATTCAAAAAGAAGTAGGAGAAAAGAGAGCTAACTGGGTAACAACCTTGCAAGAATATGATATTGATATTAAACCAGCTAAGATTGTTAGAGGACAAGGTTTTTTGCAGATTATTGGCAGGAGCTCATAACATACCAGAAGATCAAGATTCAAATCAAGATATTCAAGTAAGTCAAATAAATGTTACAGATACTGGATCTCAGTATGCTGATCTTATCTATTACTTGAAAAATGGGTATGCTCCTTCTAATCTCAGCTATAAGAGTAAACGCGCTTTAAGGTTAAAGGCTATTAAATACGAGATCATTGATAATGCGTTATTTAGAAAAAGTTCTGATTCAATTTTATTAAGATGTCTTGAAAATACTGAAGCTAAAAAGGTTTTGCAGGAACTACATGATGGACCAGCAGGAGGTCATTTTGGAGGTGATACCACAACTCACAAAATAATTCGTGCTGGTTATTATTGGCCTACCCTTTTTAAAGATACGCACGATTATGTAAGGAAGTGCAGAATTTGCCAAACTACAAGTGGAAGACAAAGGAAACCAGCTTTTCCTTTACAACCAGTAACTATTGAGCAACCATTCGAACAATGGGGGCTTGACATTATTGGTGAGATAGTACCTCATTCTTCCAAACAACACAAGTACATCCTTACTGCAACTGATTACTTTACAAAATGGGTAGAGGCAATCTCGTTGAAGGTAGCCAATTCTGATGCAATTATTGATTTCATAGATCAATTCATCATAACCAGGTTTGGTGTACCTCAAGCTCTTGTCTTTGATAATGCATCTTACTTCTCTTGAAATAGTTTAATTGAATTTGCAGTCAAAAGAGGTTTTAAATTAAAATATTCAGCAAATTATTATCCACAAGGTAATGGTTTGGCTGAATCCACTAATAAAAACTTTATCAAAATCATTAAAAGGACCGTTGATCAAAATCAAAAGAATTGGCACAAATCTTTAATCTTTGCGTTATGGGTTGATCGTATCACTGAAAAAGCTTCAATAGGGACTTCACCTTTCAATCTGGTTTATGGAAAAGAAGCTGTGATACCACCAAATTTAACTCTTCCATCATTAGCCCTAGTGCAGTTTATTGAAGAAAATCCTTCATCATCCATTCAATTGAGATATGATCAAATCCTTAAACTAGAAGAAGATAGGGATAAAGCAAAAACTACTCATGAAAAACATCAACAGCTTGTAAAATCTTCTTTTGATGCAAGTTCTACCGGCTCAAAATTTTTATCAATTGGTGATCTTGTTTTGAAATGGGATAAAGCACATGAAGAAAAAGGTAAACATACCAAGTTTCAGAAAATGTGGCTTGGACCATTTCAGATCATTGAAAAGATAAGCTCAAATACATTCATACATACTCCAAGATCTAACAGGTAAGAGAGAATCTCTTCCTGTAAATGGGCTTATTTTGAAGAAATTCTTTTCATAAGGAGGTAACCCCTTCTTAAACTGTACATATTTCTTTCTGAAAAAGTTTTGATTGTTTTTGTTTTTACAAATAAAAGTTGTTTATGAGTCTCTGATTGACTGTTTACTATTTAAGAAAATTTCTTTGGAAAAATATTATAAATATTTATTTTTTGTAAATAAAATTTTTTAAAAGTAATGATCACAGTTTTTGAATAGTTTAAAATAAGATGTTAAACTTTGAAAGAGTATTTCAATCATTTACATGATCTTTTGAAAACTTGAGAAGAATGTAAATCATCAGAAGTTTATCAAGCAGAGAAAGGTTATCTGTAAAAGTAAAAAAAATTTCAAAGTTTTGGAACTCAAAAAACTCTAAAAAATTGTCATCCATTGATTCTTAAGGATAAAACTATTTCACCCCATCCATTTAAGTTGTGATTTTTTAGAATGTAATTCTAAGAAATTTAAAAAATTTAAGAGATAAGAGGTCTCATTATGAGCTGACTTACCATGTTCATAAGGAGTAATAAAACTGACATTACCAATACTGCATACCAAAACAGGGTAATGGCTTATAAATATAAGACAAGGGGTCTCATCATGAGCCAGCTTGTTCAGTTTAATTATAACTAGTGAATGGCATTGTTATCAACTGGCCACCAAACCAGAACAATGGCTCTTAAAATAAAAAATAAATAAAAGACAAAAACATGAGATAATAGGTCTTATGAATTTATCTTTTAAAAAGTCATAATTTTAGTTAGATGGGACAATGAATGGTTAATGGTTTAAAGGTAACCCTGTCGAGACTATGAACGTTTGCTGGCAGCAGAGGCAATACCTATGGCAATAGAGTATATTATAAAACCAAAACTTGGAGAGATCCACTTACTTCATTATTAACACCAATCAAACCTTGAGATAACCCAAAATGTTTTTATTTTCTTAAGAAATTAGAAAGAAATTATGAAATGATTTTTATTTCCTTTTCATAGTTACATTTTATTTGAATTATCATAAGATAGTTTTCATTATCTTTAAAAAACTTTACTTACTAAAGATAGAATGTTCATTTTATTTTTTCAGAGATAACTGTTTCTTTCAGTGAATCGCCAATTGTTGTGACCAGTAACAACCCCCCTTTTTATTTTTATATTAGTAATAATACTAAATAAATGAGGACCCTTAGTTAAAAAATCCAAAAAATCAATTAGGATTTGTTTGCCTTTTCAAATAAAACTTTCTATCATAAACCTAATCCCTTAGAAAGAATATCAAGAAACACTTAAGTTTATGATAGATTATAATAAAATTACTCTTTAAACAAGATAGCGCATCCATAACAAAAATGGTATATATCCTTTATAAAACACATTGGTCGCAGATCGCATAGCGCAGAAAACAGAAATGATTAATGAATATCTTTTGCGCTCTTTTCAATTTTGCGCTTTTGCGATTTTGTGATTAAGCGCTTTTGCGCTTTTGCGATATGCACTTTTTCGCTATTGCGCAATTTCTTCTTTTGCGCTATTTTCATGACTGCGATGACTTCATTTTGCGATATTGCGATATTGCGATATTGAGCAGCAGATCGCAGATCGCAATGTCGCAGATTCATATAGGCGTGCTATCCCAAGGCAATCTTCCCATATGTCAAATCCGTTATGCGCTTTAATGATTATATTAAATGATTGGATTGATTATTAATGTGAAATGAGATTGTGTTTAGAGTGAAAGTCGTTTCACAATTAAAATATTATATTTCATCCGCGTTCATATTCAAAATAGTCTCATCACCTTTCTAATGTCATTACTCTCATTTATTCGTAAAACGCAGGCACGAAGGAGCAGACCACTATACAAAGCTTCCGCTAAACATTATGGGTAAGAAGGAGAAGAGCTCAAGTTCTGAGAACAAAGAAATGGCTTCGCTATACGCAGACACCGCCTGTAACAAAGACGCCGGTATATCCACTTGGGAGGGAATGTATAAACTGTTAGAAGATGAAAACCTTGTGGTGATAAAAGTTGCAGCTACAGCAGGTTCAAAGGATACGTCTGAAGCAACCCTTAGAGACTTGGCTTGCTCATTTATACATAGAATAGCAGCAAGGCCAAGGATTCTCCCATATACAGACATGGTGAGATGGGTGCTGGATAGCACAGATATTTCAGACAGACAATTCAGAACTCCATCTGAAGAGCTAATCGGGTCATTCACCATAGAAGATCTGAGATTAATGTATAAGTTGCCAGAACCTCAGGCGACTTACAACAAACAATTCATGGAAGATTTTGCCAAAGAACATGCAAATTTGGCAGAATGCACAAAGGAGTGGACCAAAATAAGTGAACCATTGAAGAAAAACAAACAAGGTATGTACAACACAGGTTCACTTACCTCTCCTTATTGTTTTACTGCTGCCATGTTATGCAGGCTTTTTGGAAAGCCTGACATAAATATGATCTTACCCAAATGGCTTCCTTTGTTGAATGCAGCCGTTAATTCTACAATTGTAGACTGGGCCAAAATCCTGTCTGATAGTTTGACCACTGCTATTTTTCAATACCGGTCCAAACGAAATGTTTCCCAGCGGGTTTATCCGCCTTTTTATTTATCTGCTTATGTCATGGATGCCATCTGCTATGTCTCTAAATTCCCTATGATGGGATGGAAATGGACTATCCATGATCCTTTGCCCATTCATGTGTACCATAAAGAACTGTGGGAGTCTATGTTTGTTCCCCATTTTTACCGAATTTGTCATGGAATAATGCTGCCATTGTACAGAACATTGTATAATAAGGATGCCCCGAGGTTATCCTCACAAATAGAGGTTGATATTCTCCCCGTCGCGAGATGGTTTGGAGAAGAATTGTTCACTTATATTAGGGTTTTTGGAAGTTATGCTTCTCCCCATGTGTTACCCCTATATGCTCCAGATAGACTTGTAGCTCGGGAAATTGCTTATCAGACCTGTGGCCAGGGAGGTATAACAAAAGATTTAAAAGAGAAGAAAAAGGGCATTTGGCCACAATTTCCCATAAAATGTGGAACATTTTCACTGTTTGATATTGGTCATGCATTTCAAGAGGTAGGCAACATTACATGCCTACAGCTGTTCAAATTCTCAAGAAGGTTATTCGACCCAAATGATATTGTTAAGAATTTTACCAATGCAATCAAAGTAAGGGAATTTTCCGGGGAACAAGATCTTTTTAATGATATGTTCCAAGCAAGAAATTCATTCAAAGAAGTTTTGAATTCAGCTCAAGCTCAGCTATCCCCAGAGGAATTCCAGGAATTCAAGCTTTATAGAGAAAGGAGACTAATTCCTATTCCTTTGGATAATCTACGCTTAGAGCCCGCAAGGGAGCAAACTCCTAGTGTTAGTCTTAACGGCAGTTCAAGTATAGGTAAATCTAAATCAAAATCTGACAGAGATTCTGAACACTCCAATAAGTCTAAAGAAAAGGAAGATAAAATGGAAGAATCCATTAAAGATTCTGCACAATCAAAAGAACTTGCTCAACAGCAAATTTTGACTTCTCAACAGACAATTCCTCCTCCAACCAATGTACAGCAACAGCCAGTCACCATTGAGTTAGAAAAAGAATGGGAAACCTTTAATCAATTGATTAATGTAGAAGGACAGAATGTACAGACCCCTGTCCAAACAGCGAAAGTTTTGAATACAGGAACAAGCAGCACAGTCGCAGTAACAGAGCATATACCAGTCACACCATCCTCTGAAATTGTACTTAATGTAGAGGACATTCCTCCTCTGGATGTATTCTACAACCCAAAATACAAAGCAGTAGTGAAGAGACAGAGAAAAAGGAGAAAAATAGAAAGTGCAATTGCTACTGAAGCAGAACAAGTAGATGTTTTATGGAAAGATCCTGCCACAAAACCTACTCGTAATCTCACTAAGTTAACTCAGATAACAGGAGCTTATGCTTCTGCAACAATTGATAAAGCAGTTGAGATACAACTTTTGTTGGATGAAAAAGAAGAACAGGTAAAAACTCTGCAACAGCAATTGCAATAGGTACAGGTCAATAAGGAAGCATAATTGAAACTTGAAGAGTTACAACAACAACTTCAAGAAATGCAAACAGAACATCAAAAAGGCCTAGCTGATAAAGACAAACAAATACAGATTATCCAAGATCAGCATAAGGATGATCCTAAGCTTCCAGAATTCATTTCAGAAACCATCTCTCTGAACAATCAACTACTGCAACAAGAGGAAGTTTTCTGCCAAAAAAACTTGCAATGGAATTCTTTATGCCGAGAAAGCGATAGAATCACAAATCATGTCGTAGATTTACGAAATGATTATGATTTGATTAATGAAAAGATCAATGATTATCTGGCATGGCAAAAAAAAAACAGAAGAAGGCAGAAAAGCTGGTGCACCCATCATTAATGAAAACCATAAATAAATACTGTTCAATAACTGGGATGCACAAATCAGAAGGGCAGAAAAGGCAGCAGAGGATGTGGCTACAGTGGCAAACACTCTCACTGATTGTGTAAATGATAATTTACACAAAGCTAATTTGATCCCAGAAACTGTTCTAGGATATATCCCACAGGTAAACCAACTGCAAACAGAATGGAGGCAAAAGGCAGAAGAAAGAGCAAAATCCATCCAAGGGCTGACAAGATTGAATTGGGACTCATACTGGATGTACTTGGTAAAGCCACACAGTCAGCACAGTGCGCTCAATTGTATCATCAATGCTACGGAGAAGATTGCTCCTACGCTTGCCGACTCTGTCTTTTCAGGACAGTTGAATTCTGAAGTCGGTCAACCGCATCTTCTCAAAACTATGCTAGATGCCTGCAAGTTTAAAGATCAAATTCATAGATAGATAGATTTAGTTTTAATTTCACTATATTTTAGCCTAGGAAAAGGACGGTCATTGAACCAAATCCTTAATTTTTGTAATAAACTATTTTTAGAGTTAGTTAAGTAGTATTTAAACCCCTCTCATGCATTTAGAGAAGGGTCCTGGATCTTAATATTTTTGGACTTGGAGATTGCATTTCTGTACTCCATTGTCTTATATATTTTTTGAAAAGGATCACATTTGGTGATTTTCATGCGAAATTATCTTTGAAGTGTTGCATTTCTGTACCTTTGGAATTTGATTTTGCATCATAGTTACTGGATAGAGTATCAGATTGCATCTGAAATTAATCAAGATGAACAAGGTATTTCTATCTGTTTACTGTTGATTTCTTTTGTCTTATGATATTCATTTTAAGATTGCTATCATTTATATGTATATTTTTTTTCACAATGCTTCCTTTTATATATCATTTCAGAGTATAATTGAAACGTTATTTTTCATAATTACATGTAGATGGTATACAATGATGAATGTAATATGCTAATATAACTCTGTTTAATTTCTTAAACAGAGTTATCTTTATTTGTTTCTGCACATTTCAATTTAATTAATAATACATTTTCATGGTTATTGTTGAATTGGAACAATCTTAAGTTGTATTCACATATAATTACCCGAGTTAGTATTAGAATTTCTTTATCAGCATTTAGCTTAAATTAGATAGTTTTATTTCAATTAATTTAGTCCCATTTCCACCCATCCAATCCAATACACTTAGTTACAAGGAAACTGGTCCTTTAAATCCAGTCGGAGCCACCATACCAAACGGAAAAGGAGTTGTCTTAAGGTCCCGACCGGGTGGTTTTCCCCGATGTTTGAAGCAGAGATTTTCTAGGCTTCAACACCAACTTGATAAGGCAACTGTACATTAGGCTGCAAAGGCTATTGATATTGAGACGGATCCCATACCATAGTTCCGAGGTATTGTCCTGTAGAAGATTGAACGTAAGGACCATAACCTGGTTGAATGTAGGGTTGATAATTGAATGGTAAACTTCCTACTCCTTGAATAGATGGTTGACCAGAAGGCTATTGGAGACCTTGAATTGGGTATTGCCCTTGAGGTTGATAACCTTGAGGCACATATTGAAGCTGGGGTTGTTGAGGACCCTGAGGAGCATATTGTGCTTGGGGTTGGCCTTGAGGAATGTACTGTCCTTGAGGTTGATAACCCTGAGGTATGTACTGTCCTTGGGGTTGTCCCCGAAAATAATATGATTCCACAGTTTGTCCTGGGAAAAAGCTACCTTGAGGTTGCCCCCCAGGCGGTAACTGACTACCCTGAGGTTGCGCCCCAGGTGGTAATTGACTACCCTGAGGTTTTCCCCCAGAAGGAAACTGACTGCCTTGAGTTTGAGGATTTGGAATATTACCAGACATCATAAAGATTTGATCTGCGTTCAACGGTTCAATTTTAAGTCCATCAAGACCAGATGATAACACATTTTCGATGGGTTGAGGAGCTGCTCCCAAGAAAGTACCAGACAAAGACTGATATCCCGAAGGAACAGAAGGACCACCATGTAAAAATGATTCCGGCATTTGAGAAAACATGGATGACTCTCCTACCATAAAAGATGACGGATAATAACCTCTGGGTGTAGGATGAAATGGAATTCGAGGTGGATAAAAAGAAAGACCCGGATTCTCTAAAAAGTTCGTTAAAGAGAGATACCAAGGATTAGTTCGAATGGGGCTGTAGAAAATAGATTCACGCTCCCTAAGATTTAACGATTGAGGGGAGTCGGGAAGAGATATGTCTCCGTTTGGATTAGTAAGTTCTTCAATAGAAATAAGTCCAGAGGGAAGATTGTCTGTAACGATATTTCTTACCCTAGGTGAACCTGGATCACTAGAAGTTGGTGTAATAAATCCTGAGGATGTTTCCAAAACAAAAGATTCAGTTTCAGGTTCAGAGATTTCAGGTTCGTCAGATAATTCACCAGAAGGAGAAATACTTTCAGTAACTTCAGAAACTGAAATCGGTTCTTGAATGTATTCTGTTGTAGGTATTTGATGATCAGGATGTATAACTATAGATGAACTTCCAATTTCTGTTGATATAATTCTACTGCTACTGGATGCTACCAGAGCACGAAGCCCTTCAAGTTGACTTGGTGAATATTCAGGGGGTTTCCCTTGTATTCTCCGGGATTGTCTCGGCAATTCCGCCACGATTAAAGATTATCTAATCACACGCAAACAAAGAAAAATTTCAATGAAAACACCTAAAGTCTCTAAGAAACAAACAATTGAATCATTCGCTTAAAAAATCTAAGAGTTCAAACCACACACAAACAAGTAACTTTCCGTACTAAAATCACTAGTTGGTGATGAAATCCAACTTAGTAGAGTTTTAACACGAAAAGGGCGGTTGGAACAATTACCCCGACAACCTGCTTAATGAAACAGACTGGCACAAGTTTCTTCACATAACCATCTCGAGTGAAGAGAACCCCCCAGAGAGTCCAAGTGAGTCTAGTCGACGTCTGTTCCAGGTACAGTGGGATCTTCCCTCCACCGTCACCTTAGGAAAGAATCCTAAAGATTATGGCCTCTAAGGTTACCAACTGAAACAAATATGCCTGGGGGAACAGTCTACGATCCGACACACACGCAAGGGCAGAGTAACAAAGCTCAATCCCCTTGAAGGCTCCTTGAAATAATCCAAGGTTTACCGACAAGTGACCCCAGGCTCCTCGACAATGGTCTATCCGAGGTATATCATTGTTAATACGTGTATATCTTCTATCGTTCCCAATGAGGAAGGATTGATTACATCACTGGTTCAGATATGATCTCGTGCTTAACTCCTTTAGGAGGAGCTTCCTAGAGCATAGATGCAACAATTGGAATTCTTCCTACCGCAAGATTTTTCTACTTGTTTGTTTTAGCTATCTTGGAGAGTTAATTACTCCCTACTCCAAGATACTAGCCTAAGCTATGTTGGTAATTAAAAGCCCTAGAAATAAAAAGTTTACTAGATGAATTTTAATTAAGCGTTACTTTTATGAGCTGTTTCTTAAGTCAATGGGTGCGGAAATGAAACTTTGGATGATGTGAAGACTCGATTTCCAAAAAACACTAAAATGCACCCAGAATGATAATCAATTATTTTTCTTTCAATGAACTTCTATCTAAGAAAGAGTTGGAGAATGCAATTCTTTTAATAAACAATTCCTTCTTTAAACATGAAGAATGATTGAAAGAAAATATTTTGTCTTTTCAACGATGATATATATCAAGCTCATAACAAAATCCTTTTTCTTTCGAAACTTGAAGCTACAAAACAATTTTCCTCCGAAAGAAAGCTATAAAAATTAAAAACTACTCAAAACTACAAAATCTAATCTTGAGAACTATGATTTTAAACAATCTAAATTGAGTAAAAGCTTTAAGATTTTTTGAAGAATGTTTTCCTTAGTTGTTCAGAAAACTAAGAGTCTATTTGTTTAGAATAACAAACAGATCAAAAACACTCAAAATATGTTTTTGTTTTTATAAAAATGAAATTCAAAACTTTCAACCAAGTTTTTTCGAAGATTCGCAAAGAAACAAAAGGCTCAATTTCTCAATAAAGGATGTTTTCACAATCAGGTCGGATTCAAAAAGACAAAAAGAGATCAATGTAATCTTAGATACTTCAAACTGTCAAAGCTTCGAATCACTACAAAGACCAAGCGGAAAAACAATCCAAACTGCAAAATCTTCTAGAAAATCATCAAAACATCAACACTGTTGGAGTTCATTCACAAAAAATTCTTGACAGAAACAATAATCAGTCTGGGCAGAAACCAAAGATCTAAAAATAAACTAGAAAAAGAAATCTAGAGATTTTCTAAAATTTTTACAGGGTCCGCAGGCAACCAATATTGACAGGTGCAGTCCCGCACTGTATTCTTTACAGAAAGTGCGAACCTGCCTGCACTGTCAAAGTAAGCCAGAGTGCGGTCCTAGGAAAAATTATAGAAAAAACTTAAAATATTTCTAAATTTTCAAAAACAGGGAAAATCTAAATTACCCAGACAGATATGTATCAATCAAAAACCAGGAAAAAATGTTTCCTCAAATCAAAAATAAAAGAGAACCAAAAACAACAAGTTCTATCCCCAGCGGAGTCGCCATTTTGTTGTGTATATTAATCTGTCTTGCGGACAAGACCGATCTCTCTAGTACTAAAAGTAACTAGCAACAAACAGCCAATTATACTAATCTCTCTCTAAGCATACAAGATTCATAAAAATGCTATATAGGTGTAAGGCCTACCTTATGTCCAACGCTTGCTTGATCTCGTTGAAGTCCTTCCCGTGCACTTGAAAGAACGTTCCTCGTGAATCTGCAGTCACAAACAAGCAAAAAGATTACATAGCACCTGTATAGACATTATTATAAATCATACTCATCATAATGATCAAGGAATTTATGAAATAAACCATGAATAAACAGTTTAATGAGAGAAATGAGTATATTTGTATTAACTTCAAATAAAGAAAACCTTTACAACCTGTGCCTTGATGTCGTGCAGGTCCTCTTGGGGTCCAAAGCAGGAATCTCTTCTACTTTGACAAGCATTGCACTCTTTGAACCAAGACCAATAGAGGTGAGTGATTTAACCTCACAAAAAGTCTTAGTTAACTAAGTCTGAATCTCAACAGCATTTAACTTCAAATCTCTTAAAGCTTGAACTCCCTTTGAGGCTACCCAAGGCCTCTTTTTATAGTGGAAAAGAGGAGGTTTTCTATTCCAAATATGAAGGGATAGAATCCTCCTTCAAAGGGATTAGCTCCTTACATCAAGGGGTTAGCTCCATTAAGTGAGGGATGCATGAACCTTCTCAAAGCGTATCCATTCCCGAAAATTCCCATCTAGAATCTTCTATAATTCATCTGAAATCAACTTTTTATCTTTACTTTCTTGCCTTTTTGAGTTTTACAGAGGTTCGCACCCATAACACAAAGAAAGTGCAGTATGGTTCCGCAAGAGAGCTGAACTTTAGGTGCGGAACCGCAGGAAATGAATAGAGAAAGTGTGATACCAATGTTTAGGGATTTTTAGGAAATTTTCTCTGATTTTCAAATCTTGACATGAGGAACTGATATGTTAGACTTGCAGGAAGTATGAGTAATAATGAGCTCATACTCATAACAAAATGTCAAGATGATAGTTTTGAGTGTAACACCATCGCAACAAATGTCAAGCCTTTTTCAGCATTCCCTCATCAAAGTGATTGTCACACCAACTAGAACAACAAGGCATCCATTGGGAGGTTTTCATCACCCATGATGATTTCACAAATCCATAACCCAATCCTCTACAAAGTCTGCCATCATCATCCCAAAATCCTCCCCACACACCTCCATCACCTTCCACTGACCTTGGTTCATCTTCTTCCCATGAATCATTTCCTCAAATAGACCTTCTTCATCCACCTTCCCCTAAGAAATCAGAAAATTATGAAAGCAATGAGGGCCAAGAAGAAAGCAGTGATGTCCAAGAAGAAAGCAGTGAGGATGAAGATGATGAAAATAAATAAAAAAGTGAAAAAGAGGAAGATGGAAAAAGGGATAATAAAAATGAAGAAAGCAGTGAGGGCCAAGAAGAAAGCAGTAATGCCCAAGAAGAAAGCAGTGATGAAAAGGAAGAAAATAGTGAAGGAGAGGATAATGAAAATGAAAGGAAAAGTGAAGAAGAGGAAGGTGGCTAAGAGGGAGATAGCCAAGAAGAAATTAACAAAGGAAATGACAAGGATGACTGTGTTGATAAGGAAGAAAAAAATTTTGAAACTAATGAGCCCCATAATGAGAAAAAAAAGCCAAAACAGTGAGTCTTATGATTAAGAAAATAACAGTGACAAGAATACATATGAAGACAGTGGTGAGGATGCATATGATGCAAATGAAGAACATAGTGAGGGAGAGGAAGATAACAAAGAAAGCAGCAGTGAGGAGGCCTATGAAAGCAATGAGGAAAACAAAAATGAAGGTGACAAGAATGGAAAATACAGTCAAGAAATAGAGTTTAAAGTTTTTTTTCCATAGACAAGAAAATGATGACAAAGGGCCAACCAATGAAGGTACCCAAGTCAGTGACCATGAAGAACAAACAAACAATAGTAAGGAAGAAAAAGAGGGTAATGATAGCTGGAAGGAGGTGAAGAGGATGAAGCAGAAAATAATGTTACAAATGAAAATCATGACAAAGATAATGAATGTGTTGAAAATGATGAAGGCTATGGGACAGAAACCAAGGAAAGGATGCCTCTCAAGGGGAAAAATGTGAGCTACAAAAAGACAAAAACAGTCAGCCTAGTGACAGTCAACAAAAAAATGACAGTCATGGAAATGAAGATGTGCCCAACAAAGATCAAGGTGCCTCTAATATTGAAAAAATAGAAGGGGACAATCCTAAGGATGTTGATTATGATGATGGCATAAAGGATAGTGAGGATGCTTGTCAAAAGGGCAGCCAAGAATAAGGTAAGGGAGATGTACACACAAAGATCATCCATGAGGAGAAAAACAGTGCTGAGCTCACTAGTGATCAAGCTTTCCAAGTAAAACTTGTTGCCCCTTTTACCTTTACCTATCAAAGAGGAGAGAGGCATGTGTTTGCTGCTTCCAAAGAGCAAGGGGCCATGAGCTCCTCATCAACTCCAATGAAAAACAAATGCAAGCAACAAGTGAAAGAGGAAGAGGAAAATCGTGAAGAAGAAAAAGAATTTGAGCTCATTCACATAGACAATGAGGAAATGAGACAATAATAGTGAACTCTCTTCTACAAGACCAGAATGCACTAATCAAAGACTTGAAATTTGAGTTAGAGAGGTCTAAGGATCTCATTCACTTTTTACAGATGCAGAATAAGAAAATGAGTGGCCAACTAGCCATCTATGAAGCAAGGGCACTCAAGTATCAAAAAGAGGCTCAAAGGTCACAAGTACAGTTGAAGGAATACATGGGTGCCTATGTAGAAAGTGAGGATAAAGAGGGTCAAACTAGAAAGAGACCTAGGACCATGGGTCTAAGAAAAGCATTGGCCAAGAAAAGAGAGGAAGAATCAGCCTAGGCACAACAATTTCCCCTCACCAAACACCTTGCCATGGAAATTGAGCATAACAAAGAAGCATGGCTTGAGAGGGCCAACCTACATCTAGAGGTTTAAACTGGAGAAGGCCAACAAAGACTTGAGCTTGCAAAGAAGAATGACTAAGCATTATAAACTGAGAAATCACTTTGCAAGGAAAAAGCTCAAAACTACCCAAAATGAGGGCCCGACACCAAAATATGAAAAGGACAAAGCTATGCTTGGTATTTTGGTCCAAGTTTCTCTACATGTCTCCAATGACCCATGAGGCACCTACCCACCAAATTTGAGGCAATTTAAACAACTTTTTATTTTTTCCAAATTTTGACTCCTAGGAGCGCAGCACCACCTGTGCTGTGCTTTTTCTCAGGGCATATTCATGAGTAGAGGTTTACATTTTTAGATTCCCTATCACTAGAGGAGTATGCTCACCAAATTTCAGCTCAATTGGAGTTGTTTTGACCCCCCAAAAGGGTCAAAAACACTCATTTTTCACCTTTCTGCCCACTTTTTTGAGCATGTCCTGCACTCCTATAAGTCTTGGATTTTTCCACTTTTTGGCCAACTTGTAGAAGTTATATTGAAGAAATAAATGTATATTTGGAAATTAGACTTCCATATCTTTCCAACGAGCCATCACAAAGCCTTTTCTGACATCGGGAAGGCCTTCAAAACACCGTTGTGAAAAGGCCTATTTTGGTGTTGCGCTTTTGGTAGAATTTCAGAGTTCCAAACAGTGTGCTGTGCTCCTATAACTGATTGGAAAAAATGTGCATTTGGAAAGTTTTCTTAGGAATTTCAGGCCTAAAATTCAATTTTATTTCCTCTTATAGTCAGAAAAGATATTTTATTTAGATATTTTTGTGCCTTGGGCTTTGCAAAGCCTCAAGGACAATTTAGGATATTTCTCTTTGGCCAATAGGCTTCTAGATGCTCTAGTAGGCTATCTTCTCCTCTTGTTATATAAGACATGAGGATTCATTGTAATGAGTTGGGACTTGATGTGTTGTAGAGCAATACATGGTTTATGAGCTTGGAGAAGATATTTGGTTTTATGAAGTGAATGAATGACTTGTGTGACTTGATGTTGGAGAGGCTTGCTTGCAGGATTCCATAGCTTGGTGAATGATGATGTTCTTCTAACTTGTTATTGTTTTCTTGTCATCATTGTGTTTTAGTCTGCTTGTTTTCTATAGATCATAAAAGTATAGGTTCAGATATGCTCATGGAAACACCTCAAACCTCCTGTTTGTTATAGTTTTGATGTTTTCTTCTTTTAGTTCATCTTAAGGAATTCTTGACTGCTCCTTAGGCCCACTAAAACTTGTTCTTTGTTTCATGAATTATTATTATGTTAGCTTATAAATATGATTCATGGTATGCCCTGCTTATTTAAAGTTTTCAAAAACTTATTGTGAAGCTTTTCTATGGAAAACTGATTGATTAGGTTAATACAAAGAGTTCTTGTTTTGATCTTGCCCTTTTCCCATGCTCATCAACTTGTTTCAAAGTTCCCGATATTTTGATATATGTTTTTTAGGAGTTCCCTCTCCATATATTGAATTGTTTGCTTATCTTATGTGTTTTCTCAAAATGCTGAAGGTGGATTTCTAAAGTTAGGAGTTCTAATGCTTCTATGTACCATTGGATTGTTCACCTTGTATGCTTATCAGTTTGATTATTTTTCATAGAGATTAATGGTTTTCCCTACCTCATGAGTTATTGCTTCAAATTATATATTTATAGGACCTCTTAGTCTTTTCACAAAATTTAATTTTCGTTACACCATCATACATCACTTTAAGGATCCACTCACCCTGTTAAATCATCCCTGCAATACACTCTGTTTCATCATTTAGACACCCTTGACTTCATCTAACCCCATAGCCCTATTGATTTGATATTCTCTCATTCCTCCTATCCTACTTGATCATCTTACCCCAACCCAAAAAAAACAAACAAACCTACATTTAACAACTAGCCTAAAATCAATTATCCAAAGCGAACAAGCTCACATCCTTCACACAATAGAGAGAGCCCTCTCTGAGTCTAGGAAGGCTAGGTCCTAGGACTCCAAATACTAGTCTGATGTTCCCTGTCATTTGGTTAACCAATCATCCAAATCACGGGACCCTAACATAATGGCAATCATGGTGGGACCTTCTGAGTTCATTACAATCTAATTACCCCTTAGGAATCGAGAATCCCTTCATCAAACAATATCCTATGATTTATAGTCACCTCATCACTGTCACTAACACAATGGTGACTATGATGCAACCTCTGATGTCAGTGACAAACTAAGTATCCCTTAGGACTTCAGAAACCTTCGTCAAATCATAGAGAACTTAGCTGATAGCCTAAGAGTAGAATCTAGCTTTTTTACCATCCTATAAAAAGGATGAATCAGTTATAGGACACTCTTACAAACCTTTGGGCTACATATAGAAACTCAAAAAAACCCCAAAACATTTCTATATTGGCTTTTTGTCAATATTGGTGGTGGACCATAGATGACATATCTTCAAAACAACCAAAAATATCCACCTGGTGACTCCACTAGCCTCTAGTAGACCTTCTAAATTTTGCTAAGTATCTATATACTTCTTTAAGACTGCATCAAAACAACCTTAGGAAATCTAGAACCTTAGTCCCACATGGTGCGAGTTTGATAATGCCTAGAGAGGTCAGCCTTTCGAAAGCAGTCATAAACTTTCAACCTCTCTAAATTTTAAATTTGAAAACTGGCTCCATGAAGAATCAATACTAGATCTCATCCAGACCCAAACCCTCCTACTATAGTTAACGACCCAGAAAGGATTTTGTGGAAAACTTCTGAAACTGGAAACATAGCTACTTATAGGACCATTCATAGAGCAAGATCTATACCTGAACATCTTACAGCATTGCAAGACCCCCAGTTTGACTTGCGCCATACTAGAAACCTTTTCAGAACCAAGTCACAAAGTAAAATCGACCATACTAATCTTGAGCCCATAGACTTGCAACAGAGTCCTAGCAGAGAAGCTTCTCCTTCCACACCACCTGATCTACAAATTATCCATCACTTCGGATCTTTTCACCCCAAGTCTGCTCAGAATCAATTTACTAGTCCAAGTACTTCTGCCACACCCATTCATACCACCACTGTGCAAACCACTCCATCTCATAGCACAAATCCTATGCTTGTAAATACACCATTAGCTCCCACCATGGTAGCCTGGTATGCGCCCCTTGTGTTACCACAACCTTTGGTACCTTTTCCGAATGATTACCAATCCAGAATCCCACACTTCACAGGGGCTGATCAACTACTACCCAGTAGCATGTAGATAGAATGAATTATGCTTTTGACTACATGGAATTAGAAGAGGAAACCATGAAAATGATAATTTTTGCCCAAAGCCTAGGAGGAGGAGCTAAGAAATGGTTCAAAATCCTAACTCCCAACAGCATACATGATCTCCCTTCCCTTTACCAAACTTTCATAAACAAATGGGAAATCAAGAAAAACCCTCTTCAAATCCTCTCAGAATATAGCAACCTCAAAAGAAACACGAGGGAAAGTGTCCAAGACTATTGCACTAGGTTCAACAGTGTTTACAACGTGCTACCGCCAAACATGAAACCCCCATTAGGCCTAGCCTTAGCTAAATTCTCGGAGGGTTTTGACCCCGACATGGCCTATCAACTAAGAGAAAGAGAGCCCCTAACTCTAGAAGACATGCAAAAAGGAGCTATAAGTGTGGAGGCCAACTTAATTGAAAAAAGAGCTAGGCTAAGATAAAAAAATAGGGTAACATACAAATAAGACACCATGCCCTCCACCTACTCATCTGATTCCAAAATGGACAACCTTCTTAGGACCATGGAAAGAATGATGGAAAGAATAAGCATAAACAAAAGAACACCCCCTAGGGACAGCCAAACAAATCCCCAAGACATAAAGCGGAATCAAAATTTTAGAAGAGACCCACCACAAAATAGACCAAGGGAAAATGATCAACAAATCAGGCCACCCTTCCAAGATAACTATGTTGACGAAGGGGAAAGAGACATTGAACAACCGGATGAGAATCATCTAAACTTAATAGGCTTTGATAGTGAGGGTGAGGTTTTTATCACAGAAGAAAAACAAGGCCTTTTCTCCTCAAACCAAGATGAAACAAGCTATGAAGATTCTGAAGACCACGAATTGGGATTAGAAAATGCCATAATGGAGGTCCTTAGACAATATGGTCTTAGGAGTAAGAAAAACCAAGAAAACTCCAGAAAAAACAACTCAGACACTGCTGTTAAGAAAAATCTCGAGAACATTATTAAAAGAACAACAGATAATAACAACACCATGGCTAAGAAAACTGATCCTAACAAGAATTAAATTAGCTAGCCAGGAGTTGACATAAGTTGTCCTAGCACCTCTGCTAGTGGACGTGAGAAAACTCTAATTACCAAAGCCCCGAATCAAAATCAACAAATTAAAAATGTAGAAAAATTTATGGCTGAGAAAACTGATGTAAATATGTATAAAACTCAAGTACCTTTCAGTTTTTAAGGAGAGATCACTAAAATCAAAATAACCATCCCTCTCACTGAACTGGTAACTCAAGATATGCACCACTCCCATGTCTTGAAAGTCTTGAACATAGAAAATGATACCAACACTCTGAATTTGACAGATGATAAACTAGAGTTGTTGTTAAGACCCAAAGTAGATGAAAAATACCAGGAAGAAGCCATTCCCCCATTCTATGTTAGCCTAAACATACACGACAAAATCCTACATAATTCCATGCTAGACTCTGGTGCCTCTCACAACCTCATGCCGAAGGTAGTGATGGAAAGATTGGGCCTAGAAACAACTAGGCCTTAAAAATATATGTATTCCTTTGATTCAAGTAGATTTCAATGCTTGGGCCTGATCAAGGACTTATGTGTCAATCTGGAAAAAATCCCTACTAAGAGCCTGGTCATGGATATAGTCATGGCTGACATTCCCCCCAAATATGGCATGCTCTTGTCCCGATCTTGGGGAGCTAAACTTTTGGGAAACCTCCAACTTGACATGTCTTATGTTACCATCCCGATTTTTAACCAAACAAGAAAAATACACTCGGAATCTCACATGAAGTATATGGTAAGTAGCCTAGATAGACCCAATAACACCCCTATCTATTCCATTCATTCAGACTTGGACTCATTCATCTTGTATAATGAAAATGACCTTGATGATAAAGTAAATGAAGATTGTGAAGATCTAGGAACATTACAACAATCAGATCACTTCCTCTACGATGAGTTCGATAGCCAAAACTATCACGATCCCGAAACACCACAAGACAATAAAACTGAAACTGATTTCATGAAATTTAAAATGAGATGTCAGAAACAAAAATCAGTTTAGAAAAGGGAATAGGTTTCTCAAAAGAAAAACAAATCATAGGAACACAACCTCTTCCTTTTGCTCATCTGGAAAAAATGAAACACCCCCACAAAACACAAATCTTTGGGAATTTGGAACAAGACAGTTTGATGTTTCTACCTTACCTAGATACTTCATCATCCAAGAAATTTTCCTTTTCATAACAATTACCAATTTTCACAAATATTGCGACAAATCCCAAATAATTTTTTGCTAAAGCTGTTATAGAGGAGGATAGCATGGGTAAACTTAAGGAGCCTGAAATAATTAAGTTGTCTAAAATTTTTTCACTACACACAAAACAAAGGAATACAAGATTGTGCAAAAAAATTCAGAATAATTATGTGTGTAGGCAGGCTAGTCTAAAACCTTGTAACACAGCCATTGGTCTAAAAAGCCTTCCTTTCAAAAAGAATCAGAAAAATTTTGAGCAGTTGAGTTCACTTAGAAAGAAGGCAAAAGGACATAGGCTTTGTATATATTTTAGGTACCAGGAGCAACCCTTCCAAAGGAACAAATATATTTTTACCAAAAAAGATCATAATTTACATAGGGTAGGGTTTTCAAACCAAATCTCATGGCATGATAGTTTTTCAGGTTACCAAAAGATGATACCACTTCAGATCAATCAGCTCAAAGGATTTTTCAAATATCGATGGGACAGATGCATACTTAAACAAATAACTCCCGGGTTGAAAGACACTAGAGACACCTTCTGAAGAACTATGTTTCTAGTTTTCAATTTCTTCACTATCGTATACCTTGATGACATCATCATTTGTTTTAAAAATGATAAAGAGTACCTTTTTTACCTAAAGAAAACTTGTATCAAAAACAGGTATGGGAATCAAGAGTCAACGGAGAAGCATCAAGGAGAACATGAGTTGTTTGAAAAATCTTGGAAAAATCCTTACACCATGTTTGCAAATGAAGATAACTATCATCTTTATTCCACAAAACTAAATGGACAAAAAGTTTTAGGATATCCTTTTAAAGATAGGATGCTCAAGTACCACTACTGCAAAGATTCCTAGCTTAATTTATTTTTATTTTTTTCCTCATTGTACATACCATGGTTTGAAGAAAAAAAAAAAGTCAAAAAGAGAGAAAACACAAAAACATAGAAAAAATGGAAAAGAGGGCAGATTCAAAACAAGGTACAACCCCATACCTGAAAAACAGTGATACTGAAAGTGTGCAAGCCTCAATGCCACTACTAGTGCAAAAGAATGTCTTGTTTAGTCATCTAGCCTAATCATGGTTGAACATGTTTTAAATTTATCGCTGATAAGTTAGTGAAAAGTATGTTGGTCAAATTATTCAAGCTTGACTTGTCGAAGAAAATAGATTAGGAGAGAAGATATTGGTTCCACATACTCAAAATAGAACCAAGGAGAAAAAAAGGGATGAATCGAAAACTATGCAATCTTAGCCCTGATTTTTCTAATCTTATTTTGTTCAAAAATAACATTTGTGTGCAGCTTGTTTTTATGCCACAAACCCATGATAAATCAGATTGTCTAATTCTGATTTAGCCATGTTTTCAATTTCATGTTTTTAGCTTAGTAAATAAATCCTGTCAAATAGTTTAACCTTGACAGTTGAGTAGAACAGGTAGAGAATCAAAGGATTTCAATAACTTAATCTGAACTCCCAAAAGAGATAAGTGTAGAATTAGATAGTTTGTTTTCATTTTCAAAATAAAAATTTCAATGGGTTTGCCAGTTCAAGTGCACCCAAGGAAGAAAAAATGTTAGGCGAATAGGTTGGGTAGGTAAAAGTGAAGTTGAGCTAATCATTCTTTCATATTTTCGAAATTACTACTTCAGGGAAAGCATCAACAAAAGAAAAGAGAAAAGTCTGCCCAATGGATGAGGCACTGGTCTTCATAAACCAAGAGATTTGAAATTCTAGACACCTCATGAAAAGGAGTTTCCCTCCCCAAGTGGAACCACTGTTAGTCATCAGTAATTTTCACATGTTTTAGATGACTAAATGCTTTGTCCAAGATTTCTAAAAACAGAATTCAAGAATCATGTGAGTTCTAGAAATCCCCTCAAAGAGAATTTTTTTTTTCATTATCCCACCTCCTTGTCAAAGCATGGCCAATCTATCGCCAAGACAAGACTAATTGTCCCTCACTCTCACTATGTCTGCCATCCCTACCTATAACATTGTCTCTATCTGCTTAATCCCTCCACTTTCACACCTTGTTTCACCAAGTAAACCAAACTTTTCTCCTTGCTCACCAAGTGCCTCGAGAAATGGTGTTGTCAAAACTCCCTGTCTAAAAGCTTTTTGAAGTAGAAACAAGGTTTTCTAGTGGTCTAGGATGGTAGTGCATAATAGAGTGTCAAAATCCCTGATTCCTCATCCAAACCCTGATTCATGTTTTCAGTCAAAAACCTATTCCAAAACATTAAAATAAGTCAAATAGGGTCACCTAGGTTGCGCTATCATGTTTCTAAATTCAATATTTCCACAGGTATCCAAAGGTGAAATCAAGTGAACACAAGGATGAGGCCATATCATTGGTCAAAGAACATCAAATACCTCTAAAGGTATCCTCTTCATCAAGCAGTAAGCATGCAAAGGAGAAATTTACCATGTCAAATCATTTCTGTAGAAATGTTTTGTAAATGATAAAAAAAGAACAAAGGAAAAGAAGGAGACCTAAAAGGCTTATAAAGGCATCCATAGTAGGTGGTAAGATACAAATAGGCTTAACGTTTACAAGGAAGAAACATGATATCATCAGGGAGTGTAATGAAGTGTTACCCATCAAAGGGTCCATGCAGGTCATAAAATATAGTGGCACATAAGCAACCTTGTACCTCAAATCAAAAAGATCACTTAAAAGGTTGTTTTGTTTCAAGCATGAAATTTGTAGAGGGACAACTGCCCTTTGCTTCATTCCTGCAAACAAGACCAAAAAAGCAATCATATTAGCCATGAGGATAGGAATCATTAAAAGAGGAAACATCATTAAAGGAGGAGGCATCATCAAAGAGGAGGCATCATCACAAGAGGACCATTCATAGCAAGAGGGAAGCAGCAGGTATGTGCCTAACAAGAATCAAAATGTGTGACTATTTTGACAAAGAAAATAGAGCAAAATTAGGGTTACAAGGGCAAAGGCCTCCCCTACTCCTTCAAGTGCACAGGGAAGGAATTTAGGAGCAATTAATGAGTTTTGAGAGGTTTCTGAAACTTAGGAGATGACACTCTCTAACTTTTCCCTAAGCAGCCCCAACAACTAGGAATTTGGCAAAATGAACAAAGATGGTCACATAATGACAAAGAAATCCTCCTTAATCATAGTAGAGGGCATAAAAGGTTCTCAGAATGCCTTTCTAGGGTCTAGCAAATAAGGGCATTAACTCCATTGTAATAGAGAAGGACATAGGATGTATTCTATTGGCAAAAGGATGAAAATTGTCAGTTCAAAGGTCTGATTTCTCAAAACAATAGTCAGAAGCATATTCAAATCATCAAAGAAGGAAAACATGAGTTAAAATTTCTCCAGGAAGTAATTATGATTAGCACAAGTTCCCTGTTGATAGAATAAGTTGTCCAAGTTGAAAGGAGACAGTGATAAAGGGAAGAATTGGCAAAATGAAAAAATTGTTGTGTATAGGTGATAAAAGTCTAAAACAAGTTCTTTCTCCAAAAAAGGCTGAGAGGCATAGGCTTGGTGTTTTCAAAGAGGTTGTCAAATTTAAAAGAGCCTTAAGAGGCCTCTGGCAGTTAGAAAGAGGAACAATGTTTTAAATATGCCACCTGCAAGACCACAAAGGAAAAAGACAGTAAGAGAATTAGAATGGGAAAAAAACCTTATTAAAGTGGGTTTTCATTTTAATTTTTATCAAAAGGTATAAAACAAGCTCAACAAAGCATCTTCCCTTTATCATTTGGAGTTTTGCATACAAGTGAGGGTTTTTCAAATTTTCAGCAGAATCCTTGGCAAAAATTTTCGGGCACTACGCTCCAGTAGTAGTGTGTTGCGTGCCTGTAGCCTTTGCCAGTGTATTTCTCCATTGAGCATTGCATGCATGTAGAGCGGTGTTGCGCTCCTGGTAGATCTTCCCATCATGCAGAAGAAGGGCACGACACCCCTTGCAGGCACCCGGCAGCACTGCGCTCCTGCCATTTTCTGAGTTTCCCGCCCTACAACGCTGTGCTCTTACCATTACTCTAGCTTTCTGCACGACACTCCGTTCAGCCACTCGGCAGCGCTGTGCTCTTGCCACTACTTCGGCCTTCTGCACGACACTTCATTCAGCCACCCGACAGCGTTGTGCTCCTACCACTACTCCGAATGATGAATGACAATGCGTTCGGGCACCCGACTCCCTTAGTGTTGCGCTCATGCCATGGCACTGCGCTCCTACCACGGTGCTGCGCTCCTGCCACGACGTTGCGCTCCTGGCACTATTTTGTAGTTTTTTCCCGAATTCAAATTCAGACTTACCCGAGCTTGCCCACAAGCTTCTTAAGTCATTTTCTCTATTGTGATGCGCTTCAAGAGGTATTTTCAACTCTTTCCTCCCTATACATGTCTTCCTAAGAGATAAGGAAATTCAAAAATTTGAAATTTGGTTTAGGAAAGAGCAGTGAAATCTTTAAGAAGCCCTTGGCCTGCACACCGTTGATGCCTTGACCTAGCTAGGAAAATTCATCATCTTTTTTAGATCCTTTTCTACATCATTTCACTAGTAGAGTCATCCCTTTTAAAGATTGTGAGGCAAGGATAAAAAATCAAAATGTCTGAAGAGGAGAATTTTAACATTGATGAGTCAAGCCAAACGCCTAAAAAGTAGCCAAAGAAGGGAGGGATGCAAAATAGGTTTGAGCCTATAAACACTGAAGAGCTAATAACCTCCACTACTATTTTGACCTGTTTTCAAGAGTTGGGCTGCTGTGAATTCTGTAAAAAGGAATAAAATTTCCAAAGTCACCCTAAGTTGACCAAGCTATTTGCCCTAAACCTTCATAAACATCAAGTATGCCAAGCTAGGGTAAAATTTTAGTTGACTCCATATGCTATCTCTAGGGCCACTGGAATGCCTTGCATAAGAGAAAGGTGGTTCAAAAAAAAGTATCTAGACTTGAGTCACTATCACCCATTCTTGAAACCAAGTTGTCAAGCTGACTATAAAACCATGTTCCCCTTCCCTCATCTATTAGATAGGTATTCTCTCCTGATGATCATCATCATGAAGTACTTCACCTGTGAGGGTGGGTTCTCCAAAGTCTATTCATACCACATAAGGCTCCTCATGCACTTCACCAAACCAAGCTGCTACACATGCCCTACTATCTATGCAAAAGATTTGAGAAAATGTCTTCCATCATGCAGAAAAAGCCTCCATCCCAACAAATGTCAAGCCTTTTTCATCATTCCCTCATCAAAGTGATTGTCTCACACCAACTAGAACAACAAGGCATCCACTGGGAGGTTTTCATCACCCACGAAGATTTCACAAATCCATAGCCCAATCCTCTACAAAGTCTGCCATCATCATCCCAAAATCCTCCCCACACACCTCCATAACCTTCCACTGACCTTGGTTCATCTTCTTCCCATGAATCATTTCCTCAAAAGAGCTTCCTCATCCACCTTCCTCTAAGAAATCTGAAAAGGATGAATGCAGTGAGGGCCAAGAAGAAAGCAGTGATGGCCAAGAAGAAAGCAGTGAGGAATAAGATGATGAAAATGAAGAAAAAGTGAAGAAGAGGAAGATGGAAAAAAGGATAATAAAAATGAAGAAAATAGTGAGGGCCAAGAAGAAAGCAGTAATGGACAAGAAGAAAGTAGTGATGACAAAGAAGAAAATAGTGAAGGAGAGGATGATGAAAATGAAAGGAAAAGTGAAGAAGAGGAAGGTGGCAGAGAGGAATATAGCCAAGAAGAAATTAACAAAGGCAATGACAAAGATGACTGTGTTGATAAGGAAGAAAAATGAGTTGAAACTAATGAGCCCCATAATGAGAAAAAAGGCCAGAACAGTGGGTCTTATGATGAAGAAAATAACAGTGACAAGAATACATATGAAGACAGTGGTGAGGAGGCATATGATGCAAATGAAGAACATAGTGAGGGAGAGGAAGATAACAAAGAAAGCAACAGTGAGGAGGCCTATGAAAGCAATGAGGAAAACAAAAATGAAGGTGAAAAGAATGAAAAATATGGTCAAGAAACAAAGTTTAAAGTTGTTTTCCATAGACAAGAAAATGATGACAGAGGGCCAACCAATGAAGGTACCCAAGGCAGTGACCATGAAGAACAAACAAACAATAGTAAGGAAGACAAAGAGGGTTATGATAGCATGGAAGGAGGTGAAGAGGATGAACCAGAAAACAATGTTACAAATGCAGAGCATGAAAAAGAAAATGAAAGTGCTGAAATGATGAAGACTGTGGGATAGAATGGGACAAAAACGGAGTTTAAAGAAGAAGAAAAGAGGAGTGATGATGACCAAGGAGAGGTTGCCTCTCAAGGGGAAAACCATGAGCTACAAAAAGACCAAAATAGTTAGCCTAGTGACAGTCAACAAAAAAATGACAGTCATGGAAGTGAAGATGTGCCCAACAAAGATCAAAGCACCTCTAATATTGTAAAAGTAGAAAGGGACAGTCCTAAGGATGTTGATAGTGATGATGGCATAAAGGATAGTGAGGATGCTTGTCAAAAGGTCAGCCAAGAACAAGGTAAGGGAGATGTACACAGAGAGATCATCCATGAGGAGCAAAACACTCCTAAGCTCACTAGTGATAAAGCTTTGAAAGTAAAAATTGCTGCCCCATTTACCTTTTCCTATCAAAGAGGAGAGAGGCATGTGTTTGCTACTTCCAAAGAGCAAGGGGCCATGCGCTCCTCCTCAAATCCAATGAAAAAAAAGGCAAACAAAAAGTGGAAGAGGAACAGGAAAATTATGAAGAAGAAAAATAATTTGAGCTCATTCACATAAATAGTGAGGATGAAAATGAGACAAGAATAGTGAACTCCCTTCTACAAGACCGAAACACACAGATCAAAGACTTGAAATTTGAGTTAGAGAGGTCTAAGGATCTCATTCACTTTTTACAGATGTAGAACAAGCAAATAAGTGGCCAACTGGCCATCTATGAAGCAAGGGCACTCAAGTATAAAAAAGATGCTCAAAGGTAACAAGTACAGTTGAAGGAATACATGGGCACCTATGAAGAAAGTGAGGATAAAGAGGGTCAAACTAGAAAGAGACCTAGGACCATGGGTGTAAGAAAATCATTATCCAAGCAAAGAGAGGAAGAATCAACCCAAGAAAAACAATTTCCCCTCATTGAACTCCTTGCCATGTAAATTGAGCATAACAGAGAAGCATGGCTTGAGAGGGCCAACCTACATCTAGAGGCCAAATTGGAGAAGGCCAACAAAGACTTGAGCTTCCAAAGAAGAATGACTGAGAATTATAAATGAAGAAATCACTTTGCAAGGAAAAAGCTCAAAACTGCCCAATATGAGTGCCTGGCACCAAAGGATGAAAAGGACCAAGCTAGGCTTGGTATTTTGGTCCACGTTTCTCTGCAGGTTTCCAATTACCCATGAGGCACCTACCTACCAAATTTGAGGCAATTTGGACAACTTTTTGTTTTTTTCCAAATTTTGACCCCTACGAGCAGAACACCCTCTATGCTACACTTTTTCTCAGGGCATATTCATGAGGTGAGGTTTACATTTTTGGATTCCCTATCGCTAGAGGAGTATTATCACCAAATTTCAGCTCAATTGGAGTTGTTTTGACCCCCCAAAAGTGTCAAAAACACTAATTTTTTCACCTTTCTGCCCACTTTTCTGAGCATGTGTTGCGCTCTTAGCAGTCTTCAATTTTTCCACTTTTTGTGAAACTTTTATATGTCGTATTGAATAAGTAAAGGTATATCTGGAAAGTATACTTCCTTAGCTTTCTAACGAGCCATCACGGAGCCTTTTCTGACACCGGGAAGGCCTCCAAAACACCGTTGCAAAAAGTCCTATTTTGGTGTTGTGCTCGTGGTAGAATTTCAGAGTTCCACACAGTGTGCTGCGCTCCTATAACTGAATGGAAAAAATGTGCGTTGGGAAAGTTTTCTTAGGCATGTCAGGCATAAAAGTGAACTTTATTTCCTCTTATTGTTGGAAAAGATATTTTATTTAGATATTTTTGTGCTTTGGGCTTTGCAAAGCCTCAAGGACAAGTTAGGATATTTCTCTTTGGCCAATAGGCTTCTAGATGCTCTAGTAGGTTGTCTTCTTCTCATTTGTTATATAAGACATGAGGATTCATTGTAATGAGTTGGGACTTGATGTGTTATAGAGAAATACATGTTTTATGAGCTTGGAGAAGATATTTGGTTTTATGAGGTGAATGAATGGCTTGTGTGGCTTGATGTTGGAGAGGTTTGTTTGCAAGATTCCATAGCTTGGTGAATGGTGATGTTTTTCTAACTTATTAATGTTTTCTTTCCCTCATCGTGTTTTAGTCTACTTGTTTGATATAGATCAGAAAAGTATAGGTTGAGATATGCTCATGGAAGCACCTCAAACCTCATGTTTGCTATAGTTTTGATGTTTTCTTCTTTTAGTTCATATTAAGGAATTATTGATTGCTCCTTAGGCCCATTAAAACTTGTTCTTTGTTTCATGAATGATTAGTATGTTAGCTTATAAATATGATTCATGGTATGCCCTGCTTATTTAAAGTTTTCAAAAACTTATTGTGAATCTTTTCTACGGAATACTGATTGATTAGGTTAATACAAACAGGTCTTGTTTCAATCTTGCACTTTGCCCATGCTAATCAACTTGCTTCAGAGTTCCAGATAGTGTGACATATTTTGTTTAGGAGTTCCCTCTCCATATATTGAATTTTTTGTTTATCATATGTGTTTTCTCAAAAATATGAAGGTGGATTTCTAAAGTTATGAGTTCTAATGCTTCTATGTACCATTGGATTGTTCATCTTGTATGTTTATTAGTTTGATTATTTTTCATAGAGATTAATGGTTTGCCTTAACTCATGAGTTATTGCTTCAAATTATAAATGTATAAGACCTCTTAGTCTTTTCACAAAACTTAATTTTCGTTACACCATCGTACATCACTTTAAGGATCCACTCACCCTGTTAAATCAGCCTTGCAATACACTCTGTTTTATCATTTAGACACCCTTGACTTCATCTAACTCCATAGCCCTATTGATTTTATATTCTCTTATTCCACCTATCCTACTTGATCATCTTACCCCAGCCCAAAACAAACAAACAAATCTACATTTACCAACTAGCCTAAAATCAATTATCCAAAGTGAACAAGATCACATCCTTCGCACAATAGAGAGAGCCCTCTCTGAGTCCAGGAAGGCTAGGTCCTAGGACTCCAAAGATTGGTTTGATATTACCCTGTCATTTGGTTAGTCAATCTGCAAAATCATGGGACCCTAAAAATAATGAGCTGGGTTGGTTGGGCCCTGTTGGGGTTCCCGTATTTTGGAAATATTGGCAAGACCAAAAGACGAGACAACATCAGAACCATTTTCAGACCTTAGAATCTAGCCCTCCTAGGTCCAGAGAGGGATCTCTCTATATGAGTCAAAGTGTATGTCTTTGAGGCTCTAAGTGTAGTGTACCTATAGGGGATAATATAGGGTACAGAGAGAGGTACCTAGGGGAATAATATGATGTATTAATATAAGAATGATAAATACATGGGCCATAGTTAATAAATAAAGTGTTTAACCCACATTATGTAAGGGACCACATGTAGCAAGGGAATAAAGTGATAAGCCCATTGTATTGGATGTATGGTATTGAGAGACCCATGGTAACTACCCATGGTATTGCATGTATGAAACCTATATAGAGGTTAGAGACTCTCCATTGAGAGATGTCAAGGATTATTGTATAGGCAAGCATATGGCTTGTGGAGTGATCTCCTTCCTTAAGGAGTGAATGTATGGTGTTGCCCTACCTTAAGGGTTTTGATATTAATGAAGATCTGAAGTTTTATCTTCTATGGTGTTATTTATTGGGCATATTTTCCATTTTTATACATTTTCTTGTCAGATCTATTACAAGTGGTATCAGAGCACTTTCTTGGGCAGAGTTTGGAGATTTGTTTTTTCATTTTTTTGCAGGAAATTTTTCGGCGGCGAGTTTGTAGAGCAGATATAGAAAATTGGTGAAATTTTTTTCAGAAATAAATATCATATCTGGATTCCTTATGGAAAAATACCCAATTTCAAAAAACAAATCAGTCGAATTGGAGTCCGGATGAGGGAGTTATCACTGATTTAAAATCAGCCATTTTTTCAGAAATTTTGTGACGTCGGGACAGTTGCAGCACAAATCTGTGTTTCCAGAGTGCCTGGATTGGGATTTCAGGCATATGGTTAGATGCATAATGGCTATTCTATTTTTGAAAACAGGTTATATTATGGATTCTGAGTTATATTGACCGAGTAATGTCCATTTTAAATTCTTGCCAAAGAAATATTTGGGCAGCGCTTTTGTAGAGTAGCTCTGGAAAACTTGGTGAAATTTTTTCAGAAATAAATATCAGATCTGGATTCCTTACGGAAAAATACCCAATTCCAAAAAAAAATCAGTCGAATAGGAGTCCGGAAGAGGGAGTTATCACTGATTTAAAATCAGGTATTTTTTTAAAAATTTTGTGACGCCGGGGCAGTTGCAGCGCAAATCTGTGTTTCCAGAGTGCCTAGATCAGGATTTCAGTCATATGGTTAGATGCAAAATGGCTATTCCATTTTTAAAAATAAGTTATATTAAGGATTTTGAGTTATATTGACCGAGTAATGTCCATTTTAAATTTTTGCCAATGTAAGTGATTTTCTTCAAAACCCTTACTTTATTTTATGGATTCTCGCAAGATGAAGTTTACAGGAAAAGATGATGGCCCTACTATTGAAGATTTTTTACAACATCTCAAGGCTCAATATGCAAGTTTTTGGATATGCTCCATAGGGCTTCATATGAAAGATGAGGCAAATAAATGGTGGACCTCACTTGACAGCTCAGTGAGGAAACTTTTCGAGAAAAAACTTGAAAAAGTCCTTTTGGACAAGTGGTCTTAAGCCAGAAAAAAGGATAGCAAGAGCCATAAAGACTTGTTTTCTACTAATATTTCCATATTACGGATTCATGGAAGTATTCAGAAAGAGAACATTGTTGTGTCTATCATTCCTAGTTCCAAGCATAATTGTATCAATGTGAATTTGTCTAAAAAATTGCAAGTTCCAGCAAAGCATATTGAAAACACACAGGTTGATAATGAAGATGTTCAAATTTATAAAGATTTGAAGATTTTTATGGATAAGTATGTGTTTCATTCTGATTTTTATGCTTTAGATATGGCTGTTGTGGATGTTGTTTTGGGACATCCTTGGATGGAATCCGTTGGTACTATCAATTTTAATGTGCAAAAGAAATTCATGAAGCTCTGGTATAAAAAGAAGAAAATTACATTGCACGATATTTGCATTAGGAACCATGTAGAGACCGAGGAGGAAGAAGCAAAAATATCTAACGATGCAGACACATCAGATGATGATCCTTTGATGGTAGACAGCCAAACACAGACATCAAAGCAAGTACTAATAAAGGAACCAGACACCACTTCATCACCAATCATGGAGGAATTAAGGAAAGATATTACATTAGTTAAAGCTTCAACATATCACCACCCACATCACCCAGCAAGACAACAACCAGCAAGGTGGCAACGAATTAGTAACAAGGACAACAACCCCTGGATGACACATCGAGAGGTGCGACGATCCACTAACAACACATCAACAATGAAGAACCACCAGAACCCGCTTCCATCTCAAGCAAGCGAGGCACCGACTAGATCAAGTGTTCACCTTTCCCTTGGATGGCTAGATGCACATGAATGGTACTAGTGGAATACTTTTTTGAGTAGATCTTATTATTTGTGTTCTTCTCATGTTTCGGGAACGAAACATGTTTAAGGGGGGTGTAATGTAGTGTACCTAGAGGGGATAATATAAGGTACAGAGGGAGGTACCCAAGGGAATAATATGATGTATTAATATAAGAATGATAAAAAATGGGCCATAGTTAATAAATAAAGTGGTTAACCCACATTATGTAAAGGACCACATGTAGCAAGGGAATAAAGTGATAAGCCCATTGTATTGGATGTATGGTATTGAGAAACCCATGGTAACTATCCATGGTATTGCATGTATGAAACCTATATAGAGGTTAGAGACTCTCCATTGAGAGATGTCAAGGATTATTGTATGGGCAAGCATATGGCTTGTCGAGTGATCTCCTTCCTTAAGGAGTGAATGTATGGTGTTGCCCTACCTTAAGGGTTTTGATATTAATGAAGATCTGAAGTTTTATCTTCTATGGTGTTATATATTGGGCACATTTTCCATTTTTATACATTTTCTTATCAGATCTATTATGATTTTAGGCTAGTTATATGCACAGGGTTTGTTTATTTGATTAAGAGTTTGGTTGTTGGGAATCAGGAAGGAAGAGTTCATCATGAGGCGGGACTGGGCAAAGAAGAATTTAGGCAAAGGAGAGATAATCTAGAGAAAATAAAGTCCATTGGGTAATGCAGTCAAGAAAGGATTTACTTGCTATCAATATGCAAGCTTTCAGTTGGGATAGTCATCTAAAGCCTTGGATCCTAGAGTGATAGGGTGGTATGGGACATTAAGAACCGAGAGTGAAGGGGGGAGAACCAACTAATCCCATCTATAGATCAGGTCAGAGGTCATTTAACTCCAGACCTACTTGGAAAAAATCAAAGGCAGCACAAGAGAACTTGGAAATGCTTAATCAGAATGGAAAGATCCTAGTGAGGCAGATACAGGGTTCTAGACCTCCCAGTGTTCTCAACACATTCCATTAAATCCTAACAAGAACATCTAAAACTGATTTCGTTAATTCATACATCAGCTAGTAGGCAACAACATCCACTACACTAGTTAAATCAATTGAAATCAATCTTTAGATAAACACATTAAGCAGAAAACATAAAGGGCTGGGAGAGCAGCAACATAAGGCACCTAACAAGGGTGAATCTTATGCCAAATTTCTGATGTGAGCTAGATGAAATGTAATCAAATGAAAATAAACACAGAGATAGAAAAACATCACTGCAACTTTAGATCAGGATCCTGTTAGCCATCAATATTTTTTACATGTTAGTGATGACTATATCTTCAGCTAAGTTTTCTAGAAACTGATTTCCTTATGTCAATATGTCATCCAGAAAACCCTCCCAAAACTTTTTTTGCCTTTCTACCTATTCAGTCCACCCCTAGCAACATCAAAAACCTCATATCACATATCCTGTCTAGCTTCAGCCTTATTGGTCTGCTCATCAGCCTTAAAAGGCAAATCCACATCTGTTTCAAAAGTCTACCCTATGTTAGGAAGTGGCGTTTAGAACTTTTCACCTTTGGCAATCATCAAAAAGCCAAAAAAGCCTCCATCTGCAGCAGACCTACCATGACTGATCTCCTAATTTGCAAATGAAATTGACAAACAGCCTTAAGTCGCGCCACTCATATTCCCTAGGTCTCAGCACTGCATGAAAGCCCATTCTCAAGCTGACTAGTAGGTTTTTCACTGTGTTCTATGGTTCTACAAAGACAGGAAATATATTTCATCTCATGGAGTAAATGTTTGAGTTTATAGTTAGAGGAACAACTGCTTCTAAATGTATTGTGAGCCTGAGATGAAGCTGCAAAACAAAGGTCACTCATCAGGACCTTACAGCTCTTTCCAGCATGAAAATCACAGTAAGAAAGGGTCGCCACTGTCTCAGCTAAATGGTAAATTGTCAAGGCCCAGAACCTCCTTCATTTACAAGCAGAGGGTTAGGGCGCCTCCTTCATCCATAAGCAGAGGGCGCAGGCCAGTATTGACTCAGAAGGTGGCAAAGATCCAGGTTTGTCTTGAGCTGAAACAAATGAAACAAAGACTCCAGGTTTTATGAAAATGGCTAATGATCATAACAGGAATGTAGTGGAAATATGATAAACTCAAAGGAAAAGGGAGTTTGGCCTGATAAAGGAGCTCATCTCAAACTTGCAAACCATATGGATTGTTGAACTCTAGGAGGACCTGTCATCAGTAAACATTCCAAAGCATAAGAACCCTGTCTATCCACAAGATCAAATATAACAGATGATAATCAGTGCCATTACACAGGCAGGAGAAAATGCTTGGTTTTTTCAAGGAAGCACTGACCTTCATAGTCACAAAGGTTGTTTGTTAAAATAATCCATCATGAGATGAACAAGCCAAATGTCTAATTCACCCTTAGGAAAATGCAGGGAGACAGTATTACTCTGGCTAGGGTTTCTTCTAAAAACACAGTGAGGCTTGCAAGTGAAGATGCTAAGATTGGTGTTGTTCAAATGGTTTACTTACCACCACATTTGCCCGAGGAAGAGCCTCCTCCATACATGAGTAGAGGGCCAAAACTACTGCAGGGTGCTGAAACTGATTGATGCTAGAAAGCAGTGGAAGGACACCAAAGACTGAAACAAGGTCACTACACAGATGAATGACAGTTCTGATAATGTTAAGATACTGATACTCCTATTTTTAAGAACTACCTGTCGGACAATACATTTAGTTGAAAGGAGAAGGTATTGAACATATTGTATGCTATGAATGCCAAAGCAGCAGTTGACTTAAAAAGGGTTAAAGACATTCCATGATCACCTATCCAGAAATCAAGGGAAATCCTTCTGAGCAAACAAAGAAGTCTAGGGTGAAAGGATGCAACCTAAAAAGTGTATTTACAGTCCAGAGAAAAACTTGTGAAACACCTAGAAGCAGCAATTTATCACTGGGAAAGTAAAACAGTGACCAAGGTTGAGTCATAAAATGCATGATGACCGGTATGCAATGCTATGAATAGACAAAGAGAAGGTTTTGAACATATGTGTGCCACTGATACCAAAAAGAGGATTGTTTCCTTAAGGAAAGGTCAAGTAACAAAACAATGTCCTATATCAAAGGTCCAAAGAGGCGCCTTTCAGGAAGGGGTGTTTACAACTTTTCAAATATTTTTGGTGCATTATGAAATAGCCTTTCTTTGCTAGCAATCACCAAGAGAGGGAGGCAGTGAACATAGTCCAGTCATGAAATGGTGCTATTGACAAAAAGGGGTTTAATATACTGATCAGAACAGAATAAAGACTGTGTGCCAAAAAGCCCTGTTTTCATATTTTACAAGTTTGTCTTTTCAAATGAGGAGGCGAATGGGTATATGATCCTATGATTAGGCAGAAAGGAATTTGTTTTTGATGAACTATCACTGTTTATATTCCCTAAAATAGACACAATGGTCATCATCCTAAAAGACAGTTTCAGCACAAAGATACAGTATAGCAAAAGCAGTGACAGGGATGTGGCACAGTGAGTTGTGAAGCAGAGAATCATGTTATAAAAAGAAACAGCTAGTAGAAGACACTTACAGACCAGAAGGAAACCTGTAAATCACCTAAGGACCAAGATAGTTAAACTGATTGCAAAGGCACGGGTGGTCTCCTGTAAGTAATAAGGCAGCTTTCAAAATACCTTTGACAGTTTTTGAATGACCTTTTCTTTCGTTGACATTGTCACCTAAATGCCAAAAAGAGGGACAAAGTCGAGGTTTGAAATATCTCTCTTAGGAGAACAGGCATGTAACTCCACGAATAGGCAAGGCAAATGTGATGAACTATCACTGTTTAAAAAATAACTTGATGCAAACACTTTTTTGTATCATGTAGTGAATTGCCACTGTTTGAACGAAAAGCTTCACTATGTTCAAAATAGCCATAGGGTCTTGATCTTTTGAATATAGCCGTTGAAGGAGTGTCAAAGAATGAAATAGAGGAATAGTAAGCCACTTGTGAAATCCAAAAAAACAAATTGCCGCAGCTCCCAAGCATCACAACGTGTTTTCAAGCAAATTGAGGTTTTCTGCACTGTTTTAGGGCGGCGCGACGGGCCTGGAAAGTGGCGCGACGTGCCTGGGCGTCGTTTTGTGAAGGCTTTTAACGTCGGCGCGACGTGCCTGTAGGCGGGCGCGACGTGCCTGTAGGTGCCCGCCCGACCACACGACAGTTCCACCCGACACCTTCCTCCGGCGCGACGGGTTTTCTCCAGAGGTTGCCGCGCCCATTTTTCAAGCTGTCCAGGGTTTCTTGCACCCTCTCAAGCGAGCATCCACTAATTTCAAGGTATTTTTATGAGCTCCCATCGTGTGCAAGGTGTTGATAAGTGATAAAACTATTTGAAAATCCCGTACCTTGCTAGTTTGCTAAAAAAACAAACGCAGTTTCCTACACAGTGAGATGAGGTAATTTAAGAGGGCCGAGGTTGTTAATGAGAGTTTAAACCTTGAAGGCAGGGTTATAGAATGTATTGGTGCATATCTCATAACTCACAAGCCAAGAGTATATGGTCTGAATTACTGTTACACTGTTTCTTTCACCAAAGCTAAGTCTACTCCTCCCTTGCACTATATTACATCATTGTGGAGAATTGATTGACAGAGAGTTTTTCTAAGGGTGGATAGGGCAGATTTCTTTGATGTTTTTCTAACTCTGGAGGCAGAAGTATAAAAGCAGTTTTTGTTCTCTTAAAACTTCACAAAGAAAGGGGCCTTTTTCTGAAGAACAGTTGGTTAGTGTTTGAAATTTGATATTAAAACAGGGGTACAGGTATTTGGGTGGCTCTCTTAAACTCACAAGCAAAAGAGGGTGTTTTCTAAAAACCATAGTACATTGATATATCACCTAGCATAGCTCTGCTTTTTCTTCCACTGAATGGTGTCATTTTGAAGAACTGTGGTTGTGATATGTTTCGAGGGAAGGTCATTTCTAAAGAACAGGGTACCAAAACACTTATCACAGCAAGTCCTTTCTAGAGATCTGCCCCTATTTCACTGTTTTTCACTATTGAAGGTTAGTTGACAGAGAACTTCCAAAGATGACAGCATGGTAAAGGACAGAGGTGGTTGATGTTGGATTTTGACATCAAAGGCAGGGTACAGATGTATGGATGGACTTTTTAAACTCACATAGCAGAGAGTTTGTTTCCTAAAACCATTGTTACACTTATTTTACACCTAAACTAAGCCTGCCTTTTCATTACACTACATTATATCATTCTGAAGATTGTTGGACAGAGTTTTTTGAAGGTGAAACAGGGTATTTTGTTGATGATTGGGCATTTGTTGATGATTGGGCATTTATTGATGATCAAGTTTACATTAAGAGCAGAGTTATAAAGGCAGTGATTGACTTCTCAAAAAGTCACAAGTGAAAGGTTTTTCTCTTAACACAGTGGGCTATTTTTTCACCTAACCACAGGGTCTCTTTCTTTTCCCACTATGTGGTCTCCACAGAAGTCTGCTGACAAGGGCATGTTTCGAGGTAAATGACCTAAAAGAGTAGGGTTATAATTTTTGAAGGTTGGTTTCAAAGACAAAAATACAAGTGCAAGCAGGCCTCTAAGCAAAGTCACAAGAGGGGATTTGTTCAAGACTGTGCACAAAGAATCTACAAAGCAGTTCTTACACATAGTGCCATTGTTAAGAAGGATACATAGCTGAAGTGCATCCAGATTTGAAGAACTGTTGTTAATAAGTGTTGAGGGGGGGGGATTATTCAAGGAAGCATTGTTATATTTCATCCAAACCACAGTGTCCATATCTGTCCAAGCAGTTTGGTGGCCTGTCTCGATCCAGCAGAACATTCCTCATATAGTGAAGGCAGTTTACCTTTTCCTAGGTTCATTTCAAAGACAGAATGCCTCCCAAACGAGATCACAAAGGCGGACAACATAAGAGATATGAGCCTATCTCCATAGAAGAAATCAATGCTCATCCCTCAGTACTTTTCAATTTCCATGAGGTAGGCTGTCTTGATTTCTGTCAGAGGATAGAGGAAGTCAAGAGTTTCTCGCCACTTACACATTTGTGCGCTTTGAGATTCAAGGACAAACACTTCCAGTTAGCAGGTCTTGACTTCAAAATATCTCCAAGGTATGTATCCAAAGCTACCAAGATCCCATATCATGGTGAAAAGTGGTTTAAACAAGCGCATCTTGATCTGGAGGATTATAAACCTTTCATCAAGCCGGAACATAGGGAGACCATCACTGCTATTTTTCCTTTCTCCTATCTTCTTGACAGTTATGCTCCACTGATGAAGGCCATAATGAGATATTTCACTTGTGAAGGGAGGTTTAGCCAAATATTTGTCTATCATGTTCGCTTGTTGATGCATTTTACCAGGAGCAGGCAATTAAACCTTCCATACTTTTTGTCCAAGAGCATAGAGAAAATGGCAGCTACTGTCCAAAAGAAAGCTCCACCTCAGCAAATCCCTTCTCTCTTTCACCATTCCTTGATCAAGATCATCTTCTTACACCAGCTGGAGAAGAAAGGAGTTTCATGTGATTTATTCATTAGCCATGCCGATTTCGCCACTGTCCCTCCTGTTCATGTGTCTCCTACTCAGCCTGTCCATCGCCCAGTGCCTTTATCTAGTAGGCCTACCCCCAAAAAACTCAAGATGATCACTGGGCAGCCAAGTACACAAGGAGAAGGAGAGGGCAGTGAGACACAGGGAGAAAAGGAGGATGATGAGCAGCAGCAGCCAGATTTAGAGGGACAGCAGCAGTTGGATATCATTGGACAGCAGCTAGAGGTTGATGAACAACATCAATTTCAGGAAGAGGGACAGCAGCTAGAGGTTGATGAACAGCATCAAATTCAGGAAGAGGGACAGCAGACAGAGGTTGAAGAGCAGCAGGTTGAGCAAGCAATTGAAGCATCTTTTGAGCCACAAGCTGGACAAGATGTTGAGGAAGGACAGCAAGCTGAAGCTGTCTCCTCAATGGTGACCAAAACTGTCCCTAAGAAGGGGAAATTGCCCAAAAAGACAACTCCTAGCTTACCAAGGAGAAAGAGCGCTAGATTGGCCTTCAAAGGCAAAAGTACAGTTGGAGAAAGCTCCAAGCATGGAGATAAATCAGCTGTCATCCCTATCCCAAGCGATGACAGCGACAATGAGGCACGCATCCTTGAAAATCTCCTCATTCACAAAGAAGGGCAAATTGAGGTGTTACAAGAAGATCTCCAAAGGGCAAGGAATTTCAATCATTTCTTGGAGGTTGAGAACAAACAAATGAAATTTCATGCAGCCATTCATGAGGCAAGGGCCATCAATTACAAAAAGGAGGCAGAAAAGGCGCAAGTAAGAATTGAAGAGCTTATTGGCGAATTTGACGATGAAGAAGAGGAGGACCAGCCTGAAAGAGGCCTAGAACCATCGGGCTTAGGAGAGCCTTGGAGAAACAGAAGGCTGAAGAACAAGCTCAATTCGAAGCTTTTCCCCTCACTACCCTCTTTGAGCGGGAAATTGAGGAAAACAAGGAAGCTTGGCTTGAGAGGGCTAACCAGCATTTGGAGACCAAGCTTGAGAAGGAAAATAGGGATCTTGAGCTACAGAGAAAGAGAACTCTTCACTTTCAGAAGCTAAACCAATTCGCCAGGCGCAAATTGAAGGTGGCACAAGAAAAATTGAAGAAATTGAAGGAGAGGCGCCTAGCACGGAAAGAGGCAAAAAGCATATCAGCCCTCGATATTCTAGCTTCAGCTTCGGAACATGTCTCTATGGACCCTTGAGGGTCATCCATGCCAATTTTGGGCCTGTTTCGAAAACTTTTTGTTTTTTGGCATTTTTGGGGTTTTCGCCAAAAAACTCATAAATGCGCCATTTCAGTTTGAAGAGTCGTCAAGGGAGGAGGGTGATACCAATGGATTCCATAATTTCATGAGCAGCTCTCCAGCGATTTTCAGGGCATTTGAAGATCATTCGCCCCTCCAAATTGGCAAAAAACAGCCTCATTTTGCACATTCTGCCCGCCCTATCAGCAGCCTGCTATTTTCTGGGTTTTTGCACACAGGTACAGTTTTGAGGGACTTTCAGAGATCAGATTGAGATGATTCCACTTGCATTGGAAAGCAGACACAGAGAGCTTTCCAACGAGCCATCATGAGCCTCATTTCGACATCTAGAAGGCTTCCATTTGCATCCAGAAAGTCAGGGGACCTTTTTCAGGCATAAATATGAAGTATTTTTGTAATTTTTGAACTCCAAAAATCTGCTTTTCCCAAATGTGCGTTAGGCTATTTTTATCATGGGAAAATCATGTAAAGTCAATATAATTTCCGTTTTTAGCAGTTTTTTAGATATTTTATTAGATATTTTGTGCCTTGGGCTTTGCAAAGCCTCAATGACAAGTTTAGATATTTTGACTTGGCCAATGGGATAGCTAGTTGCTCCATGAGGTTTTCCTCCTTCTAGCCTATTTATCCCATGGTTCTCACTGTAAAATGAGAGGCTGAACTTGAGAGAAGAATTAATGCATTGGTCATATGAGCTTTGAAGAATACACTTGAGTTATGATGTTTGGATTTCCTCTTGGATGCTTTTGAGGAATGTTGAAGGCTTGTTGATGGATTCCTTGACATGGTAGAATGGTATAGTGCTTCTTAATGTTGTTTTGTCTTCTAGTTTTCACTCATATTTCATTTTTCTTGCCGCTATAGATCAGTAAAGATTGATTTTGAGACATGCCCATGGAGGCACCTCAAAATCCCTGAATCTTCATAGCTTGATGTTTTCTTCTCCCTTAGTTATGCTAAAGAATTCTTAGCTGCTCTTTAGTAACCTAAGGTGTTGTTGCTAAGTTTTATTCATCAATTCCATGTATGTTGAGTAGGATGTATGGTTTGCCCTACCTACCTATCAGCTGCCCATAGTTCTGTCCATAAAACTTTCTCTTTGACTGATTTGTTGATCATTTTGTTGAACCAAGGAGGCCTAGTTCCGATCTAGCCCTTTGCCTAAAACTATGAAAACTTATTTGTCCAAGTGCCCAATGACTTAGAGACTATTTTTAGGCGTTCCGGCATAGTTTATGAGTTGTTAGTTTGTCTCATGTGTTTTCCCCAAAGTCTGATAGCTATTTCCCGAAGTTAGAGGGTCTTATACCTCTATGTATGGCTGGAATGTTTGATTTCTTATGTATTGATTAGCTTATAGTTATTCCTAGCATGATTAATGGCTTGCTATTACATGTTTATGTCTGCTATTAACTAGTTTGCATTTGAAATCCCTTGTCTTTCACCAACTTATTGTCCATTTAATCCATTTTGCCCAGAGATCCCTTCTACTGTGAATCAAATCGGCCCTACAGCAGCTTTACATCATCACTTCATAGTTTCCTTGACCTGTTTGACCCCATAGCCCAATTTATCTACATCTTGTTATCCAGTTTATGTATTTGATCAGTTTCATCCCTCACAAACTTAAAAACTAAAAAACCAAAAAACACACTTCATAACTAGCCTAATATCAGAACATCGCAAGTAAACACACCGGCATCTTCTACACATATAGAGAGAGCCCTCTCTGAGTCCAGGAAGGCTAGGTCCTCGGGCTCCAAAGCTTGGTTTGATGTTACATCGTCATTTGGCTAGCCAATCGGCCAAATCACGGGACCCTAACATAATGGCGATCACGGTGGGACTCTGAGTATTAAACAAACTTAGTTTCCCTCATCTTTAGAAACCTTTGAGAATACTATCTGATTGACTTATCCCACTGCTCACCAACATAGTGACACTCACAGTAGGACCTTCCGAGTTAGTGACAATCTAAGTACAACTTAGTAACTCCTGAAGTCTCAATCAAGTTTAGTAAACTTAGAGATTATTTGAAAGGTAGAAAATAGCTCCTTCACCATCTTAGCAAAATGATGAGTCAGGTATAGAAAACCTTTCCAAACCTTATAGGCACATAAAACTAAAAAAAAAAAAAAAACCCCAAAATACTCCCTTAGATTGGTTTTTCATAGTACTGGTGGTGGACCATACAAGTATATCCCAAACAACTGACAATCCACCTGGCGACTCCACCAACTTCTAGTAAGCCTTACTACGTTGCTAAATTTTAGAATTCCATCCGATAGACCTTCCCCATCACTCACTAACATAGCGGGAGATGGTAAGACACTGAGTACATAATAGTCCAGCAAACTCTTATAGACTTTTTGGTCCTTAGGTATTATAAACAAGCAAGCAGTCCATAGACCCATTTAGAGTAAACTCTTTTTGTTCTCATCATCCTAGCAAAGTGTTGAAACAAGTCTAGGATACTTTAAACCATAGGCTGCACATATATTCAGAAAATCCAAAACATTCTCAGATTAGTTACTGGTGGTGGACCATAGCTATCTTCACAAGAACAATCCATTTCCACCTGGCGACTCCACTAATCCATCTCTTCTACTTTTGACCATCCTTCGCCTTAGTATAACTTTAGAAAAATCACTCATCCAAAACATTCACCAATATCACTCTCTCCAAGCTCTGGATCTAAAATCTGGCTTCACGAAGAATCAATACCAGATCCCACCCAGACCCAAATCCCCCTATCATAGTAGATGACCCAAAAAAGATTCTGTGGCAAGCTTCTGAAACTGATCATCTAGCTACCAATAGATCCATCCGTAGAGCAAGATCAGTACCTAAACATCGCACTATCCTACTAGATTCACCTTTTGAGCTAGAGTCATCACAAGCTCTTCCCAGAAGCAAATCATATAGTAAGATTAACTTTGACGATCTTGAACCCCTAAACCCACCACAGAGTCCTATTAGAGAAGCTTCACCCACCACTCCTCCTAATTTCCAGCTTCTTTATCAATTTGGCTCCTATCATCCCAGATCTGCTCAAAACCAGATCACTAGTCCAAGTTCATCCGCTACACCTGGTCAAACCACCACTGTTCAAACCACTTCATTTTAGCCTACTAGTCCTCATCTTGTACATCATCCATTAGCTCCAGTCATGGCAGCTTGGTACGCACCTTTGGTGTTGCCACCACCTTTAGCTCCTCTCCCAAACAAATATCAAGACAAGATCCCACACTTTACCGGAGAAGACACCACCACACCTCAACAGCATATAAGTAGAATGACTGATGCTTATGAATACCTAGAGGTACAAGACGAGACTGTCCGAATGAGAATATTTGCCCAAAGTCTTGGTGGTGAAACCAAAGCATGGTTCAAAAGCTTAGCTCCAAACAACATCCATAATATCCCCGAACTGCATCAAATCTTCAGAAATAGGTGGGAAATCCGAAGAAACCCCATTCAAATCCTGTCAGAATATAACAATCTAAAACGGGAAAATGGGGAAAGTGTCCAAGCTTACTGTACCAGGTTCAATAGTGTATATAACTCCCTCCCACCTCATTTCAAACCTCCACTTGGTTTAGCTTTGGCAAAATTTCCTGAGGGTTTTGATCCAGACATGACATATCATCTGAGAGATAAAGATCCACCTACCTTGGAGGAAATGCAACAAATAGCTATAAAAGCAGATGCCAACTTAGCTGAAAAAAGAGCTAGAACTAGATCAGAAAGAAAGGTCACATATAGAGATGAGGTTTCTACTTCATCACCTTCCCTAGATCCCAGAATAGATGACTTAGTCAAATCCATGGCTAAAATGTGGGAAAAGATCAATGAAAAAGCTCCTGTTAGGGACAACCAGCCAAACCCTCCAATCAAAAACCGAAACCAAAACTTTAGGAGGGAACAGCCCCAAAACAGACCAAGGGATAATGACCAACAGATCAGGCCACCATTCAATGAAAACTATGTAGAAGAAGATGATAGAGACTCAGAACCTCTTAATGAACATCATTTAAACCTCATAGGGTCTGACAATGAAGGTGAGGTGTACCTCACCGAAGAAGAACAAGCCTTCTTTTCGCCTGATCAAAATGAGACCAATTATGAAGATCTTGATGACCCTGCCATAGAATTTCAAAATGCTATTGAAGAAGCCCACAGGCAATATGACCTTAGGAGCAAGAGAAACCAAGATAATGTCAAGAGAGGTAACTCTGATGCTGCTAAAGCTCCAGATACCATCCTCAAAAAAGCATCAAGCAGTGACAAAATCAAAGTTGAAAAGATTGATCAAAGCCAAGCTAAAGTTACCCAAACTAGTCCTCTTTCATATACTCCTGATACTTCTACCAAGGTCACCAAAACAACTATGGCAAGCAAAACCCCTAAACAAGGTCAACAAGCTCAAAACATAGACAAGGTCTTAACTGAAAAAGCTGAAACAAACATATCTAAACTTCAAATGCCTTTTAGCTTTGAAGGCGAAATCGCTAAGATCAAAATCACCATGCCTCTTACTGAACTCATTGCCCAAAAATCTTATAAATCCCAAGTACTAAAGGTCCTAAATCTAGGAAATGATGCAAACACTGTTAATCTCACTGATGACATTCCGGAAGTACTATTTGGTCCAAAGATAGAGGGAAAATTCCAAGAGGGAGCCACTCTTCCATTTTACATTAGCTTAAACATCCACGACCAAATCCTCCACAATGCCATTTTGGACTCCGGCGCCTCGCATAATCTTATGCCGAAGGTAGTAATGGAAAGATTAGGCTTGGAAATCACAAGACCATACAAAGACTTATATTCATTTGATTCAAGCAGAGTCCAATGCCTAGGTTTGATCAAGGACCTTTGTTTTAGTCTGGCCCAAATACCCGCAAAACATCTAATCATGGATATAGTAGTGGCAGATATTCCTCCCAAGTACGGGATGCTTCTCTCCAGATCTTGGGGAGCCAAACTACAAGGGAATATCCAACTAGACATGTCATATGCCACCATTCCTGTGTTTGGTCAGACCAGGATACTCTACCGCGAATCACACATGAAATACATGATTAGCAGTCAAGATAGGCCCGATAACATTCCAATGTGTTCTTTGCGCTCCGACTTAAACTCTTTCATTATGCATATTGATGTAAAATTGGAGGAAGAGTCAGAAGAAGCTGATATAGACTTAGATCCACCACATCAGTTGTCCTTGGTGCCTTATGATGAGCTGGACACTCAAAACTACCTTGATCATGAACAGCTGTTCCTTGAAGAAAGTAAGTTTCCTCTCTCCCAAGTAGGATTAGAGCAAGAAGCACAAACTCTCATGTACTATCAAGCAAATTGCTCTAGCTTTAATCAAATGCCAGCAGTAACTTGTGGAAATTTCTTCCGGGTAAAAGCTTTAGAAGACCTTCACATCATAAACCTATTTGGAACCCGGGAGAAAGGGAGTTTGATGTTTCTGCCATACCTCAAAGAACTACCATCATGTGACCCTCCTACTGCAAATAAAGCTTTGACTATAACCTCAGTAGCTCAACATCTTGAGAAAATTCCAAATAAACTTTTTATGAGCAAGGATGACAGTTATAATCCCGGCATACCTGAACTACTGAAATTGGCTCATATGTTGTCTTTTCAGGAAGAACTTAGAAAGGCTAAAATCAGGAATCTCATGCAAAATACTAGTTTCTACAGGAAAAACAAGGGAAAACATTGTATCACTACCTTTTCCCCAAAGAACAACTTTAACAGAAACAAACACAGCAAACTGAAACAAGCTGAAATGATCAAGGAGAAAAATAATGGCCATAGAATCTGCTTTGATTTTAGAAATAATACTGCATCTCCATGTAACAAAAATCATGTTTGTCCTATTCAAGATCGTGATTCACCAATTGAAAATGTTCCTAATGATGTATTCTTACAAGATCATCTTTCAGATCATAATCATCAAATTCCTTTACAAGGTAGACAACTTAAAGATTTTTTCCAGTTTGCGGGAGGTAAATCTGATTTCAAGTTCAAAATTGCTAAAACGCCCAATATCAGAAATCTGTTCATAAAAGCCATGTTCCCAGTGTTAAATTTCTGTGTTGTTACATACCTTGATGATGTCACTATCTATTTTAAGAATTATCAAGAGTACATACATTACCTGAAGAAAGCATACAACAAGGAAAGGAGTGGAAATCAGATGTTCAGAGAGGTACAGAGGGAGGATACCGGGCTGTTTAGAGATTCTTGCATGAATCCCTATGTCATGTTAGAGAGAGAAAATTTCCCAAATTTTTCTTTTCAAGAGTTAAGTGGGCCTAGGGTGAGAGGAGATCCTTACGAGGATAAGATGCTGAAATTCCGTCATTTCCAAGATTTTTGAGTTTGAGACACTTTCAGTCATTGTACATACCATTGTTTGAAATATTGAAAAATAGAAAAAATCAAAAACAGTAAAAGATAGGAAAGTCAAAAACAGTAAAAAGCAGAAAAGAGGGCAAGTGAAGATAGAACCAAGGCCCCATGTTCCAAAAAATAGTCTTTCGGAAAGCGAGCAAGTCTAAATGCCGCTACTAGTGCTTCAATGTCTTGTTCAGCTATCTAGCCTAATCATAGCTGAGCATGTTTAAATTTGTTTGCTGATAAGTTAGTGAGTGTCAAGATAGTCAACATTGTGTAAGATTGACTTATCACAGAGCTTAGATTAGGGAGAGATTCTGGTTCCACATGCCTAAAACAGAACCAAAGAGAGAAGCGAGGGATGAAAAATATATGGTACATCTTAAGCCCGCTTGTCTAGTTTACTTTTGTTGCAGAATAACATTTGTGTGCAGCTTGTCTTTTATGCCGCAAATGCATGACAAATCAGACTGCCTAATCCTGATTTGATCATTTTTCAATTTCATGTTGTAGATTAGAGAATGAAATCCTGTCAAAATGCTTAATCTTGACAGTTGATCTAGTTTTAGGTAGAGAAATGAAGGAGTTCATCAGTTTAATCTGAACTCCCGGCAGATATAAGAGTAGAAATAGATAGGTTCATTTTGCAAAAATAAAAATATGCATTTTCAAAAGGCTGCTAGTTCAAATGCGCCAAAGACAAGAAAAAATGTTAGGAAAGATAGTGGGGTAGGTAGAAGTATCATTGATGTTAATCATGCTGACACTTTCTAGAAATAACATCAAGAGAAGGGTAAATTTTGCGCCAATGGACAAAGCACTGGTCTTTATAATCCAAAAATCTGAATTCTGGACACCTCCTGACGAGGAGCTGCCCTCCCCAAATGGAGCCACTGTTAGCCATCAGTATTTTTTACATGTTAGTGATGACTATATCTTCAGCTAAGTTTTCTAGAAACTGATTTCCTTATGTCAATATGTCATCCATAAAACCCTCCCAAAACTTTTTTTGCCCTTCTACCTATTCAGTCCACCCCTAGCAAAACCACAACCTCCTTGTCAACAATCCTATCTAACCTCAGCCTTATTTACCTGCCCATCAGCCTTGAAAGGCAAATCCACATCTGTTTCAGAAGTCTACCCTATGTTAGGAAGTGGCGTTTAGGACATTTCACCTTTGGCAATCATCAAAAAGCCAAAAAAGCCCTCATCTGCAGCAGACCTACCATGACTGATCCCTTAATTTGCAAATGAAGTTGACAAACAACCTTAAGTCACGCCACTCATATTCCCTAGGTCTCAGCACTGCATGAAGCCCATTCTCAAGCTGACTAGTAGGTTTTTCACTGTGTTCTATGGTTCTACAAAGACAGGAAATATATTTCATCTCATGGAGTAAATGTTTGAGTTTACAGTTAGAGGAACAGCTGCTTCTAAGTGTATTATGAGCCCGAGGTAAAGCTGCAAAACAAAGGTCACTCATCAGGACCTTACAGCTCTTTCCAGCATGAAAATCACAGTAAGAAAGGGTCGCCACTGTCTCAGCTAAATGGTAAATTGTCAAGGCCCAGAACCTCCTTCATTACAAGCAGAGGGTTAGGGCGCCTCCTTCATCCATAAGCATAGGGCGCAGGCCAGTATTGACTCAGAAGGTGGCAAAGATCCAGGTTTGTCTTGAGCTGAAACAAATGAAACAAAGACTCCAGGTTTTATGAAAATGGCTAATGATCATAACAGGAATGTAGTGGAAATATGATAAACTCAAAGGAAAAGGGAGTTTGGCCTGATAAAGGAGCTCATCTCAAACTTGCAAACCATATGGATTGTTGAACTCTAGGAGGACCTGTCATCAGTAAACATTCCAAAGCATAAGAACCCTGTCTATCCACAAGATCAAATAGAACAGATGATAATCAGTGCCATTACACAGGCAGGAGAAAATGCTTGGTTTTTTCAAGGAAGCACTGACCTTCATAGTCACAAAGGTTGTTTGTTAAAATAATCCATCATGAGATGAACAAGCCAAATGTCTAATTCACCCTTAGGACAATGCAGGGAGACAGTATTACTCTGGCTAGGGTTTCTTCTAAAAACACAGTGAGGCTTGCAAGTGAAGATGCTAAGATTGGTGTTGTTCAAATGGTTTACTTACCACCACATTTGCCCGAGGAAGAGCCTCCTCCATACATGAGTAGAGGGCCAAAACTACTGCAGGGTGCTGAAACTGATTGATGCTAGAAAGCAGTGGAAGGACACCAAAGACTGAAACAAGGTCACTACACAGATGAATGACAGTTCTGATAATGTTAAGATACTGATACTCCTATTTTTAAGAACTACCTGTCGGACAGTACATTTAGTTGAAAGGAGAAGGTATTGAACATATTGTATGCTATGAATGCCAAAGCAGCAGTTGACTTAAAAAGGGTTAAAGACATTCCATGATCACCTATCCAGAAATCAAGGGAAATCCTTCTGAGCAAACAAAGAAGTCTAGGGTGAAAGGATGCAACCTAAAAAGTGTATTTACAGTCCAGAGAAAAACTTGTGAAACACCTAGAAGCAGCAATTTATCACTGGGAAAGTAAAACAGTGACCAAGGTTGAGTCATAAAATGCATGATGACAGGTATGCAATGCTATGAATAGACAAAGAGACAATTTTTGAGCATATGTGTGCCACTGATATCAAAAAAGAAGATTTTCTCCTTGAGGAAAGGGTCAAGCAGCAAAACAATATCATATGTCAAAAGTCCAAAAGAGGCGCCTTTCAAGAAGGGGTGTTTACAACTTTTCAAATATTTTTGGTGCATTATGAAATAGTCCTTCTTTGCTAAACAATCACCAAGAGAGGGAGGCAGTGAACATATGTCCAGTCATGAAATGGTGCTATTGACAAAAAGGGTTTTAATATACTGATCAGAACAGAATAAAGACTGTGTGCCAAAAAGCCCTGTTTTCATATTTTACAAGTTTGTCTTTTCAAATGAGGAGGCAAATGGGTATATGATCCTATGATTAGGCAGAAGGAATTTGTTTTTGATGAATTATCACTGTTTATATTCCCTAAAACAGACACAATGGTCATCATCCCAAAAGACAGTTTCAGCACAAAGATACAGTATAGCAAAAGCAGTGATAGGGATGTGGCACAGTGAGTTGTAAAGCGGAGAATCATGTTATAAAAAGAAACAGCGAGAAGAGGACACTTACAGTCCAGAAGGAAACCTGTAAATCACCTAAGGACCAAGATTGTTAAACTGATTGCAAGGGCACCGGTGGTCTCCTGTAAGTGATAAGGCAGCCTTCAAATACCTTTGACAGTTTTTGAATGACCTTTTATTTTGTTGACATTGTCACCTAAAATGCCAAAAAGAGGGACAAAAGTCAAGTTTTTGAAATGTCTCTCTTATGAGAATAGGTATGTAACTTCATGAATAGGCAAAGCAAATGTGATGAACTATCACTGTTTAAAAGGAACAACTTGATGCAAACACATTTTTGTATCATTTAAAGAATTGCCACTGTTTGAACGAAAAGCTTCACTATGTTCAAAAATAGCCATAGGGTATTTATTTTTTTGAATATAGCCGTTGAGGGAGTATCAAAGGAATGAAATAGAGGAGTAGTAAGTCACTTGTGAAATCAAAAAAAAAACCAATTGCCGCAGCTCCCGAGCATCACAACGTGTTTTCAAGCGAATTGAGTTTTTCTGCACTGGTTTAAGGTGGCGCGACGCGCCTGGAGTTAGGCGCGACGTGCCTGGGCGTCGTTTTGTGAAGGTTTTTAACGTCGGCGCGACGTGCCTGTAGGCGGGCGCGACGTGCCTGTAGGTGGCCGCCCGACCACACGACAAGTCCACCCGACACCTTCCTCCGGCGCGACGGGTTTTCTCCAAAGGTTGCCGCGCCCATTTTTCAAGCTGTCCAGGGTTTCTTGCACCCTCTCAAGCGAGCATCCACTAATTTCAAGGTATTTTTATGAGCTCCCATCGTATGCAAGGTGTTGATAGGTGATAAAACTGTTTGAAAATCTCGTACCTTGCTAGTTTGCTAAAAAAACAAACGCAGTTTCCTACACAGTGAGATGAGATAATTTAAGAGGGCCGAGGTTGTTAATGAGAGTTTAAACCTTGAAGGCAGGGTTATAGAATGTATTGGTGCACATATCACAACTCACAAGCCAAGAGTATATGGTCTGAATTACTGTTACATTGTTTCTTTCACCCAAGCTAAGTCTGTTTTCCCCTGCACCGTATTACATCATTGTGGAAAATTGTTGACAGAGAGTTTTCTGTGGGTGAATGTTACATTGAAGGGCAGAGTTAATTGATGTTTTTCTAGCTCTGGAGGCAGAAGTATAAAAGCAGTTTTTGTTCTCTTAAAACTTCACAAAGAAAGGGGCCTTTTTCTGAAGAACAGTTTGTTAGTGTTTGAAATTTGACATTAAAACAGAGGTACAGGTATTTGGGTGGCTATCTTAAACTCACAAGCAAAAGAGGGTGTTTTCTAAAAACCATAGTACATTGATATATCACCTAGCATAGCTCTGCTTTTCTTCCACTGAATGGTGTCATTTTGAAGAACTGTGGTTGTAATATGTTTCGAGGGAAGGTCATTTCTAAAGAACAGGGTACCAAAACACTTATCACAGCAAGTCTTTTCTAGAGATCTGCCCCTATTTCACTGTTTTTCACTATTGAAGGTTGGTTGACAGAGAACTTCCAAAGATGACAGCATAGTAAAGGACAGAGGTGGTTGATGGTGGATTTTGACATCAAAGGCAGGGGTATAGATGTATGGATGGACTTTTTAAACTCACAGAGCAGAGAGTTTGTTTCCTAAAACCACTGTTGCACTTATTTTACACCTAAACTAAGCCTGCCTTTTCATTACACTACATTATATCATTCTGAAGATTGTTGGACAGATTTTTCTGAAGGTGAAACATGGCTATTTTCTAGAAGGCTGGGTTGTTGATGATTGGGCATTTGTTGATGATCAAGTTTACATTGAGGCCAGATGTATAAAGGTGGCGATTGACTTCTCAAAAGTCACAAGTGAAAGGTTTTTTCCTTAACACTGTGGGCTAATTTTTCACATAACCAAAGAGTATCCTTTCTTTCCACTGTATGGTCCCTACAGGAATCTGATAACAGAGGTGTTTTTCAAGATAAATGACCTAAAAAGCAGGGTTATTATTTTTGAAGTATGGTGTTGAAGACCCAAATACAAGTGTAAGCAGGCCTCTAACAAAGTCACAAGAGGGGATTTGTTCAAGACTGTGCACAAAGAATCTACAAAGCAGTTCTTACACATAGTTCCATTGTTAAGAAGGATACATAGCTGAAGTGCATCCAGATTTGAAGAACTGTTGTTAATAAGTGTTGAGGGGGGCTTAGTCAAGGAAGCATTGTTACATTTCATCCAAACCACAGTGTCCATATCTGTCCAAGCAGTTTGGTGGCCTGTCTCAATCCAGCAGAGCATTCCTCATATAGTGAAGGCAGTTTACCTCTTCCAAGGCTTATTTCAAAGACAGAATGCCTCCAAAACGAGATCACAAAGGCGGACAACATAAGAGATATGAGCCTATCTCCATAGAAGAAATCAATGCTCATCCCTCAGTACTTTTCAATTTCCATGAGGTAGGCTGTCTTGATTTCTGTCAGAGGATAGAGGGAGTCAAGAGTTTCTCGCCACTTACACATTTGTGCACTTTGAGATTCAAGGACAAACACTTCCAGTTAGCAGGTCTTGACTTCAAAATCTCTCCAAGGTATGTATCCAAAGCTACCAAGATCCCATATCATGGTGAAAAGTGGTTTAAACAAGCGCATCTTGATCTCGAGGATTATAAACCTTTCATCAAACCTGAACATAGGGAAACCATCACTGCTATTTTCCCTTTCTCCTATCTTCTTGACAGTTATGCTCCACTGATGAAGGCCATAATGAGATATTTCACTTGTGAAGGGAGGTTTAGCCAAATATTTGCCTATCATGTTCGCTTGTTGATGCATTTTACCAGGAGCAGGCAATTAAACCTTCCATACTTTTTGTCCAAGAGCATAGAGAAAATGGCAACTACTGTCCAAAAGAAAGCTCCATCTCCGCAAATCCCTTCTCTCTTTCACCATTCCTTGATCAAGATCATCTTCTTACACCAGCTGGAGAAGAAAGGAGTTTCATGGGATTTATTCATTAGCCATGCCGATTTCGCCACTGTCCCTCCTATTCATGTGTCTCCTACTCAGCCTGTCCATCGCCCAGTGCCTCTATCTAGTAGGCCTACCCCTAAAAAACTCAAGATGACCACTGGGCAGCCAAGTAAACAAGGAGAAGAAGAGGGCATTGAGCCACAGGGAGAACAGGAGGTTGATGAGCAGCAGCAGCCAGATTTTGAGGGACAGCAGCAGTTGGATATCATTGGACAGCAGCTAGAGGTTGATGAACAGCATCAAATTCAAGAAGAGGGGTAGCAGACAGAGGTTGAGGAACAGCAGCAAGTACAGGAAAAGGAACAACATCAGACAGAGGTTGAAGAGCAGCAGGTTGAGCAAGCAATTGAAACATCTTTTGAGCCACAAGCTGGACAAGATGTTGAGGAAGGACAGCAAGCTGAAGCTGCCTCCTCAATGGTGACCAAAACTGTCCCTAAGAAGAGGAAATTGCCCAAAAAGACAACTCCTAGCCTGCCAAGGAGAAAGAGCGCTAGATTGGCCTTCAAAGGCAAAAGTACAGTTGGAGAAAGCGCCAAGCATGGAGGTAAATCAGCTGTCATCCCTATCCCAAGCGATGACAACGAAAATGAGGCACACATCCTTGAAAATCTCCTCATTCACAAAGAAGGGCAAATTGAGGTGTTACAAGAAGATCTCCAAAGGGCAAGGAATTTCAATCATTTCTTGGAGGTTGAGAACAAACAAATGAAGTTTCATGCAGCCATTCATGAGGCAAGGGCCATCAAGTACAAATGGGAGGCAGAAAAGGCACAAGTAAGAATTGAAGAGCTTATTGGCGAATTTGATGATGAAGAGGAGGAGGACCAGCCTAGGCAAAAGAGGCCTAGAACCACCGGGCTTAGGAGAGCCTTGGAGAAACAGAAAGCTGAAGAACAAGCTCAATTTGAAGCTTTTCCTCTCACTACCCTCCTTGAGCGGGAAATTGAGGAAAACAAGGAAGCTTGGCTTGAAAGGGCTAACCAGCATTTGGAGACAAAGCTTGAGAAGGCAAACAGGGATCTTGAGCTACAGAGAAAGAGAACCCTTCACTTTCAGAAGCTAAACCAATTCGCCAGGCGCAAATTGAAGGTGGCACAAGAAAAATTGAAGAAATTGAAGGAGAGGTGCCTAGCACGGAAAGAGGAAAAAAGCATATCAACCCTCGATATTCTAGCTTCAGCTTCGGAACATGTCTCTATGGACCCTTGAGGGTCACACATGCCAATTTTGGGCCTGTTTCGAAAACTTTTGGTTTTTTGGCATTTTTGGGGTTTTCGCCAAAAACTCATAAATGCGCCATTTCAGTTTGAAGAGTCTTCAAGGGAGGAGGGTGATACCAATGGATTCCATAATTTCATGAGCAGCTCTCCAGCGATTTTCAGGGCATTTGAATGTCATTCGCCCCTCCAAATTGGAAAAAAACAGCCTCATTTTGCACATTCTGCCCGCCCTATCAGCAGCCTGCTATTTTTGGGTTTTTGCACACAGGTATAGTTTTGAGGGACTTTCAGAGATCAGATTGAGATGATTCCACTTGCATTGGAAAGAAGACACAGAAATCTTTCCAACGAGCGATCATGAGCCTCATTTCAACATCGGGAAGGCTTCCATTTGAATCCAGCAAGTCAGGGGACCTTTTTCAGGCATAAATATGAAGTATTTTTGCAATTTTTGAACTCCAAAAATCTGCTTTTCCCAAATGTGCGTTAGGCTATTTTTATCATGGGAAAATCATGTAAAGTCAATATAATTTTCGTTTTTAGCAGTTTTTTAGATATTTTATGGGATATTTTGTGCCTTGGGCTTTGCAAAGCCTCAAGGACAAGTTTAGATATTTTGACTTGGCCAATGGGATAGCTAGTTGCTCCATGAGGTTTTCCTCCTTCTAGCCTATTTATCCCATGATTCTCATTGTAAATCGGAGGCTGAACTTGAGAGAAGAATTAATGCATTGGTCATATGAGCTTTGAAGAATACACTTGAGTTATGATGTTTGGATTGCCTCTTGGATGCTTTTGAGGAATGTTGAAGGTTTGTTGATGGATTCCTTGACATGGTAGAATGGTATAGTGCTTCTTAATGTTGTTTTGTCTTCTAGTTTTCACTCATATTTCATTTTTCTTGCTGCTATAGATCAGTAAAGATTGATTTTGAGACATGCCCATGGAGGCACCTCAAAATCCCCGAATCTTCATAGCTTGATGTTTTCTTCTCCCTTAGTTATGCTAAAGAATTCTTAGTTGCTCTTTAGTAATCTAAGGTATTGTTGCTAAGTTTTATTCATCAGTTCCATGTATGTTGAGTAGGATGTATGGTTTGCCCTACCTACCTATCAGCTGCCCATAGTTCTGTCCATAAAACTTTCTCTTTGACTGATTTGTTGATCATTTTTTTGAACCAAGGAGGCCTAGTCCCGATCTAGCCCTTTGCCTAAAACTATGAAAACTTATTTGTCCAAGTGCCCAATGACTTAGAGACTATGTTTAGGCGTTCCGGCATAGTTTATGAGTTGTTAGTTTGTCTCATATGTTTTCCCAAAGTCTGATAGCTATTTTCCCGAAGTTAGAGGGTCTTATACCTCTATGTATGGCTTGAATGTTTGATTTCTTATGTATTGATTAGCTCATAGTTATTCCTAGCATGATTAATGGCCTGCTATTACATGTTTATGTCTGCTATTAACTAGTTTGCATTTGAAATCCCTTGTCTTTCACTAACTTATTGTCCATTTAATCCATTTTTCCCAGAGATCCCTTCTACTGTGAATCAAATCGGCCCTACAGCAGCTTTACATCATCACTTCATAGCTTCCTTGATCTGTTTGACCCCATAGCCCAATTTATCTACATCTTGTCATCCAGTTTATATATTTGATCAGTTTCATCCCTCACAAACTTAAAAACTAAAAAACCAAAAACACACTTCATAACTAGCCTAATATCAGAACATCGCAAGTAAACACACCGACATCTTTTACACTTATAGAGAGAGCCCTCTCTGAGTCCAGGAAGGCTAGGTCCTTGGGCTCCAAAGCTTGGTTTGATGTTACATCGTCATTTGGCTATCCAATCGGCCAAATCACGGGACCCTAACAGATCCAATGAAATGTGCTTATCATATTAAACATCAACACCAATTAGGTACAACATAGCCAATAGCTTGGTCATTCAGTCTTAATACATTTTCCTCAGCCTATCTTACAACTATACACATAGAACTTGTCTCAAGAGAACTGCTTGCACTCTAATGATATCCAATCAACAACCAATACAATATTTATTTATGAGTTTTATAGCTGAAGAGAAACAAAAGAGGTAGGTGAAGAACTAAATGCTGTATTAACCCCTTGAAAAGAAAGGGGCCAAAATCCATTCTGTTTGAACGCGGGGCCTTTAATCTCTGTCACCCCTTTATGAAAGAGTGATCTTCTTTTGGATATGACTTTGACGTGTTTTGGCTATGGTACTCCTGGTGATTTGAACAAAAATAAAATAAACTACTCAAAAGTCTGCCATATAAATGCTCTGGTGGTTTTGAACTGTTGTCAGGGTGGAAATTCCTTCAGGGATAGGGTGTTAAATAAAGCTGTATGGACGCCCTGTACTTGATGAGGAAAAACATTCTGCTGACGAATAAACCCTGATGTTACCTTTTACTTGTTTTCAGGACCTTTGATCGGTCCTCGGGGTCTTCAAACTGGTGCTTTGCCTCTTTAAACTGCAGATTTAAGGCTCAAGATTTTCTTTGGCATGCCTTAATCTCTTTGCTATGTACTGAAACACTTTGTCGCTCCATCTCTGCTTCTGTCAGGTTAGCTCGAGCTTTAATGGTGCCGGGAGCTTTTCCATAGAGTTTAAACCCTGTTCTTTTTAATGAACGTCCTGTCTTCACCTTCCCGGGCCATTTTTCATTAAATGTATCTAGGTACAAGGCTTCTCTACACTTCTGGGCCGCTGCACAGAAAACTGGGCGATCATGGCGGTCATTAACTGTTGCAAACCCTGTAAGATATGAAAACTGGTTAAGAAAACATACACTAGGGTGGCGGACACAATGGAGACGAGGAGGAGGGTCGTGCAGAATGGTGCCATGGTGGAATAACGATGGACTGTGGCGGAAGAATGTAGTGCGAAGTGGCAAACAGGGAAGATGGCGGACTGCAATAGCAAACATTTTGAACGAAATAACCTTAAAATACCCGACTTTGAAAGTTATATGCGACAGAATGAATGGGTGTACGGTGGACACACGCGGTTGTGACGTGGCGAGCCCAGGTGATGAGGAATGGTCAACGACGAGTAAACAAATCTGGACCATCATTCATGGTGGAGATCGACGGTGGAGGACGACAGACGGTGGGCCAGTGGGTGCAATGATCGGGAGTTACGTAGTGCATAGCTTCGATGAGTAATGACCGTTGGATGGGTGATTAGAGATCCAACGGTCCTCGGCGATATCGTGGGGCATCTTGAGTCGGAAGTTAATGCGCGATGGGATGGCGGTTTTGCCGTCGTACAAAGGACATGCTGCGCACGATGAGTGGAATCGCTGGGCATTAGAGAGAAACCGCTTATCGGGCATAAGCAGTGCGATGGAAACCGGCGGGTTTGGAACAGTGCACGAGCGGGGACCACCGGTGGGAGAACTGTGGGTCGTCAGATCTTCGTGGAAATGGACGGTGATGGCGCGCTGGGAGGATATAACGGGAAAACAAATGGACTGCGGAGGACATGGTCGCCATCCGATATTTACAGATTGATGGTTGTAATCGCGCCCGATGAAAAAAGGGACAGTGCCTTCGGGGTTAGCGAATGGTTCCGGCGCGAGGTTTCATGGAGGAACGAGGTGCGGGGCTATGGCCGAAGGGTGTTAGGGCCCAATATACAAAATATATGATTTTTTGCACATTTTTAATGCATTTTAGGGCCATCAAAGACTAACGATATGAAAAATAAGGGGTTTCGGGCACAAACAAAGGGCATAGGAGTGGTTTAGGAGGGTAAAGGTATAACTTAGGAAGGTTCGAAGGGAATTTGGGCAAATAGAAGAAAGGTCAAAAGGGGGTATTTTCATTAGGCATAGCACAAAGATACTTCAAGGAGGATGGGTTTTCAGGGGAAAGGCATTCCTTGAAGGCTCCAAAACAATCCAGCCCCCAGCTTGCTTGCCAAGAATTTCATAGGGGGGCTAACAATGGCTCCACATGGGGATGGCTTCTTCTTAAAGGAGTCAAGAAACCAGAAATGATATTTGGAGTAGGCCAGATGCCTGCTGCTTAGCACATCCTTTTCTTTAGATCAGCTGCCACAATATGAAGACATTCATCAGCAGAAAAAATTCTCCCAACCAAACTACCTACCCATACTACAGTCCTAATATTCTCCTTTTGGGTGCATTTAAACTAGCAGACCCTTTACATCATTTATTCATGAAAACATAAAACAAACCTATTCTAAATCTACCCTTATTACTCCATGAGACCAGGTTAGGCTGTTGGTCTCACTTGATTCTCTACCTAATCTACTACATGATGGGATTAAACTGTCCAACAGGTTTCTTCACTATATTCTAAGACAGCAATTGAAAAACAGCCAAGCCAGGATTAGACTGTCTGACTTGCTGTGGATCCGGGGCATAAAAACAGTTGCACATGGATGAAATTTTGTAGAAAACAAAACTGTGAAGTCTTAAAATATGAAACTTGCAGCATCCTTCTTATTTTTGTGACTCAAGTTTTGAGCTTGTTAGAATCACTTCTTTTACCTCTCAGCTCTGGTTTTAGGCATGTTAGAGCTGATCCTTCTTTTCCCTTTGCTGGTCCAGGTTTTGAGCATGTTAGGACCAGCTTCTTTACTTCCTGTATGGACTGATACTGAGGTGGGATATTTTTGTGAACCCCAGCTTGAGAATTTTTCTGAGCAAGAGCAAACTCCAGACCAAGTTCATCGTACATGTCTTGCTCGTCCAATTGGTCTGGAGTAGGCCCTTACTCAGGAAAATGCATGGGCTTATTAGGGCTTGTATTTTGCACATTATAGGTTCATGTTTTGAGCATTTCTAAACCTCTCTTTTCTCTTTATTTTTTTTTTGAAACATTTTCTCCTTTTCTTTGAAAATAAAAACTATAATGGTATGTACAATGGAAATGAAAATCAGCAGAAGTAATGCTTGAGCATCCTGCCATTGACAGGACCCCCAAACAACTCTGTACCATCAAGTTCTTGTAAGAAAAATGCATTAGGACCCACAGTGGCTTGGATAATATTTGGACCTTGCCACAAACTATCAAACTTGCCATGTTTACCTTTGTCCTCTCTCCTTGAATCCCATTTCAGAGCCTTGTCCCCAACTTTGAAATCTGAAGCTTTGGCTCTTTTTTCAAACTGCCTCTTTATGTTTTCCTGAACTCTGATAGCTATGCTATAAACCTGCTCCCTCGTTTGTTGAAGATGGATTGTTTCATTAATTCTTCTCACCATACTGTCTTTCTCTGTCTGAATCTCCTGGGCAAGCTTAATCACTGGCACTCCAAGGCTAGTAGGAAAAACTGCTTCTGCTCCATAAATGAGCTAGAATGGTGACATACCAATGGACTTCTTCGTTGTAAGCCTGTCAGACCACAGGACGTGCACCAAATTCTTATGCCATGGCTTCTTGTTCTCTTCTAACAGCTTCTTGATGATGTTCACTAGGCTTTTGTTTGAAGATTCAGCTAGTCCATTACCTTGAGGGTAATAGGCAGTTGAATGACCAAGTGCTATTCCATACCTGTGACAGAAATCAACCATTCTCTTGGATCCAAAAGTAGCATCATTGTCAGTGATTATTTTTCTTGGACAACCAAACCGAGATAGGATGAAGACTTCTAGGAACCTAATGATGACAGAATCAGTGGCATTCCTAGTGGCTATAGCCTCTATCCATTTGGTGAAGTATTTTGTGGCTGTTAGGATCCATTTGTGTTGTCCAGAAGAAGCAGGGTGTATTTCTCCAATAAAGTCTAGGCCCCATTACATGAAGGGACCTTCTACAGTGATGGGTTGTAAAGGGAGGGGGAGGAGCTTTCTTCTGCCTTCAAAGATTTGGCATTTATGACAGGTAGTTACCATTTTATGGACATCATTGAAGAGAGTGGGCCAATAATAGCCAGCCCTGAGTATCTTGTTAGCAGTGGCCTTCCAACTCAAGTGGCCTCCACACTCCCCAACATGGAATTCTTATTTAATTCTTTCAACTTCAGGTTCAGGCAAACATTTCAGCAATAGGCCGTTTGGGCTTTTCTAGTATAATTTTTCATTCAAAAGGAATTATTTACTGGCTTTTAGTTTCAGAAATCTGGCCTTAGTTTTGGACAGTTCTGGAGGGGTATTGATATTGGTGAGCACATAAAGGATATCGGAATACCAAGGAGAGTTCTGAAACTTCTCCTCAACAGTTGGGTGGGGCAATCCTTCCTGCCCATCTAAGGCATTTACCATGTTAATGTCAAGGGCCTGCAGATTAGATTCAACCATTAATTGGGCCAGGCCTTGACCTTTGATCAATTTGGTGGGTATTATTTCAAGGTCATATTCTAAGATAGTAGCAATCCATTTGCCCCTTTTCCCATCAGGGTCTTGGGACAAGATATCTTTGACCACTATATTTGGCACATAAGCAATGGTGTGAGAATGCAGAATGTACACCCTAGAGTCTTTTAAGGCCTTTACTAGGGCATAGGCCTACTTTTCCATAATGTTGTACTTCAAGGGTGCATCCCTTAAGGCCTTACTGAAAAAGGAAATTCGTTGTTCATTACCTTCTGAATATTTCTACAGTAAGACTGCAGCCACGGTAGGAGACAAATGAAAAGATCATAAAATCTTTTGAGAAATCTGGGTTGATCAGGACAGGGGCTTGTGTGAGTGCAAGTTTTACTAACTCAAAAGATTTCTTGGCTTCAACAGTCCACTTAATTCCTGCACCTTTCTTTAGCATGTTAGTCATTTTCCTAAGGTGCTCAACTAGGTTGGGAATGAATCTCCTAAGGAAATTGATCCTTCCAATGAAGGACTGTAACTCCTTGATGTTTCTTGGGTGTGTGATCTGTAGTATCCCCTCGACTCTTTGCGGGTCTATCCTAATCCCTTTATCAGATATAATGTGACTAAGAAGTTTACCTTCTTGCAGCCCAAAACCGGTTTTCTTAGGATTTAGTGACAGACCATACCTTCTACATTTTTTGAAAACTTTCCTCAGATGTTTGAGATGTTCTTCCTCAGTTTTGGAATATACTGTCAAGTCATCCAAGTAAATAACTATGAAGTGTCCTATCTCATCTGAGAATGCTATGTCCATTGCTCTTTGGAAGGTGGATCCAACATTCATCAATCCAAAAGGCATTTTCACATACATGAAGGTGCCCCATGGAGTGGTAAAAGCTATTTTGAGTTGATCTTCTGGGAGTACCAACACTTCGTTATAACCCGAAAAGCCATCTAGCAGGGAGATTCTCTTTGAGTCCACTACCTTCTGTAGGATATGTTCCATTCTAGGCAAAGGATAATTGTCTTTTAGTGAGGCTCTGTTGAGATTTCTGAAGTCTATGCATAATCTGATCTCCCCCGTCTTCTTCCTCACAGCCACTAAGTTTGATACCCAATCAGAGAACCTCACAGGAACTATTATGCCTGCATCATACATCTTCTTAATCTCTTTTTCCACTACAGGCAATTGTTTCAGATTGATTCTACGGAGCTTTTGTCTAAAAGGCTTATGATTTTCCTTCAAGGGTATTTTGTGCTGTATTATGCTTGTGTCATAGGCCTTCAAGTCTTCATAACTCCATGCAAACACATCAACGAATTCCTTGAACAGGTCAATGTATTTTTTCTTCATGTTTGCAGGTATAGACTTAGCCAGTTTGATCATTTTGGGTCTATCTTCAGTGCCTATGTTGCATTCTTCAACATCAGAGTCTGCATGTTCTATAGTGGGTTTTTTTGCTACATCATCAAAGTCAAAAAGGTCCTCCAAGGGTGCTAGGCCTCTAGGTATATTCTTGTCTTTGGCCTGCAGCACCTCTATCTCTTTGCTATCTACGTTTTCGCATTTTTCAGTTGGATTTCCAATTTCTTCATTTAAGATGTTTATCTCTATGTTATAGGGTGTTTCTTGTTCATCTGGGGGATCTTCACTTGGGCAGCTGTCATCAGATTTTGAGTCGGAATCAGAAAATTCAAACTCATTTCTGCCCATCAGAAAATCTTCAATCTGTTTGTCTCCTTCAAAGACCTGCCAATATTTTTCGTTGTCTGGCACTGCAGGTCTAAACTTGGTATAAATGATGATTTTTTGGTCAGGGGGAGTCTTAGGATATGAACTAGCCAGGCAAGCTAATCTGTTAGCAATAGCGTTTTGACTCCTGGGAACAAACACCAATTCATATTCCATGAAATTTTTCAATATATCCATGGCATCGTTCCTATATTCCCTCAGTCTAGGTTGTTTTGCTGTGTATTCACCATTCACTTGTTTGATAATTAACTCAAAGTCTCCTAGCATAGTTACCCTACGGGCTCCTAAATTTTTCAACAGATTTAGGCCCAGGATAAGAGCCTCATATTCTGCAATATTATTCATGCATTTGAAGTGCAGATTGACAGCGTGGCTCTCTGCATAATCACTCTCTACATCACATAACCGCACCTCTGCTCTGGCAATTTTCCTAGTACAGGATCCATCAAAATTCATTTCCCATAGGGGTTCGCCGTTATATTGCGTTGTGGGGTCTGTGCTAGGTTGTGAATCGTCTTGTTCTTTGCGTGGTGGGTAGGTTTGAGGAGAGTGACTGATAGGTTGAATGCATTGTGTTTTCTGTTTACTTTGAGTTTCGCTTTGAGTACTCTCCCCATGGTTTTCTTCATCGTATTCCTCCAGAGTAGCCATTATGTTTACGTTCATGGGCTAGGTGTTGTCCTTTGCGATTTTGTTTCCTGATTCTGGTTCTCCTACGGATTGGTCATTGTACAAGATGAATGAATCCAGATCTGTATGCACAGAGTATAAAGGGGAGTTTTCAGGCTTCTCGGGGCTACTGACTAGGAATTTCATTTGGGACTCCCTATACAGTCTTCTAAGTTGGCCAAATATAGGGACAGTGGCATATGAGCCATCCATCTGCATTGTCCCATGTAGTTTGGCTCCCCATGATCTAGATAGTAAAATGCCATATTTAGGTGGCACATCTGCCACCACCATGTCCATGACCATACACTTAGCAGGAATCTGGGTGAGGCTTACACACAAGTCTTTGATTAGACCTAGGCATTTTACTCTGCTACAGTCGAAGGAATACAAATCTTTGTAAGGATGGGTTATATCTAGGCCTAATATTTCCATCACCACCTTAGGCATTAAATTGTGTGATGCTCTAGAATCATGCATGGCATTATGGAGTATTTTGTCATGAATGTTGAGATTGATATAGAAAGGTGGAACTACCCCTTCCTGAAACTTTCCCTCAATATTTGGACCGAACAGAAGGGCAGGTCGATCATCACTCAAATTTACAGTGTCACTACTATCACCTAAATTTAATGCTTTCAAAATTTGGCCTTTATATACATTCTGACTGGCCAGCTCAGAGAGTGGGACAGAGATTTTAATCTTTGCAATCTCACTTTCCAAATTGAAAGTGGACTGACTCTTGGAAATGCTCGACTCTGTTATGTTAGCCACTCCCTTAGTGGCTGAATCGGTTTGTAGTTTCTCATTATGTACAGGGTTAGGAACAATTGTATCCGGAGTAATAACTGAAGTGATAGTACTACTAGTGGGCTCACCTTGTTTCTCATTCTTCTGGTTGTCTTTTTCTTTGTTTTTCCCAGAACTTTCAGCTGCTGATTTGCTATTTACAGTAGATGCTTTAGAAGTTTTATCAGGTCTTTTCTTGATGGTAAACTCAGGAGTCTCGGTTTTGGAATTTTCTTGGTTCCTTTTGCTCCTAAGTTCATATTTCTCTCTGACTTGCATCATGGCATTTTCAAATCCTAATCTGTAATCTTCAGTTTCTAACCGTTCCTCATCCCAGTGTGAAGGTGAGGGCTGGTCTTCCCCTAAATCACAGTTAAGGACTGAGTCTTCTGTTTCAAACATGTTTATCGCATTCCCTTCAGAATCCTCTATGATTCCCTCATCTTCATCTAAATTTTTTTGGAAAGGGGGAATAACTTGCTGATCTGATTCTTTCTGTTTGTTGGGCGTGTTGTTGTTTCTTCTAAATTTTTGGTTCTGATTTTGGTTCTGGTTTCTGTTCTGACTGCTAACTGTGACAACCATTTTTTCCATCATTTTTTGTAGTCTTTCCAAGTTTTTAGATAATCTATCATAATTTGGGTCTGAAGTGGAAGCTACAGTGTCATCCCTATATGTTACCCTCTTCTCAGATCTCAGTCTTGCTCTTTTCTCAATCAGGTTTGCCTCTATGTTCACTTCTCCTTTCTGCATGTCCTCCAATGTGGTGTACTCTTTATCCCTAAGCTCATAGGCCATGTTAGCATCAAACCCATCAGGGTATTTGGCCAGGGCCATACCTTATGGAGGTTTCATGTGTGGAGGAAGAGCATTGTAAATGCTATTGAATCTAGTGGTGTAATCATGGACACTCTCTCCCACATTTCTCTTAAGGTTCATGTAGTCTGCTAAGAGCTGGTGAGGGTTTGCCTTAACTTCCCATTTGTTTATGAAGGTCTGATATAATGCGGGGAGATCTTGGACACTGCCAGGAGGTAAACTTTTAAACCATTTCTTTACATCACCCCCTAAGCTTTGGGAAAATATTCTCATTTTGATTGTTTCATCATCAATTTCCATATAGTCAAAAGAATCCTCCATCTTATCTACATGTTGTTGGGCTGTGATGGATTCTTTAGCAGTGAAGTGTGGGATTTTTTACCGATAATCATTGGGTAAGGGTAACAAAGGTTGAGGTAAAACCAGAGGTGCATACCAGGCTTCCATGATAATGTTCTGATGGGGTACAGGGTTAACTTGAGTAGCCGGTATATGGATGACAGGGATATTAGGACCATCAGAATTTTGTTGAGCAGATCTAGGGTGGGAGAGCCTCAAGTTTTGAATGAAATGGATATCAGGTGGTGTAGATGGAGGGGTTCCTCTGTCTCTAGTGTGTTGACCACTCTGAGATGGTGAACTGTGAAACTCAGGGTCTGGCTGGTCTAGATGATTGAATGACCTAGTCCTTGGTAAATTGTTTGGAGGGTCTAGGTCAAGGAATGGGTTTAATAAAGTTGTAAGGTTTTCCGGTGCAGAGTTGGCTCTATGGATGTGGCTGGAAATAGTTAGTCTTTTAAGTGTAGGAGCTCCCTTGAGGATACTCTCCGGATTGTCAACTATTTCAGGTGGGTCGGGGTTGGGATAAGCTCTTGTGTGGATGGTTCTAAAAGCCAGAATGTTGTTTCTTAGCCAAGCAGCTTAACCCTACTTGATTTTCCTATTGTGGTTGATGTTGTTTAAAAGGCTAGTCTCCCAGTGGAGTCTTATGTGAAACCAAGATAATCAGTAGACCTACCGATCACCAGTGGAGTCTTTGAAACGTTTATGGAGCCTTGGAGTCACCAGGTGGAAGGTTTGAGATGTTTTGGGAGGGTACACTGTCCACCACAGTGCTTTTGGGATGTCCTCTTTCAAGGATATCTTCACAACACAGCAAACTCTAACCAGATATTGACTAGGAGGGCATTTACCAGATGTGTCACCTGAGAGAGAGTGTGAGATTTGGAGGCTACCTGGCCCTTTCCAGACTCCGTCCAAGAGTATGGGGAAGCAAAAAAATGATGTAGAGGTTGATGTGAGGATAGAATCTGTTAAATTGCCAACCTAACCAGAGATTGTATGTATTTTGAATGCTTAAGGATGCTTAAGGTGTAATGCACTCAGTGGTCCCCAGTGGAGTCGCCATTACGTTGGGGTTCCCATGTTTT
>JAXQQM020075357.1:0-12975 GCA_034641835.2 Pinus albicaulis | reverse complement strand
AATAACTCAATTACAAAAAATACCACAAAAGATTTAATTTAAAAAAATTCAGTGTAAATTTTTTGCAAAAAATACATACTCCAATTCAAAACACTTAATTTAAAAAATTCGAGAGAAAAATGTCTTATAAAAATGAAACAAAGCTCAAAAGATTTAATTTAACTCAAAACGCGTACATACCTCCAAGAAATGTCTTTTGAATGTACGTCCAAGAAAATTTTTACAATTTTTGCCAAAATCACGCCACCTCTAAAAGATGTCTTCCAAAAAAATTCTTTAAACCCAAAATTGTAAAATCAACCAAGAAATGCTCTTAAACCCAAACTTTGAAGAAAATTTTTTGAACCCAAACCAAGATCTTTGTAAAATGAGATGAAGTGTGCGAAATGTGCGAAAATTGTGAATCATTTCGCGGCAATTTATATTGACGCGAAATGTGTTTTAGTAGGGGGATCCGCAAAACTTTCCGGCCGACGGAGAGTTATACAATAGTTCGGCCGAACTATTAAGACGTTAGATTTAACGAGCCTTAGGCGGAAGACATAGTTCGGCCGAACTTGGACTAAAAGTTCGGCTGAACTAACACGTCACCAATTACGCAAAAACCAGGCTCTAAATACGGTTCTGCAACTTTGGACTGATTAAACTCCATGAAAGGTTGTTAATTAACTGTCGGAACCAAGACAAGCATTTTCAGAATTGAATCTACTTTCAGGAAATGTAACTTTTATGTTATTTCATAAGCGTTTATTAATTTTAATTATTTTTCTAATAAAATGGGTGCAAACAATTTCTAAGGGTCATTGTGATTCAGTGAAATCAAAATTTTGTATCTCCCAAAATACATTGTAAAAAAATTTGAAAAAATTATGGGGCATTACATTGGTCCGTCGTCTCTAATGGGTAGCTTTTATATTTTTAGTTTATAACTTATATGTTAAGAATTTTCTTGCGACGCGAAACATATCCAAAATATGCAGTTTTTCGTATTGGACCAGTTCAAAAAATTCTAGTAATTATGATATGCATCCATTGGCTTTGTAAATATGATGAAAACAAATTAGAATCTGTCTAGATTGTTGTAACAGATTTTGTTTTTTCAAAAACACAAATTTTCAATGAATACAACATTGCGTCATAACATGACTTCTTATGAATCCTTTGATTGTTAAGAAACACACACTCAAAGAAACGCTAAGTTGACATATCAAATCTGCATAAAAAATATTTCAAAAAATAAGTAATAGAAAGCTAACAAAATTTCTCACAACTTTTATTTTTATCGCAAAATGAAATGCCACATAGAAAAATTGTTATAGTTTGCAAAAAGTTGAAGAACCGAAAAAAATGAAATTTTTTTCTCAAAAAAGGGCAAAAAGTGTAACCTAGCTTCACATTTTCACAATAACTTAATGTTATAAACCTCACATTATAATATAACCTAATGCTACATGAACTAAATGATATAAAAATACCAAAAATTTTAATTCTAATTTCATTGAACCTAAATAAAACTAAAGTTATGATTCATTTTGTGACAGCGACATTATTGCTAACTAGCTAAATTACTAGTTAAGTAATTTTATTGTTGTTATTAAATGAAAATACTAAGACATTTAATGTTATTTTAATATATAAAAAAATTGTTTTAAAAATAACTGGACAAGAAAAGTAAAAATCTACTGGTAAATGTTTCCAAGAACTGAAAAAGAGGTTGGGAACAGTTAGAAACAGTTACCTACTCCTCTAGGATAAAGGACTGATTCCAGAGAGGAGTAGGGGTTCTATGGATGGAAAGAGGAAAGAGTGAAAAATTCTTGAGTTGGTATTCACCAGTGGGATTACACTCAGAAATGTCCTGAAACTTCTAGTTTTGACTGGACTGGGCGTCCTGAGGTCACAACAGAAGATTTATTTCCACTGTTAACCCGAACCAATCAGTTTTGGAGCACTGGGGCAAGGAGGATGTAATAGCCTCACTTGATGGTTGGGAGGACCACAGCTGAGTAACTGATAATCAGATAAGTATTAATGCATAACTAAACCTGATAAGTTACATGTAGTTCTTATTTGATAGAAATATTTATCAGAATGATGAAAAAAATATTGTATAAGCTGATATTTCTTCATTTATTTTATATCATATCAATATTGTTCCTCTCTGTTAATAAATGAAATTTCAGATAGAATAAAAATATTGTGATGTTTTCTTTTCAATAAATTATTGTTATAAAGAATGCAGGAATGTCTAGAAAACTGTAGCAGTATTCCATGAAAAACGGAATTAAACATCAAAGAAACAGAGAAGTGAAGATAAGCATAGAGATTAGCTTATATATATTTTTCAGAACAATTTCGATTAATTAAATCAGAATATATACATTGCAGAAAGAAAAAAGAAAAAATAAATAAATAAATAAATATTTACTTTTTCAAATTTATATCATTGTACAGATATATGATATTATGCCCATAATTCTGCTAAAGGGTGAGAAGGATTATATAGAAATTTTTACAGATATTATATAGATGCAAGACTGCTAATCTCTTTAACTATATATGGTAGAAATTAGCATCATTAGTGGAATACTGTCAGGTGAAGGGTTAGGGTAAATAACCCAATCCCTAAACCTATGTTGAGGTTCAACAAGGTGATGAGCTTAGTGAAAAGAGTCGTCCTCACTAAGTGGGCCCGCAGGCTATTTTTGGTGCAAGTCTATTTTTAGATATGGTGATCATATTTCAGAAGTTGCAGGATGCTATTTGTGGATGGTTGATCAAGTTGGAAAAATAGATGAAATTCTATTTTTATAATATTGGGCGAAGTTTATTTATAGATCGCTGATCTAAAAATAGATGCATGTCGATTATTATTAGCTCTTAATAATAATCAGACACTAAACAACAACTTATTCTCTTGGAGCACTTCAGTTCAGTGCACAGATGTGGCACATCAGTGGACTGAGGGAATTACGCAATTCCCAAGGGTTTACTGGAGCTAATGCATGGAGGACTCAGTTAGAACTCAAGTGGCAAAGTTATGACATAGTTGGAAGAAGTAGTTATGGAGTTGTATTCATTTTAACTCAGTTAGACTCAGTTGAGCTAGTTGTATCTAGTCTAACTGAATGATACACTAGTGAGAGTGGAGTGAATTAATTAGTTAATTAATTCACAAATAATAACTCATTAATCAACTGAACAATATAGCAGTTAACTACAGTGCATGTCAGTTCCAGTGGAGACCCAGCGGAGAGATAGGTGAAAGGGCAAGATGGACTATCCGTTGTGACTACTAGTGATGCATGAATTGCATATACATATAAATTGGAGTTTCCAATGATAACAACGCAGTCAACGAGAGTGGGATTGCATCGAATTGGTCTTTGTAATCAGCTTGGATTGAGCAGTGGAGGCAGGCTAGCAGGAGGGCAGAGATTGGTGCATGGATTTGCAGATTTCTTCTATGTTAGTGTATGGAAATTGTACTGTACTGAGAGCTTGATAAGCTTTGTATGAGGATTTTCAAATGATTCCATGATACATAATATATAGTTGGGGTTTTCAACTTCAGGCTTTCCCGGTTAAAAACAACTGTGTTCTGTGCAATTGTTTTTATTTATGCTTTACATGTGTGTGCAATTAAATTTTCCGCAAAATATTAACAAGTGGAATAGATTCAGTATCTTGCATAAAGTTAAATAGTGTGAGATCAAGTGGATCTAGGACATATGCATGCTTAGTGCATATAATTTCTACAACCTAGTCGTCCTTTACAGTTTTTATTCGAAAATACACGGACATCAAAAAGAATGGTGGTCTAGAAACTTTGAAGAAAACCAAAGGGAAATTATACATTTAATTTCATACCAATAAGTATATTTAGAAATTACTATGCGTTTTAGAATAAGTGATAAACTAAGGTTTATCCAAGTAAAGTAAATATAGGAAAAAATATTTTACTCTGTATTATATATCAGATACAATATTACAAAGTAAAACCCCTTTAAAATTAGTTACAGACCCAAAGCTTAACATCCGTTTACTTTCAATAGAAAACAAATCTTAGTAAAGTTTTCGTGGAGAAACATAGAAACTCGGTGAAGATTATTTCGGTGGTTGAAGTCCCATTCAACAAAATCTACGCGCATATTACATCTCAGAGATCAAATGAACAAGGCGATGAAGCCCTTGGGCATACCTGATAAAATCATGAGCCGGATGTGTGAATGTTAAATCTTGAACTGAGCAAACCCTTCCGTAAAACAGATCATTTGCTCCAAAGTTCGAAGGCCTTACCTACCAAGCAAATCGGAAAACGAAAATGATTAGAGTGTATGGTGATTACATCATTTGAATAAATAAATAAAAACTATAAATGTTGTTTTATAAATTCATTATTACCTAAAGAGAGTGCCAAAGGAAACTGGTTGCTAGTACTTCACGAACCTGTGTCACAGGAATGAGATAGGGTAGTACTATTCATAACAATTAAACCATTCAATCCAAGTTAAACAAATAAGGGTTTGGAAATTTCAAAAAACAAACAATGCAGAGGTAAAATTAGTAACCTGAGTCATAGTTGGAGCTGCATTCGAGTGAAATAAGGCCTGGTGGGAAAACCTCCATTTTAAATCTGTTTATAAGAATAAAACCTCCTGAAATTTCGGTAAAGGGCACAGCGTTTCCATGAGCAACCAAGCCGAACTGTGCAGCATAGAATCGACATAGCGATGGAGCAAATCCCTGAGAACCAGCATATCACCGAAGAGTAATGACATTCAGAATAGCCAGGTGCGAAGAGATAGGGCTTTGTGGTATTACCAAGGCCCGGTTCCCACCGTGGCCAATTGTCATCAAGCAAGTTGCATCTCAATCAACGACGTAAGATGAGCCTAGTAACCTCAAGATAATCGCATACTGTGATCACCGCATAGGTGTCACAGAGAATTTCTATGTAAATCAAGGTGTATAAATTTCAGTACTACAGTGAAGTCCACATTAAAACAAAGTAACATATGTATCGTAAGAGCATTAAAACCATAGGGTTCGTTATACACATCCAATGTTTTCGTTTAATTGATTACATATATATAAATTTCTATATTGTGCAATAAACATATCCAAAGTTTGTTGTTTAATAATCTATTTACGTACATCTCTATTGCTTTTTATATATGTAAATAAGAACCATAGAAAAGAAAAAATCCATATATGGCCAAACAATGATATTAAAAACCTATGTTACTTTATATTAGCAATCACACTTTATATAGTTACTTGGCAAAGTTTGAATAAGTGTATAGGATAATGTTACAAAGGATAAATTGTTTTTTATGGGGTTTTTTATAGTTGTGACAAGTGGTATCAAAGCAACGTTCATACGCTGGGACCCTCAGGATCAACTAAAGATGAAGCTATGTGTAAATGATGCACAGAGAGAAAGGAATTTTCCCTTCTAATAGAAAACGATATGAGAAGAGGAACTCCGATACAGCCCCCTCAAGACACAGGGGAACCTCAAGTTCAAACGGTGATGAACCCCGAGATGTGGGTCCAACTAAGTGTTGAACAACAGCAGAAAACTAGCAGACTGTTAGAAGAATAGCAGCATCAAACTAGTTTCCTGTTGAATACTATCCAACAGCTGCAGGAGGAGATGGTGCGAGTTCGAAAAGATAATGAGCGCTTACTACAAGACGAGGAAAAGATTTTAAAAATTTTGTCAGATAAACAAAACCAGGAGATGGAACACCCTGATACTGATAGAAGTATGCAGGAAGAAAATGAGCAGCAAACAGGAAATAACACTTCCGAAAGAGCGGAAAAGAGCCCCTCTCAGCGAAGTAAGAATAAAAATCCTAATGAGGCAGAATATAGCAACTTGTCTGATCTGCAAGAAGTTAAGAGACAGAAAGTAGAACTTCAAGGAGAATTTCGTAAAATAAAACCTCCAACATTTGATGGTGAGGTTGAGGAGGTGGCAGAGGCATGGTTAATAAATATGAATAAATATTTTCAGGTGTATGAATATAACAGCAACTTGAAGGCCAGATTAGCAATATACCAACTAAGAGAGAAAGCCACTCTGTGGTGGGAGGAGGTGAAGAATATACATAGTATTGAAGAACAAGATGTCACTTGGGAATCATTTCAGCAATACTTCAAGGACAAGTACCTAACAAAAATATTTTATGACGAAAAGGCTAAAGAATTTCATGATCTAAACCTGGGACAGATGACTATGGATGATTATATTACTAATTTTCGTACCTTCGAGAAGAAAAGGCTAAGGTACAGAGATTTTTGAGCAGTTTGCCAACACACATGAAAGAAAGAATAGAATTTATGAATCCTCGGACTATGGATGAAGCCATTCGTAAAGCTTGAATGTGCTATCACAGTCTAAGGCGAAAGGGGAGGTTGGCAAGACTTGGCATCTAAAGAAAGGGCAAAGAAGAAATTCGAATTTCAAGGGTGCCAAAAGTGGCAACTTTAAGAATTCAGCACGAAATCTTGGCAGTGGACAATTTGGCAGAAATCATCAGAGGACTAGATGGCTAGCAGAAGAAAATCCTACAAAAGCATCCAGCAAGCCTGATCAAGGGCAGGTAACCAAGCCACCTTTGCAATGTTGGGGCTGTGGTGAAGCGAATTACTACAAAAACTGTCCACAGCGAACCAAAAATGATGTTCTAGCAAACTTGCAGGAAGCTTATACGGTGGGTGATGTAGCACGAAACATCCCCCAAATTAATGCAGCATTGGAGGAGCGGCAAGTGGATTATCAAACCACAATGATTGAGCTAGAAAGTAAAATATTAACTCAACCTGTTTCTATTTTAGTAGATCCACGCGCAAGTTTGAGTTATATTAGTCCCAGGGTGGTAGAGTTGTGTAAAATGAAAGATCAGAAATTTAAAATTTCCTGGCTAGTGCAGCTAGCCACAGGGGCAAAGCGTAAAGTGACTGCTAAAATCCCAAACTATATATTAGAAATTTCTAATCAGCAGTTGCAAGTAGATCTAAATATTTTACCTTTAGGATCATATGATGTATTGTTGGGTATGGACTAGTTGGAAAGGCATTGGACCTTAGTAGACTGTAAGGAGAAGGTTATTTATTACAGAATGAATGATGGAACCCAGAAGGAAATCTAGGGAATCAATAAACCATTGTAGTTGTGCCCAATAACAGCATCCCAATTGAATAAGTGTATAAGGAAGGGGTGCCAGCTATATGCTATTCAGGTGGGATATGCAGATTCTAAGGAGAAATCTCTTACGGTGGAAAATATACCAGTAGTGCAATAATTTCTCAATGTTTTTCCAGAAAATATTCTTGGGTTACCACCAAAAAGAGACATTGATTTCACTATAGAATTAATGCCTGGAGCTTCTCTTGTGTCAAGGGCTCCTTATAGAATGAGTGTTCCGGAATTAACAGAATTGAATATGCAGTTGTAGGAACTGCTAGATAAAGGGTATATACGCCCAAGTGTTTCACCTTGGGGAGCACCCGTTCTGTTCGTGAAAAATAAATATGGGACCATGTGAATGTGCATGGATTATAGGCAGCTCAACAAATTAACAATCAAGAATAAGTACCCTTTACCAAGAATTGATGACCTTTTCGATCAAGTGAAAGGGGCTACTGTGTTTTCCAAGATAGATCTGAGATCGGCCTATCACCATATTCGAATCAAGGAAGAAGACATTTGCAAAACAGCATTTCTACAAGGTATGGTCACCACGAGTTTGTAGTATTACCCTTTGGGTTAACTAACGCACCAACAACCTTTATGAGGTTAATGCATGGGGTATTCCATCCTTTTTTGGATAACTTTGTGCTTATCTTCATAGATGATATCTTGATTTATTCCAAAAACCAGGAAGAGCACAAATAACACTTGAATATTGTGTTAGACTTACTAAGAAAGCATCGGTTGTACGCAAAATTCAGTAAGTGTGATTTCTTTAAATTAGAAATTCAGTATTTGGGACACGTTATTTCCACTGAGGAAATTGCGGTGGACCCAGAAAATATTAAAACAATAATGGAATGGCGAGTGCCCCAGAACGTAGTAGATATTAGATCCTTCATGGGGTTAGCCGGGTACTACAAAAGGCTTATGGAAGGATTTCCGAGAATTGCTTTCCCTATTATTTCCTTGCAGAGGAAAGGAAAAGTTTTCAGATGGACCACAGAATGCCAAAGGAGTTTTGAAAGGCTCAAACAGCTATTGACTATAGCTCCTGTGTTAAGAGTAGCTGACTCCAACAAGGAATTAGAAGTACGTACAGATGCAAGTAAAGAAGGTGTTGGGGAAGTCCTATCTCAAGAAGGCAAGGTGATAGCTTACGAGTCTAGAAAGTTGAAGGAACACGAGCAGAGGTATTCTGCATATGTTTTGGAATTGACAACAGTAGTTCATGCGCTCCGGGTGTGGAGACACTACTTGCTGGGAAAAAATTTGTATTAAAAACAGATCATAGTAGCCTGATGAGTTACTTCAAGCAAGTAGATTTGAACTCAAGACAGGCAAGATGGAATGCCTTCCTGAGAGAGTTTAACATGGATATTCAGCATTTCAAAGGAAAATAAAATCGAGTAGCTGATGCATTAAGTAGAAAGTTACATAGTATATACGAGTTATATTACAATCAGCTGGAAAATAGATTCTCAGAGCAAGTAAGGGGTGAAGCACAAAAATATTCTGAATACCATTTTTTGTGGCAACAGATGGAAGAAAGAAAAAAGCATGGAGGCTCATCTGAGTATGGGATAAATGAAGATTAAATGTCAACTTTCAAAGGTAAGGTATATGTACCTAACTGTTTGGACCTGAAAGAGCTGATAATGAATGAATATCATCGTAGCAATTACGCAAGTCATCCGGGTTACCAGAAGATGTTGACTACGATTAGAAAGGTATTTTTCTGGCCTGGTATGTGAAAGAACATTGTTGAGTATCTAAGTAAGTGTTTGGAGTGCCAACAAGTGAAGGTAGAGCATCAACATCCAACAAGATTGTTGCAGCCCATACCCATACCCGAATGGAAGTGGGAGGTCATATCTCTAGACTTCATCACAGGGTTACCAAGAACAAAAAGACAGAATGATTCTATAATGGTTGTGGTGGATAGATTAAGTAAATCTGCACATTTCATACCCGTATAGTCTAGCCTACAAGACTGTACAAATAGCTAACATTTTCATGAAGGAAATTTTCAGATTGCATGGCATACCAAAGACTGTCATTTCGAATCGAGATGTTAAGTTTACTTCTGCTTTCTGGAAAACCTTGTTTTGAGGTTTGGGAATGCAGATAAACTTCAGTACTGCTTATCACCCCCAGACCGATGGTAAAACGGAGTGAGTGAACCAAGTTCTAGAGGACATGTTGCGCATGTATGTGATGAAGCAGCCAGCTAAGTGGGAATATTACCTACACCTTGTTGAATTTTGCTTACAACAATAGGTATCAGGAATCTCTGAAAATGAGCCCCTTCAAGGCCTTCTATGGGAGGCAGTCTTGCACGCCCATAAATTGGAGAAGCCCTAAAACAAAACTAATGTTGGGACCTGAAATGCTTGCAGAAATGGAGGCAGAGGTAAGAAAAATAAGGCAAAATCTGAAGGCTGCACAAGATCGACAGAAGATCTATGCAGATAGAAAAAGGTCTTATCGTGAGTTCACAATAGGAGATCATGTGTATGTAAGGATTAAGCCAAAAAGGAGTACTTTGCTGTGGGCCTATTGTGCCAAATTGGCTCCCAGATTCTATGGACCCTTTGATATTTTGGAGAGGGTAGGGCATGTAGCCTATCGACTAGCACTGCCCAGCCATATCCAAGTACACAATGTATTTCATGTGTCTCTGTTGAAGCGTTATATACATAACTCGAAGCATGTAATTCATTGGCAGCATATAGAGGTAGGATAGTAATGAAATCCTAAATTGTAATGCATTTTTATTTGCAATAAATTGACCTGAAAATTGTTATTCTTTCAGGTAGAATCGGATGGAGAATTCCTGGTCGAGGCGCAATGCATACTTGATCAAAGGGAAATCATGCTCCGAAAGCGAGCTATCACCCAGGTGAAAGTGCAATGGAAGCACTTCAGCCCGGATGAGGCTACTTGGGAGGAAGAAGGTTTCATGTGGAAGGCTTACCAAGAACTCTTTACAGAGTTAGGGTGAAACACTGAGGACGATGTTACTTCCAGGGGGGAAGTTGTGACAGCTATATTATTGCTAACTAGCTGAATTACTAGTTAAGTAATTTTATTGTTGTTATTAAATGAAAATACTGAAACATTTAATGTTATTTTAATAAAAAAATAAAAAATAAAAAATAAAAAACTGTTATAAAAATAGCTGGACAAGAAAGTAAAAAGTTGTTGGTAAATGTTTCCAAGAACTGAAAAAGAGGTTGGGAACAGTTAGAAACAGTTACCTACTCCTCTAGGATAAAGGACTGATTCCAGAGAGGAGTAGGGGTTCTGTGGATGGAAAGAGGAAAGAGTGAAAAATTCTTGAGTTGGTATTCACCAGTGGGATTACACTCAGAAATGTCCTGAAACTTCTGGTTCTGACTGGACTGGGCGTCTTGAGGTCACAGCAGAAGATTTATTTCCACTGTTAACCCGAACCAATCAGTTTTGGAGCACGGGGGCAAGGAGGACGTAATAGCCTCACTTGATGGTTGGGAGGACCACAACTGAGTAACTGATAATCATATAAGTATTCATGCAAAACTAAACCTGATAAGTTACATGTAGTTCTTATTTGATAGAAATATTTATCAGAATGATGGAAACAGTATTGTATAAGCTGCTATTTCTTCATTTATTTTATATCATAGCAATATTGTTCCTCTCTGTTAATAAATGAAATTTCAGATAGAATAAAACTACTTTGATGTTTTCTTTTCAGTAAATTATTGTTATAACGAATGCAGGAATGTCTAGAAAACTGTAGCAGTATTCCATGAAAAACGGAATTAAACATCAGAGAAACAGAGAATTGAATATAAGCATAGAGATTAGCTTATATATATTTTTCAAAGCAATTTTGATTAATTAAATCTGAATATATACATCGCAGAAAAAATAAATTAAATAAATAAATTTAAAAATTTAAAATTTAAAATTTAAAAAATTTAAAATTTTTTACTTTTTCAAATTTATATCATTGTACAGATATATGATATTATGCCCATAATTATGCTAAAGGGTGAGAAGGATTATATAGAAATTTTTACAGATATTCTATAGATGCAAGACTGCTAATCTCTTTAACTATATATGGTAGAAATTAGCATTATTAGTGGAAGACTATTAGGTGAAGGGTTAGGGTAAATAACCCAATCCCTAAACCTAGTCGTCCTTCATATTTTTTATTCAAAAATACATGGACATCAAAAAGAATGGTGGTCCGGACACTTTGAAGAAAACCAAAGGGAAATTATACGTTTAATTTCATACTAATAAGTATATTCAGAAATTACTATGCATTTCAGAATAAGTGATAAACTAAGGTTTATCCAAGTAAAGTAAATACAGGAAAAATTATTTTACTCTGTATTATATATTCGAGACAATATTACAAAGTAAAACCCATTTAAAATTAGTTACAGACCCAAAGCTTAACATCTGTTTACTTTCAAGAGAAAACAAATCTTAGTAAAGTTTCTGTGGAGAAAAATAGAAACTTGGTGAAGATTATTTCGACGGTCGAAGACCCATTCAACAAAATTTGTGCGCATATTGCATCTCAGAGGTCGAACGAACAAGGCGGTGAAGCCCTCGGGCGTACTTGATAAAATCATGAGCTGGATGTGTGAATGTTGGATCTTGAACCGAGCAAACCCTTCCGCAAAATAGATCATTTGCTCCGAAGTTCGAAGGCCTTACCTGCCAAGCAAATCGAAAAACGAAAATGATTAGAGTGTATGGTGATTACATCGTTTGAACAAGAAAAAAAACTATAAACACTTTTTTCTAAATTCATTATTACCTGAAGAGTGCCAGAGGAAACTGGTTGCTAGTACTTCACGAACCTGTGTCGTAGGAATGAGATAGGGTAATACTATTCATAACGATTAAACCATTCAATCCAAGTTAAACAAATAAGGGTTTGGAAATTTTGAAAAACAAACAATGCAGAGGTAAAATTAGTAACCTGAGTCATAGCTGGAGCTGCATTCGAGTGAAATGAGGCATGGTGGGAAAACCTTTGTTTTCAATCTGTTTATAAGAATAAAACCTCCCGAAATTTCTGTAAAGGGCTCAGCGTTTCCATGAGCAACCAAGCCTAACTGTGTAGCATAGAATCGACATAGCGATGGAGCAAATCCTTGAGAACCAGCATATCACCGAAGAGTAATGACATGCAGAACAACCAGGTACGAAAAGATAGGGCTTGGCGGGATTGCCAAGGCCCGGTTCCCGTTGTGACCAGTTGTCATCAAGCAAGTTGCATCTCAATCAACGACGTAAGATGAGCCTAGTAACCTCGGGATAATCGCATATTGTAATCACCACACAGGTGTCACAGAGAATTTTCTATGTAAATCAAGGTGTATAAATGCCAGTACTACAGTGAAGTCCGCATTAAAACGAAGCGACATATGTATCGTAAGAGAATTAAAACCACAGGGTTCGTTATACACATCCAATGTTTTGGTTTGATTGATTACATATATATACATTGCTATACTGTGCAATAAACATATCCAAAGTTTGTTGTTCAATAATATATTTACATACATCTCTATTGCTTATTATATATGTAAATAAGAACCATAGAAAAGACAAAATCCATATATGGCCAAACAATGATATTAAAAACCTCCGTTACTTTATATTAGTAATCACACTTTATATAGTTACTTGGTAAAGTTTGAATAAGTGTATAGGATAATGTTACAAAGGATAAATTTTTTTTATGAGGTTTGTGATGGTTGTGA
>JAXQQM020092430.1:0-101287 GCA_034641835.2 Pinus albicaulis | reverse complement strand
ACACCTAGTCCTACACTATCTTCTCCTGGCAGTAGCTCTAGTAATCCTTTGTTTGAAGATATCTCTAAAGTACTTCCTTTCTTGGAGCAAGATTCACCTTTCACGCCAATTTATTTTTAAGAACCTAAGTTGGAGGAACACTCCTTTAAGTCTATTTCTTTTACTTTTACTCATGCTCAACAAATTAAAGTTGCTGGACCCTTTTCCATTGTCGATCAACCCACTCCCATATCAATTTTACCTCCATCTCCATTCATTTTCACAATTGGTTCATCGATTGCATCTAACCAAGGAATAGTCAATCAAGGTGCAAACATGGTAGCACCAGCCTTTTTGTTGAACATATATGCTCCACTTAACCTTCCACAACTAATGAATGCAATGCCTCAAGTGTATCTTAAATTACTCCCACATTTTACTGGAGAAGATGAAATAACTATAGAAAAACACTTGCCTATGTTTTGTAATTTTCTTGAAATTATGAATGTAGAACATCTTGATGATGTAATGAGGCTTTTTTTCATTCTATGGATGGAGAGGCTAGAAAGTTGTTTAAGGGATTGCCAAATAATTCTATTAATACATGGGAAGAACTAGAAAATCAATTCACTCAAAGATGGGGTGAAAAAGGGGATCATGGATATTCACTAATAGAATTCAATGCAACCAAAAGAAAACTAGATGAGAATATATCAGACTTTGTCAAAAGATTCAATAAATTGTATAACAGTTTGCCCGTAGAAATGAAGCCCCGTCCTTTTGGAGCAAAGGTGGTTTTTCATGGGGCTTTTGAAGCCGATTTTAGTTTCACACATAGAGAAAGGAGATCCACTACTCTAGAGAAGATACAAATAGATGCTTTAGAAATTGAAGCTAATATGACTACAACTGAGAAGGCGAAAGGGAAACAACCATCCTAAGAGAAGGGGAAAGCAAAGGAAGAATCATCACAAGATCAAAGAATTGAAGATATGAAAAAGGTGATAAATTTTTTGTCAAATAAGCTAGTTAAGATGGAATTGGAAAGCAAAAATCCCCAAATACAAGTACAACAAACCGAGGATGATTTAACCCTCAATTCAAAAGACAACCCTTGAAAATTTTGTACAGGGAAAGAAAATATCAAGACCAGGTTCAAGCACCATTGTATATAGAATAAGCACCCAGAGAGTCAACAGAAGATGACCAAAAAGAAGTTGAAGATGGGTCCTGCTACACGAAAAATAATAAATGGACTCAAGTTTCCACCATGCATGAGCCTTACATCTCAAATGTAGCGCTGCAACTTTGATGATTTCTTCTTCTAAAATGTGGTGCTGCTGTTGGAAGGTGTTTGGATCCTCCACCCAATCTTTGGTTGAATATGAAGGTGAACCTCCAAAAGTACCCATGCTGAATATGCAACATGGGTACTCCTTGGATGAGGAATTAAATTTTGCATCCAATGAGTACTCCCACTTGAAATTTTAGTAAACAATTTGGAAGATAAGTTGAAAATATGAATTGAAAAAGTAGTTTTTTCTTTTTTCCCTTTAAAATTTGATGATGTAATCAATCTTATTTTATTATTTCCACTATTATTTTATAATTTCCTTAGGAGGCCCATTTTGGACCTCAAAATTCCCCTAATGTCCTTCTATTCCACCATTCTATATTTATTTTTTTGTTTATGACTTTACTCTCCATAATTGTATGCTGGACTCAGGAGCATCCCATAATCTCATGCCATTTTTTGTTATGAAGGAACTAAACTTGCTGATTACCAGACCTTATAGGGATCTGTATTCATTTGATTCCAAAAGGGTGAAATGTGTTGGGTTAATTAAATATGTAGCAGTTTCTTTGGCACAAAATTCTAGCAAAGATTATAGTCATGGATGTAGTGGTTGCTGACATTCCCGCCAAGTTTGGATGCTCCTGTCAAGATCTTGGGGATCAAAGTTGGGAGGTGTTCTCAAATTGGATTTCACTTATGCTATCATTCCTATTTTCAATGGGGAAGAAAGGATATTTTACAGGGAAACAAGATTCATAGAGACCAATACCAAGAAATATGCAAGAAGTTACCCTATTTATAGTCAAGAAACATAAGATCTTTCATGTTTTATGCTGCATGAAGATGCAAAATTTGCTAAAGACATAGGGAAGCATCTCCCTTAAGCAGTTGTAAGTAATGAGTTGCACTCAAAAAATATTTGGAAATGCTACTTTGGTGGTGCCTACTCCAAGGAAGGCACAATAGTTGGATTCTTGCTGATATCACCAAAAGGAAACCTTATGCCTTTTTATTTTAAATTAGAGTTTGATTCAACAAACAACGTGGCTAAGTATGAGGCCTTAATCTTAAGCCTTAAAGTTTCTAAACAGATGGGAGTTCAGTGTATTTTAATTTTTAGTGACTCTAAATTGATAATAACATAGATTAAAAATCATTGTCAGACCAAGCATCTGAGATTAAGATCATACATAAATGAATTTTGGGATCTGAGAGAGAGCTTTTTTGAAGCCTTCAATATTTAGTTCATTCCGAGGGAGGGGAATAAGTTGGCAGATTCGTTAGTAGTTGCAGCTAGTACCTTTAAGCCACCAATGAATCCAAGCTTAAGGTATGAGATTAAAATTAGACATAGACCCTCTATTCCTGATAATGTGAAACATTGGCAGGTGTTTGAAGATGATGAGAAGATAAATCATTTCTTGAAAATGATTGGAAACTTTGAATATGCTGAGATAGATCAAGAAGAAGAATAGCCAAAGCATAAAAGAGAGATAATAAACCTTAAGCGGTCAATAGGTGAGCAGAAGATTATCCAATTGAAAGATAATACACTCCCTAAAGGACTGGTTCCCCTTGAAAGGCTATTTGATACTAATGATGTTGCGGTTAATTCAAAGAAAATACATCAAGAGGAAGATATGGAAGATTGTAATTTTGGAACTCAACAAGAGAAAAAAATGGTGAAATTATTCAAGGGTGTCTAAAAAATTATAAAGAAAGATACATTGATCTTTTCAAGAAGTATATGGATGTGTTTTCTTGGTCATATGAAGACTTGAAAATGTATTATAGATGAATAACAAAAATTAATATCCTCATTAAAAGAAGGAAGTAAACCACATAGGAAAAAGCTTAGACAGATTAATCCATTACTGTTAGCTTCAATTGAAAAGGAAGTGAAGAAATTGCTGTAAGCAAAAATCATAGTTTCTCTCAGATATTCAGATTCAGTTTCTAATCTAGTTCCTTGTAGGAAGAAAAATGGAGATATATGATTGCGTGTATACTTCAAGAATTTAAATAGAGCATATATAAAAGATAATTATCCTTTACCTAATATGGATAATGTCTTACAAAAAGTGACAAGAGCTTATAGGATGTCCATGATTGATAGATTCTCTAGGTATAATCAGGTGGTAGTGGATAAGGAAGATCATAAAAAGACAACTTTACAACCCCATGGGGTACTTAGAATTTGTAGGTGACAAGTATGTGGTTATATGTCTGGATGATGTAACAGTTTTCTTAGGGTCATATGATGAACACCTCGAAGATCTGCAATTTTTTTTTGAAAAATGCAGGAACTCTGGTCTGTCACTAAACCCCAAGAAATCTTTGTTTGCCTTAGAAGAAGGTAAATTATTGGGCCCCATAGTTTCAAAACAAGGAGTGAATATTGATCCAGCAACGGTGGAAGCAATTCAAACAATTCATATACCCAGAAGTAAGAAAGATATTTAGAGATTTTTGGAAAAAATAAACTTTCTGAGAATATTTGTACCAAACTATGCCAAGATTGTGAGAAATATAACTAACATGTTGAAGAAAAATGTAGAAGTGAGATGGGATAAATAAGCAAGAGAAGAATTTTCCAGAATAAAGAAGCACTCCAGGAAGCTCCTGTTCTAATAAGTCCTGATTATCAAAAGGAATTTCAAATATTTTCATTCACTTCTCCCACTACTATTGTTGTCGTGTTATTGCAGAAAAATGAGGATAGTAAGGACAGCCAGTGGAATTTTTCAGCAAAGTTCTCAGATATGTTGAGCTCAAATATTGTTGGAAATACTGAGCAGGGGGGGTGAATCAGTATTCCTTTCAATTAGAGAATTATTTAATCTTCAATTATTATCAGTGTTTGTACAATGATAATAGCAAACAAGAGGAACACAAATGCATACATTTTTTAAGGTGGAAACCCACTCCGGGACAAAAACCACCTAATGCTTTTCTAATAATTCTTTAATAAAGCTCCAACTTCCTAGAATCTAGAAAAGAATTCTTCTCCAGCTCCTGCTGGATGGACGCTCCAACGTCCGAGATTCTTCAGTAGTCAACTGAATGGATGCCCCAACACCCAATGAGCTACAACTCACCCTAGCACCACCCTACCACCCTATAGAAGAATAAAAGAAGAATGGACTCTCGTACCAGGGAAAATGGTCCACTTTACAATGATATAGAATGATGTAGAAGAAGAAGATATACTATACCATAACCCCAACTTTGACACAACCACCTAATGATGTTCTAGACCTCCCAACATTGCCTCTTCAACCCTTGGCAGATAGATACTAGTACAATTTGTACAATAATGTATTTACAATGACTAAGTACAATGATACCTTTACAATGATTATATGCAGGGCTGCCCACTTGAAGAATTCATATGATGAAATTATTGCTGCTGTTATGCACCTTGGTTGCTACTCTTGTCATGTTACCCTCTGCTACACCTTTCTTTTCTTTGCTGTCTTAGAAAGTCTGGTCCTTTGCAACCCTTGACAAAACATGATCTAGATTTTTCTTGCCTTCTAGGAGCTCGATATTGAATCTGGTGTATCTCTATTATATTAGATCCTAAACATCCGATTTTCGGTCCTGTAGTATTTCTCTGAGTCTTCTTTCCAATGCCACAGGTCTGACCCAATTTGGATTCTTCAAGAAAGAGTTATGCCCAATCTCTCACAATGCCCTAATTATGGACTGTTTCAGCAGAGCGCACTTGTACGGCGTGCCATGTGTCACTGTTTTTTAATTTGACTCTAAAATTGATAGAGAGAAAAATACAGACTGTGCAATATCTTCCACTTTTTATGGAATTCAAATCCAATACTCAGAGAGAGAGTTATGACGATTTTACCAAGGTCACTTCTTTGAGATGAATTTCAGGAGCCTGCAAAAACCCTGACTTCCACAAATAATATCTCCAAAAATATTGTGCACCTTGATCTGAAATTTTTACTACAGCTTCCTCAAGATTTCTGCTTCGCCTCATAAAAATTTCAGCTTCTGAACCTTCGTATAAATAAATTTAGAGCGAAAATTCCACGATGACCTGTTTCAGATGGCCGAATCCCTTGCATAAGGAGGAAATGAAGATCACAATTTATATGAATTCTTAAGTTGAGAGGGGCTTGAACAAGTGAACGTGGGAGGGAATTTAGGAGCATAAAAAATATTAATTATGACTTTTCAATGACCCATGCCCCAACCCCATGGGGTTTTAGCCCACTAATTGGAGTTACAAACTTCAAACATTAATATCTCTCAAACCGTGAAGAATTACATGGCGTGCCATATATCAATGGAAACATATCGACAAGTAGAAACCATGAAAAGAATTATTGACCCAGAATATATTAATTTTCTAGGTCAAAATTCCCATGCAATATTGGGTTAGCCCCTGGTGCTTCTTGGGTTGACATCAATAACAAACGCTGATAAAAAATCTCCCCCTTTGGCATTGATGACAACACAAGTACTCCCCTGCGATCATGACACCTCTTCCTACAAAATTCTCTCCCCTTTTTACATCAATGGAAAAGGGTAACTCCCCTTGAAACACAACCATCCTGCGGACCTGTACACACTTCCACTTCCGCTGACACACAACCGTCCTGTAGACCTGTACACACTTGCACTCCCCTTGACACACAACCATCTTGCAGACCTGTAATCTAATGAGAACTTGGGAGTATCCCAAGCTTTTGACGAAGATATTCAAATGCTTCACGAGGTAAAGGTTTAGTGAAGATATCAGCAATTTGTTCTTTTGTACAAACATACTCAAGTTTGATATTCTTTTCAGCGACTTGTTCTCTAACATAATGATATTTGATCGGAATGTGTTTTGTTTTTGAATGCATGACAGGATTCTTGGAGATGCTGATGGCACTAGTGTTGTCACAAAATATGGGAATATGTCACTGAATTGTACTTGAATATCTTGCGAAGTTTTTTTCATCCAAAGGACTTGAGTACAACATGATGCTGCTGCAATGTATTCTGCTTCCGCTGTAGATAACGAGATTGAAGTTTTCTTTTTGCTCAACCATGATACGAGACAACCACCTAGATAGAATGCTTCTCCCCTAGTACTCTTACGATCATCAACGCTTCCTGCCCAATCTGCATTTGTAAAGGATTTATTAATGAGATTGTTACCCTTGGGATACCACAAGCCATATTCTTCTGTGCCCTTTAGATATCGAAGAATTATTTTGACGGAAATAATATGTGATTCTTTTGGTGCTGCTTGGAATCTTGTTACTTGTCCAACTGCTTGCATAATATCTGGCTGAGAGGTTGTTACATATAGAAGACTACCAATCATATATTTGTACAACCTCTGATCCACATCCTTAGATGAGTCGTCTATGCTCAATTTGCAACCTGTTACCATCAAAGTAAGGACGGGTTTGCAATCTTCCATTTTGAATTTCTTGAGCATTTCCTTGATGTACTTGGCTTGAAATACAAATATTCCTTTCTCTTGCTAAGATATTTGAAGCCCTAAGAAGTATGTTAGCTTACCAAGTAAAGACATCTCAAACTCACTTTGCATCTTTGTAGAAAATTTCTTACTTAGTCGATCATCATTGCTACCAAATATTATATCATCCACATATACCTCAACGATTGTTAAATTATCTTTATCTATTTGTACATAAAGATTGCTATCAAAAGTACCTTTCTTGAACCCTTTTTGACGTAGATATCCATCAAGACGAGCATACCATGCTCTAGGAGCTTGCTTGAGACCATATAGAGCCTTCTTTAACCTGCAGACATAGTCTTCTTTTTGTGATAGTAGAAAACCTTCAAGTTGTTCGATGTAAACTTCTTCTTCTAATTCTCCATTTAGAAATGATGACTTAACATCCATTTAGTAGACTTTGATTTTTCTTGAACATGCATAGGCGAGAAACATTCGGATGGCTTCCATTCTGGCAACTGGTGCAAATGTTTCGTCAAAATCAATTCCTTCCACTTGTGCATAGCCTTTGCAAACCAATCTTGCTTTGTTTCTGGTAACTTGCCCATCTTCATTCAATTTGTTCCTGAACACCCATTTAGTCCCAATGAAATTTTTATCTTTTGGTCATGGAACTAATTCCCAGGTTTTATTCTTCTCAATTTGATCCAATTCTTCATTCATAGCTGCTACCCAATGTTCATTTTGGCCGGCTTCCTCAAAACTACTAGGCTCAAAGGTTGCTAGAAAAGCAACGTGAGCTTGTTGTGATGAACGAAGTTGTCGACCTTCATTTATGTCACCAATGATTTGATTTGATGGATGGTTCTTTTGAATCCACTCTTTTTTTCTCCTTGGAGGAGCTTCTTGTTGTTGTTCTGGTATATCTTGATGATCATTGTTTACTTCTTCCTCATTGATAGTTGCTTCTTGTTCTACAATTTTATCTGTGTCTTTTTTAGCCTCTGTCTCAAGTTTCAAAGATTCTAGATCCTCATCATTACTCGCTAGAACACCATCTTCGTCAAATGTAACATTTGTGCTCTCCACTATCTATTTTCGTCTTAGATTATAGAATTTATAGGCCTTTATTTTGCGTGAGTAACCAACAAAGATACCTTCATCAACATGTGATTCAAACTTACCCAAATTTTGATCTTCTCTTTTGATATAACATTTGCTTCCGAAGATTCTGAAATATTTTACATTAGCTGGTTTTCCTTTCCATAATTCATATGGAGTCTTGTTACAATTATTTCTGAGAAGACTTCGGTTGATAATGAAGACTGCCGTATCAATTTCTTGAACCCAGAATTTTTCATCCAATTTTGAGTCTTTCAACATTGTTCTACCCATTTCCTGTAAAGTTATATTCTTTCTTTTAGCAACTCCATTTTGCTGAGATGTTCGTGCTATTGAAAATTGCCTTTTTATTCCATTTTCATCACAGTATTGCTGAAATAATTTGGAAGTGAATTCTCCACCATTATTTGATCTTAAACACTTTATTTTCAAATCAGTTTCATTTTCAAGCAACTCCTTGTAGATATTAAAGCACTCAAATGCTTCAGATTTGTTCTTTAGGAAATTGATGGCTGTCATCCTAGTATAGTCATCTATCATTAACATGAAATATCATTCTCCATCTAAGCCTTTTGTTCTCACAAGACCACATAGATCAGTATGTATCAATTCCAATGGATGTGATGAAAAGTGTTCTTTTGTTTTAAATTGTACTTTTGTCTTCTTGCCATGCCGACATGCCTCACATAGTGTGTTGGAAGGTTTTGAGATTTTCGGCATTTCTCGTACTGCTTCCTTTTTGCTTATCCTGACAAGATTGTCAAAGTTTATGTGACCCATTCGTTTATGCCATAACCAACTTTCATCTTCTTTAGCTAGTAGACATGCTTTAGTTGCTTCATCCAAAACATATATGTGGTTTGGAGCTCGACTTGCTGTAGCCACAATTTTACCATACCTGCCTTTCCTGATTTCACATTTTGTGGAGTTGAATAGCATTGTGTGTCCTTGATCACTCATTTGTCCAACACTGAGCAGATTGTGATTCATTTTTCGACCAATAGAACATTCTTGGCTATAACATATTTTCTTATGAGAGTGACGGTACCTGATCCTATAACATTTTAAGATCCATAATTTCCAAAGGATATGGTTCCATCTTTCTTCTCTTTCAGAGATACAAATTTATTTCTATCTCTAGTTGTTACACAGTAATTTGTCACCGTCCCTACCATTCCCCGTCCCGCACATTGGAGGGCCCATTCTGTGACCTGTGAGCAATGCCATGCCTTGAAACCACTATCATTGCATTCCTCTAAACATGAGCTTCAATTGCCCTGAAGACATCTCCTTGCAAAGAATCATAAAAACATCCCTTTTTGCATTGTTGCGGGTAGCCAGTTCATCACTCGCGCCACTGGGGAAAATCCTACAAAGAGGCCGCGCCAACTGGCGCTCTATCCCAGAGTCGCAATTGCGCTAGCCAATTTAAGGAGTGCTTTTTAAATAAAATGGCGGAAGTTTCGTTTCTGCCGCACTCCGTAAATCGTTATTCATCTTGAGTTGGGAGGTTTGGCTCCTAGTTCCATGAGAGAAGTGCTCTGCTACCTCTCATGGAAGCTTCCTTTGAGGATAGGGCCAATCCCACTATAGGGATCCCAACTCCCTTCCTCAATCTATAAAATCTTTCCCATTTCCATTGCAAGCTAGTCTTGAAGTGCCCAAGTCTTGAATCTCCAAGTTCTCAAATTCCCAAGAGCCTTAATGCTGCAAGAGCCCTCATTCTTCCCTTAAGGCCAAACTCGAGCAAGGAGACTATTGTCGAGAGAATCTAAGAGAGGCTTGTCCCATCCCTGGCAGGCTTTGTGAGACGTGTTCTACTGGAGACCCCTCCGAAGGAGACCTCAGCGTCAGAACATTGGTTGTACTCTCTTTCGATTATTTATTAATGAATGACTACTGGTTATGGTTACACTCTATTTTTCGCTTATGATAATGATGAGTTATATCCTTTCTGACTGATATATAGTTGCGTATTCTGGATTTTATGCTTGTATTCATATTGTTTCTTGCATGTGCAGGTGTCCATTCACGGAGATCGTGGGGATCGTGATTTGTCGAGGCTAAGGAACGGGAACACTGTTTCTTCTATGAATCATAGCGTTGGACTCCAGGTAGGCCTCCATCGTTGGTCTGTTTATTCGCAATTAGGAACTTGCGCTGTAGCATTTTATGATTGTTGCTAGACCCATTCTGGGCTAGTAGGGATCGCCTCTGTCTGCAGAGGGGATTTACCTCTCCAAAAATTTTGCGACTCCGCTGGGGATCTTCTAGTTTTGATTGTCTCACGGTTTTCCTTGCTTGGTTAGCCTTGTGGGCTGGGTTCTTTGCTGTTTTTTCTTCTTGGTTTGCTTGGATATCATTGATCTGCTTCTGGAGTAGTTCTTTTTATTTTTGGCTGAGAAACTCGGCTGGCGCGCTTTTTAGCTCGATAGTCGTGCCAATTGGCATAGGTTGCTTGTGTATTACCCGCGCCAATTGCTTTCTGGCACCAGTTACAACCTCACAGTCGCACCACTCCTGTGAGGCATTATGGTTCGCTCAGTTTTGAGCTCTCTGGGTCTGGTCAGTGTGTTTCTTTTTGGTTTTTCGACTACCTGAGTGTGTTGGAGTCCTGTTTGACTGGGAGTTTGCCTTCATCCTTTGGTTGTTTTCTTTTCTCCATCGATTTCACGTTTTAAGCCCTAGGGCATCTAGTGGCTTTGTGTGTCGAGCCCTCCTTAGGAGTTTTGGTGTTTTGTTAGTCCAGTCAATTCTCTGATTGCTCCTCCGCATTCTCTTAGTGGTTTTTCACCGTTTTGTTGCAATTTTTGGGTGATTGTTCTTCTCTTCATTCAAATTTCGTTTGGTCTTGCTTTGGGCCTATATCACACGGTCACTTGGAGCCTTTGGGACTTTTTCTTGGTTTTGAGAGACTTTAGTCGATTTGAGATCTGATTGTTTGTGCCATTGAGTGAAATTTGCTTGTTTTACTCTCTTAATATCATTTCTCGAATTTCTTTTCATTTGTTTTCGGTTTGTTTAGTGCACCTAGCTATCAAACATTGAAAATAAAAAAAAATCTCTTTTGCTTTTGGTTGATTAGTGCGAATTGAAATCTTTTCGATTTTTGCTAGTAATTAGTAAATTTGAAAGAAAAGTTTTTAGTTTCATTAGTTGCATTAGAGATATCATTGATTGTCTTCTGATCATTTTGTTTGTGTAAAAAGCTTTCAACTCTTCCGTAACTAGCTTTCATCGAACGAAATGATGTATTGTGGCATGTAGTTTTGCATTTAGGAGATTTTTTGAGGCAGCACATTCGTTAGGGCCTGAAAACTGAAACGTAATTGAAGATCAACTTTAAAATCTACTCAATTTACACTAAGGTAGCATTGAAATCTAATGAAACACATTTAGAGGTCTAGGCTAGAGACGTGTTCTGGCGTCTTAAAACCTAGTAGCTGTCATTCGCCTCTTGGCTTTAGACAGTGCTAGTACGGACTTGTGCTCCCCGTACCGTCGAGTATATAAAAGGAGACCCCACTAGGTTTCAATCCTTTATCCATAGGAAGCCAAGTTTGTTGCCCTATACCTGTGATACACCGAACACAACATTCGGGGAGATTGCCTGCACGTATGGAAAGTCCTTGGTTGATTTATTTTTCATTATTGAAACCAAGGTGTATATTGCAGTTCACGGTTATTTGGTACACCCTTTTGCCTAGTATTCCTGAGCAGTCATTTGATCTTTTCTGACTCCCTAAATTTGAAAATATCGCCAAGCGCTTGTCCTTTCACGCTTGTGTCAAATCTGAAAGAGATAGAGTCACCTTTTTGACCGTTTCTCGACTCTTAAAACATGAAACTGTGAAGTTTCTTATTTTTCAATGTGGTAAAAATTAATCACCCGCAATTACACGCCTTGTTAGACTTTGCTTGCTGACCATTTGATCATGTGTCTTAACTCTTTTTCAGCCCGTGTGTGTGTTTGATCTTTTTCTCTTGTCGTTTCTGCCACAGTGGCAGAACCCTCGGTTTCGTCTACTGGTAGTCCTTATACGGACGATTCATCAGAGGTTTCACAATCCTCTGTTGAACCACAGTAGCCCATTGTTTCCGAGTTTCCTGAAGGGGGACCAGTTCTTTCTGAGCAACCCTTTGGGGGACCAGTTGAGTTCGATTGGCCCTTTTCTGACCTTGTGTCTGAATTGAGATTAGGAGCTGATTTCCTTTCTCTTACATCGGGTTCACCATTTATAGCTGTTGTTTTTCCTCCTAGTCCTCATTGTCTATTGCGAGATCTAGCGGAAGGCTCAAACATGAGTGATTCTGGTGAGGAAATCCCAACGTCTGGTGAAGAATATCAGCTCTTCCCACGAAGATTATTTTCGGGAGACAACTCTGAAACAGCTGTCATGTCAACGTCCAGTCCCTCATTACCGCTGGGGTACAGGTCTTTGGGTCAGATCATTTCTGCCGCAGCCTCTATGGGAGTGTCAGCTCCTTCTCCGAGGCAAGCTGCTCCTTCACCGGGGGTGTCCCCTCAGACACCCGTTACTTCTGTACCCGTCCGGCCCACTGTCTGTGTGGCTGCTTCTGCACCCGTTGTCACGGCACCCTCCGCCAGGGCTATGCCGTCTCCTGAAGACGTTTATTTAGCGACTGCTATACCGGAGAACATCTCTCCGGAGGAGTATCGGTTGTCTCTGCAACAACCGAACCCCGAGGTTGGACCATCCTCCCAAGATCCCAACCGCTCTTACTTTTCGCACTATGCACAGGATGGTACGCTCGTGTATGCTTTTCCAGGTCAGTATGATGAACACAGGGACATTTTACGTCTACCCGCTCTTGAGGCTTACCTCCATGCTCAAGGTTTACCTTATAACCAGGTTTATAACCCGCAAGGGAAACCTTTCCAAGGCCAACCTTTGGGCCAACCTGGCTATCCTTATGACCCACAGGGGCAACCCATGCAAGGCTATCCTGTGGGCCAGCAAGGGCCGTCGTACGGTCCGCAAGGACAGTATTATAGCCCTTCCGTTCAACCTGTACAGCCTCAGCCGGGGTACCAACCGGGACCGGTCTATGGTCCTGGGGGGCAAATCCAGCCTTCTCAACCTATGCAACCACAGTATCCTGTTGTTTCTAACGTTGCATATCAGCCAGGACCATCCTATGGTTCTGCTCCAGGTCAAACCGGTTACCAGCAATCACATAGCCCTATTCCTCCACCAGGCCAACCGGCTCATCCGCTACAACCCGGTGTTTCGCCTCCAGGCCAACTGGCCCATCTGGTGTAACCTGGGGCTCCTTTATAGCCAGGTCAACCTACGCAACCGGCGCCGCCTGTCTATCCGGGTCAACCTGTTCACTCAGGTCAGCCCTCTCAGCCGAGTCAACCTGTTCATTTAGGGCAGCCCGCTCATTCCATTAACCCTGCCCAACAGCCGATTCATTCGATGCCGCAGCCAAATCAACAGCTGTGCCCTAGTTTTCAGGCTCCGCAGGGTTCCACCTATCAGCAGCCGACTCATCCTCAGGGCGGTTATTATCCTCATGGTCAATCTCAACCGAATTATAATCAGCCCGGAGGCTCTCAGTATTATCCTCCTCCACCCGGTTTTACCTATACTCAGCAGCCAAATCCAAATGCTGCTTACACCGGGCCGACACATAATCAGGGTCCGTACTCTTGTTATCAAGCCCCACACACTAGTTACCAATAGCCAAATCAGTCTGTTTATACGACCTACACCCCCTACGGTCAGAATCCTACGGGACAAAACCCATGGGGGCAAGGATATTCACAAGCATTGTGGAGTACAGGTACCGGTCCTCATCCCGGGCCTGGCATGCCGGTTAATCCGCCATTGCCATTCTTGGCCACCTTGGAGTTGCCGGATGTTTCAAAACTGACCAATGATCCGATTTTACATAATCCTTATTGGCCTCCGGTTCCTACCAAGATACTAGGTGACTGCCCCAAGTTTGAGGGTAAAGCTGGAGAGGACCCCCAAGTGCATGTGATGACGTATCATCTTTGGTGTTCGTCTAACTCTTGGGTTGATGATTCAATTCGTCTGCGCCTCTTCCAGCGCACTTTGACTGGAGCTGCTACTAAGTGGTACATCGAGTTATCCCGTGGCATCTTCCAAGATTTCAATTCCTTAGCCATGGCTTTTCTGACGCACTTTTAGTTACCGGTTCGTTATGAAGCCAGGACGCACCTCCTGACTTCTTTGAAGCAGGACAAGGCCACTCACATTTCTGATCACATTCATGAGTGGCGGCGCCGTCGTAGACTGATCAAGTTTCATATACCTGATCAGATACTAACTTATTGGTTCACCACCTCCTTCGTGAATAAAATCACTCAAGATATTGCGATGGGAGCGTGTGAGACGGAAGAAAAATCCATTGCGCGTGCCCAATATCTGGATCTTGTGTATTCTCAGTCCGGCACGCTTTATGATATCTTGCTTGATGCTCCATGGTTCGGAACCTTTGAGGCTCCACCTACCCCTGCAGTGGATGGTGTCATTGGTTCCGTGTCTCAGAATTCGAAGAAATCTTCGAATGGGAAGCAGAAGTATAATACTTCCAAAAATGCTCCTGCTAATCCCGCCCTGTCCGATTCTGGCAAAACCGCAGAGGTGAACGCCATTCAGGCCAATCCTATGGAGAAAGCCTCCAAAAGGAAAAATAAGGGCAAAGGTAAATCTAAATCTGATGCCCCAAAGCCAGAATCCAAATCTCGTACTGAGGATGGTTCTCAACATAAGCCGAAGTACCCCCGCCTCATTTGTGAAGAAGACCATTATACTAAATATTGCCCACGACGATCCGAAGTTAGTCAACTTCTCAAAGGCTCCAAAGGGACTCCAGAAGTTCTAAAAGAGCCATTCCCGTCACAACAGACCCAGATGGTTGAACAGTCGTCACCATCTGCACCATTTGGGTCCCAAGTTTTTATGATGAATGATGCTACACCTATCTCTGTCACTACGCATTCGAAGGATTACAACGAATTGCGGCAGGCACCCGGGAAGGCAGTTGCGGATGGACCGCCTCCCCCACCTGTCTCCGGTTCGTTGGAAATCGAGAAGCCTACTCCTGAACCTATTGTGAAGCCACCTTCTAAAGGTGTTCTTCGAATATCTTCTTATAATCCAAATGCTCGTGCTGCTCAACACTATAGCATTGTTGAGGATTTGGCACAGGCACCCTCTGCTATGTCTGCACTAGAATTTCTTCAAAGTTGTCCTTCGCAACAGAAGGCTTTATTGTCTACAATCAGTGGCATCGATCCCGCCGATTCGAGTCTTCTCACCTTCGATTTAGAGAATTTCACTCCCCGACTTCCACATCAAATCGCTCTTATTATTCAAGTCGGGATTAATGGTCTTAACATCCATAGGGCCATCATGGATGAAGGTGCCTCTACCTATGTTATGTCATCCGCTTGCTGGAAGGCCATTGGCTCTCCGGCCCTTTCGTCCTCTCCCAATGCCCTCGAGGCATTTGATGGGTGGGAATCCGAACCCCTGGGTGTTCTCGAGAGTTTAGCGATCACTTTACATGGGAATACTGTCAACGTGGAAGTAGAAGTAGTCGACGCCAAGCTCAACTACAATATACTTCTTGGCCGTAGCTGGACCCATGCCATGCTATGTGTGCCGTCCACCGTCTTTCGACTTCTTAAGTTCCCTCACGAGGGCAAAATCGTCACGGTGGATCAGTTGTCCTTCTTCACCTCCACCTCCAAGAACAACGTACCATACGTGGATCAGATTCTGAATCCCCCTAACAGTGTAGGACCCGGTCTCTTCAAAGACCCTGTCCTCATGGGTATCTTTCCTGCACCACCACCGCACACCGCTCAAGTTAACATGATTTCCAGGTCTGATGACCCCTGGCTTATTCCTACGTCTGAGCAGGTGTTTGAGTTTGGAGAATCAATGCCCTTAACTCCAGTAGAGATTATCTACTATGAAATTGTTGCCGCATCTGATCCTCCACCTCCTCAGCATGCTCCTTTGAGCATGGCTCTAGACGTCTACTCTCAATCCCCCTGGCTTGGTCAGGCCGATTTGCCTGATCCTCTCAAAGAGACTTTTCCTTCTGGTGAAGCCATCATTGAAACCATGTCTCTCGAGGAGCTGCCTTGGGGCGATGGACATCATCGCTCCTCTTTTATGCCTAGCTTGGGGGCAATGACAGATTGTCTAGAGCGTTATGCATCTCAGGTTCCTACCCCTCCTCTTCAAACGCCCATCTTGATGCACGAGGTTTTTTCGAAAGGTAACCTGAGTAACATCACTCAAACCATCCCGATCAAAATCTCTGTTAAACCGTGGATCGTTGAGAATATTCACGTGGGAGTGACTTGTTCTCCTGATGAGATTCAAGTCTATACTGATCTTTTTAAATAATTCAGAGATGTGTTCGCCTGGTCTTATGAGGAAATGCCTAGGATCGATCCCAGTATCGTAGTGCATGAGATTCCAACCTACCCTGGTGCGAAGCTCTTGCGCCAACGCTTACGCCCCATGCATCCTCGTAAAGCCGCTGAAATTAAGGCAGAAGTTGAAAAAATTCTGAACGCGGGCTTTATTTATCCCATCCCCCTCACAGAATGGATGTCCAACATTGTCCCTGTCAATAAAAAGCAGGGTACTATTAGGGTCTGTGTCAATTATCGCGACATCAATCGTGCATGTCCAAAGGATAACTATCCCACTCCATTCATAGACCAGATCATCGACGAATGTGCTGGAAGTGAGATTTACTCCTTAATGGATGATTTCTCGGGGTATAATCAGATCAATATTGCACCTGAGGATCAAAAAAAGACTACATTCATCTGTCCGTGGGGTACTTTCGCATATAAAAAGCTCCCGTTCGGCTTCAAGAACGGTGGAGCCACTTCTTAGCGTGCGATGTCTTATGCTTTCCATGAAATTCTCCATATCATTCAACCTTATCTAGACGACTTGCTAGCTCATTCAGCTAGGTGAGAGGATCACCCTGAACACCTCCGCCAGATTTTCCTTCGCTGTAGGTGCTACAATATTAGGCTTAATCCTCATAAATGCGTCTTCTGCGTAGATTCTGGACATCTTTTGGGATTCATAGTCTCCAAAGATGGAATTCGCCTTGACCCTTTAAAGGTCGAGGCTATCATCAACCTCCCATCACCCTCCTCATTATATCAGTTGCAGAGTCTACAGGGAAAAGCAAACTTCCTTCGACACTTTATCCCGAACTACGCAGAGGTGGCTAAAGGATTCACACGCCTATTAAAGAAAAATGTTCCCTTCCATTGGGATGAAATTGCTCAACAATCCTTTGAGAAGCTGAAGACATTACTTGTTAATGCTCCTTTGCTTCGTCCTCCTGATTATCGCCGCGATTTCACTTTGTATCTTGACACCACATTTAGCACCATCGCTATGGTTCTGGTGCAGGATGACGATGAAGGTAATGAACATGTTGTTTATTATCTATCACGGAACCTCCTTGACACGGAAACACGCTATGCTCACGTCGAGAAGTTGGCTTTAGCCACCGTACACTTTTTGCAGCACTTTCATCATCACATCCTGCTGCACACGATTACCGTGGTTTCAGACTGTAACCCCATGACGTATATTCTCTCTCGAAAATAACTGGGGGGAAAGTACTCCAAATGGATTGTTATCCTACATGAGTTTGACTCAGAGTTCACCACTGCTAATTCAACTAAATCACTGGTTTTCACGGATCTTATATGATCTCTCCCTACAGACTCCGCTCCTTCACACTCTGAAGACCATATACCGGACGAAACTCTTTTCCTCATCAGTACTCGTGACCCTTGGTATGGCGATATCATTGTGTATCTTCAGACCTCCACATTTTGGTCTGAGTTGACTCAAGATGCCCGACGTCGAATTCGGCATCAGTCTCAACCCTACCATATCGTAGGAGATACCTTATACCGTGTTGGAGTAGATTCGGTGCTCTGTCGGTGCCTTACCTTGGAAGAGGCTGAAAAGGCCCTCAATGACTGCCATAGTGGTGCCTGTGGTGGACATATGTCCAGATATGCTACTGCTCAAAATATTCTACGAGCAGGATACTTCTGGCCGTCAATATTCAAAGACTGTATTACGACATTTTGCAAATGTCACGCGTGCCAGGTGTTTCAGTGCAAGATGCACACGCCACCTCTTCCTTTGCATCCTATTGTTACCGTTGGCCCTTTTGCGAAATGGGGCGTGGATTTTATGATGTGTAACCCTCATTCGGCCAGGGGGCATGCGTACATAATCGTAGCTGTCGACTACTTCACCAAGTGGGCCGAAGTGATGCCTACACTTGCGGCCGACGATAAAACAGCTGCTCAATTCATCTTCAACCACATCATCACGCATTTTGGGGTTCCTCAGGCCATCGTTACCGACCATGGTACTCATTTCTGAGATTATATGATGGCCGAACTGACATCGAGGTTGGGCTTACACCACGATAGCTCAACGCCATATTACCCTCACGCAAATGGCCAAGTTGAAGCAGTGAACAAGGTTTTGGTCACCCTGCTTCAATGAAAAGTTGGGATTCATAAATCAAATTGTTACCTCCAACTGTTCTTAGCTCTTTGGGCTTACCAAACGTCTGCTAAGAGTGCGACTGGATTCACACCATTTCAACTGGTGTATGGTCTAGAAGCCACTCTTCTGGTTGAATGCAAGATTCCTTCTTTGAAATTAGCTGTAGAACTTCTACCCGACACTTCTGCTGAAGAAAAGCGTCTCATGTATCTGGAGCAGTTAGATGAAACCCGCCGCTTAGTTGCCTTAGTGATTGAGGCACAAAAAAAGCGGGTCAAAGCCCATTTCGATCAATCTGTTTCACCACGTTCCTTCGTTGAAGGGGACCTTGTCCTCCTCTATGATCAAGCACACGATAAGCTTGGGGCGGGGAAGTTCCAACCCATGTGGCATGGGCCCTATATAGTTAAACAACTATTAAAGAATGGGGCCTATGAGCTTATAGATTATGAAGGAGTTCTGCTGGCGCAGCCCAGAAATGGGTTGTACCTGAAGAAATACTACGCTTAAAGTAATTTTTTGTGTGGTGTGTGTGTACATAAGTGTGTTTTTATTCATTTGTGTGCATGTGTGGTGTGGTGTGCAATGTAAACGTCTTTTTGCTGATCGGGTCTTCCTGATTGTGCAGATGCCCATCAATCCATTTGTTGGGTTTGCGGATGGTGCCTCCCACAGTACTAGGAATCTGTCTTCGGCAGCCTAGGTAATCTATGATCCTGCTGGTGAGTTGGTGAACTTGCAAGGTGTGTGTTTGGGACATGCTACCAATAACGTCGTGGAATATAGTGCTGTGTTAGAATTATTAAATGAGGCTGTAAACCTTGGTATCCGTGAATTTCTTGTATATCTAGACTCACAACTCGTAGTTTCACAACTCAATGGTCACTATTCAGTAAGAAATCCACACATTTTACGTCTGTATCTGCGTGTTGGTTTCCTGGAGAGAAATTTTGACTATATTACATATCAACATATACCCCGACACATGAATACACTAACAGATGCAGTAGCTAATATGGTTTTAAATAGACATTTGCGCAATCTATAAGAACATCATCACATGTGAAAGGAAAATCCATCCAGAAATAGATATGTATATAGATAGATATCGAAGTGTTTACATAGCACGTGTCACATAAAGATCAAAAAATATACATGTTCGTCTTATTACAACTGGAGATGACACGTCTCTAAAAAATATGCATGAAATAAAGCCCTAGGGAGATAGTTTGCGTGGTGCTCATGATAACAAGTCACCGCATGCACTAGGTGTCTCAGTATACGGTGGAGGTGACTAGGCACTCCCACCGTATGTCTCTGATATGCTAACGGTACATCCGCCAGCCAGGCGTAGTCCGGAATCCCTCGGGCAATCCCCTCAAGGTTCTGAACCAACTCTCCTCCTTCCGCACCCTCCTCATGAGGATCGACTGCAATCTGAGTTCTCCGTGCGATAGGAGACATCCCGGATGGTCTCTCTGGGCCAACATCTGCATATGCATGTAACTGCCTTCAGAACGGACATGTATTAACAAAAAAAAAATCATAAAACATAAAAAATAAAAACATATCATACCCAGCTCTTCGTCCCAATCCTCTCCCTTCGGCAGTGGGAGATCTGGGTCTCCAGTAAAGTCTGTCCCGGCATAAGGCTAGTCCTCAACTACAATTAACTGGTGCCGCAACCACCCAAAAAAATCTGGCCTCCAGGACATCTGTTGGCCTCCTCCTGCTCTGGGCATCAGTGCTACCCAGCAAGCCATTCTCGGCTCTCGTGGTATCGGCTCCGCTACAACGGCCCCTTGGCCCTGGAAGATTGGTAATCATTCTAGAATGAACGATACCAGGATGGACCCATAGCCAAACTGCTTCAGCTTGGCTTGTTTGCATCTTTTCAGCTGTCTCTTGATGTTGATCGTTACTGCTGTGGCCTAGTCAAATAGTATAGGACTCATGCACTCTGAAGCCAGCAAGAGTTGGGCTTTTGTCGCCTCGTGCGGTGCCTGTGATCCTGCAGCTCGCGTGATGGTATGTAGCACTACTCGTAGTGCCAGATCGGGGATGGTGTGGATATCCACATTTTTACTCCCTGATCCCATTTGTGCCCTTGGGCACACTCGTGCCATCACTTCCTCCATTTTCTCACCAGACGGTCTGCTCCTTGTCAGTATGGGCATCAGATCTCTGCGCGACAGTCTGGTTATGAAGTACACATCAGAAACATCCAGTTCTAATACCTGGTCTCGTAGCTTGAATACTTATTCCTGTTCATCCTAAATGCTCACCAGGTACTGAAGCAACTCAGGTTGTGCTCGTAAACAAGGTGTCAGGAAGAATTTCTTGAGCCCACAGTTTCTGAGGGCATTCATACATGCCTCATTTTCCATGGCCATTTCGTCCTCTTCCCCATGCTCTCTTTATTTCCACTCAATCACCATTTTGCCCGGTTTCCTGCATCAACATGGTCACAAACGTTTAATTAGATCTCTGTTGAGCTTCAAAATTCATTCAAATAGATTAAAATGTCAAATTTTTAGGCGAAATATTGGGTTCGGCCGCTGGCGCGGCTGTTTTAGGAACAGTCGTGCCAGTTGGCGCGAGCCTTTTGCGTATAAAAGCCCATTGGCGCGGGTCCGTGCCCGATACCCGCGCCAATGAATGGAGCCCTAAAAATTCAAAAAGTTGCCACAGAAGTCTATTGCATGATGGAAAACTATTGAAAAATGGATTGAAATGAAGTACAAGGAAGCGTCTTTTACCTGGAACTGACGAAACTCTGAATGGTAGCCCAAATCGGTCGCAATCGCCGTCAGAAGTTTGCATAGTAAATGGACCAATGTTTCTCTTCACTTAGGTAAAAAGTAAAAGTAATTTTATTTTTACCATTTAGACTTATTTATAACTTTTTGAGCTCTATTTAGGTTTAAAAAGTTAGTTTTTCATTAATATTTCGTAGGTTCTGTCAAAAATGGATTTTACACTTGCCTCTCTGTGCAGCAACAGGTTTTTATGCAACGTAAACGGCGAAACGAGTTGTATTTTATACTTTTTCGGACTCGGTAAAAACACGAAAAAGTCCTTTTGAAGTCATCTTTTAGCTCTTTTCTGACACTCTAAACATGAAAAGATTGCCGAGGCCCTTGTCGTTTCGATCTCATTAAAGTGGCTGCGAAACGACATCTACCGAGTATACGTTTACCCCTTTTTCGGGCTGGGATGGATTATTTACGAAAAAGGAATACCCTAGCCTATCGCGACTAGGAGGTTTTCTCGGATATTGTTTTCTACATTTTCGGATCTGAGAAAATTTTATGAAAAGGGACCTTTGGAGTTTAATTTTTTGCTATCTTTTCAAACTCTCTAAACATGAAAAGACGCTGAGTTCTTCCTTTGTCAGACTCGCTAAAACCTGATGACATTGGATTTAGTCGAAATGACGTTCTCCTCCTTCCTCCTTCCTAGGGCTCGTTAAATGTACTAGGATGGATTCGCCCGAAGGGCAGACTTATATTACAAGCATATGCTATCCTCTTCAAGCTTGTTATAAAAAATAATTGGGGTACTCGCCAGAAATGGTGGGGGAAAAATGGAACCATCATCATTGTCGTGTCGGCAGTATGTCACTCTTGAACATGGCACTTGTCTGCATTCGTGTCGGGTTGGGGATATCTCATCTCGTTCTTTCACTTGCCTCCGTGGGTTTGGATAATACCTTTTTACCTCTCCTCTGCTCATTGCCTCGTCACCATGACCTCTGATCCGTTGATTTCAAATACTGCCAAAACCACTATTTGTGCCGTTATATGTTCAAGAGAAGTTGACCTCTGCAAATATCAACCTTCCTCTGGTTCTCACATGATCCTGATTCAGCATCAGAACATCGCCCTCCGTCTCATGTCGATGATGGAAACATGGCCCACCCCACTGAAGGTCACTGCCGACTTCCCACCATTATCCGCAGGTCGACCCAGACTCCTTATGGTACCTTGGAGCCCGCGATGCCTCTGAATATGGGTGTCTGCTGCATTCATCAGGAGGTTTTCATCATTATCTCCCGATCGAGTGATTTCACTGTGTACCGACGCATCGCGTAGCTCATTGATTCGCATGTAGTAGATTGTACCTATAGTACCTTGAGGGCCATTGTCATTATTGGTGGTTCCTCTCGCGTCTGTTAACAACTTTCATCACTGGCTGGTAATTAGGCGATGTTCTTGCATGTTCGACTTCAGCCCACTCATTCACATGCTTGAACTTGTACTCTGTTCGGGTCGAGATGGAGCACAAGACCCTGGATTGTGTCTGTTGTAATCTAGGCTGCGATTTTGTGGATTATTATGATTATTTACATGACTTATTCACTGGATGGCTGCGACCATAACTGAGTCTATTTATCGATCCTCATTAGATGGCTGCATCTATACCTTGGATCTGGATTATTGTATACTCTGTTATGGATGGCTACACCCATACCACATATACATCATGTACTTGAGATATCAGTTGTATTTCTCCACGCAGGTTTTCCGACGGCGGATTTTCAGTTGGACACGTTCTCGTAAAGCATTTCACCCCTCTCTCCCTCTCGAGCCTCATGCTTTAGGGGGCATATGTTACGCAGTAATTTGTCACCATCCCTACCATTCCCCATCCCGCACATTGGAGGGCCCATTTTTTGACCTGTGAGCAATGTCATGCCTTGAAACCACTATCATTGCATTCCTCTAAACATGAGCTTCAATTGCCCTGAAGACATCTCCTTGCAAAAAACCATAAAAACACTTTTACTACAGTATCGTCTATCACTGTACAATGGGGCTGGAAAATCCCACAAGAGGTCAAGGCGCCAACCGGGCGTCATTCCCAGAATGCAGCCGCGCCAAACCGAAATTCTGGGCGATAAGTCTTTAAAAATGGCGGAATTTTTCGTTTCCAATGCAAACTCGAACCGGCTATCTATTCGTGAGTTGGGAGTAATATTCGCAATTCCATGTAAGGAAGTGGTTTGCCACTCAAGAAGCTTCATTTTTGAAGATAGGGCCAATCCCACAACTATAGGGATCCCAACTCCCCTTCCTCCATCTATAAAAGCTTGCCCATTTCCATTGCAAGCTAGTCTTGAAGTGCCCAAGTCTTGAATATCCAAGTTCTCACATTCCCAAGAGCCTTATGCTGCAAGAGCCCTCATTCTTCCCTTAAGGCCAAACTCAAGCAAGGAGAATATCGTCGAGAGACTCTAAGAGAGGCTTGTCCCATCCTTGGCAGGATTTGCGAGACGTGTTCTACTGGAGACCCCTTCGAAGGAGACCTCAGTGTCAGAACATTGGTTGTACTCTCTTTCGATTGTTTATTAATGAATGACTACTGGTTATGGTTCCACTCCATTTTTCACTTATGATAATGATGATTTGTATATTTTCTAACTGATATATAGTTACGTATTCTGGATTTTATGCTTGTATTCGTATTGTTCCTTGCATGTGCTGGTGTCCATTAACGGAGATCGTGGGGATCGTGATCTGCCGAAGCTAAGGAATGGGAACACTGTTTCTTCTACGGATCATAGCGTTGGACTCCAGGTAGGCCTCCAACGTTGGTCTGTTTATTCGCAATTAGGAACTTGCGATGTAGCATTTGATGATTGTTGCTAGACCCGTTCTGGACTAGTAGGGATCGCCTCTGTCCGCAGAGGGGATTTACCTCTTCAACACTAAGGCCTGACAGTTCAATTCAACCATGAGTTTGGCTAAACCTTGGCCTTTGATAAATTTTGTAGGCTTGATTTCAATGTCATATTCTAGTATAGTGGCAATCCATTTTCCTCTCTTTCCATCAGGCCCATTCTGAGTTAGAATGTCCTTTACAACTGAGTTTGGAACATATGCAATTATGTGAGAGTATAGAATGTATACTCTGAAGTCTTTTATGGATTTCACTAAAGAAAGTTCTTGTTTTTCCATGATATTATACTTTAGTGTTGCATCTCTCAAGGATTTACTGAAAAAAAAAATGGCTTGTTCATAACCCTCATCATTCTTTTGCAACAAGACTACTGCAATGGTGTGTTTTGAAGAAAATGAAAAAAATTATGAAATATTTTTTGAAATTAGGACTTATGAGGATAGGTGTTTTAATAAGAGTTTGTTTGACTACTTCAAAAGATTGTTTAGCCTCTACTATCCACTTAAGTATTGAATTTTTGTTCAACATGTTATTAAAATTTCAAAATAATTCAACTAAGTTAGATATGAATCTTCTAAGAAAGTTAATTTTCCCTAGAAATTCTTGTAACTATTTGATGTTCCTAAGATGAATGATATTAAGGATTGCTTCTATCCTAGCTGGATCAATTCTAATTCCATATTTTGAAATAATGTGTCCCAGGAGTTTTCCTTCTTCTAATCCAAAGAGTGTCTTTTTAGGATTCAAGGATATGCCAAACTTTCTGCACTTTATGAATACTCTTCTCAAATGATCTAGATGTTCATTATCTGTTTTGGAAAATACTGTGATATCATCTAGATAAATGAATAGAAAGCCATGGATTTCCTTAGCAAAGGCTACGTCGATAGCTCTTTGGAATGTAGCTCTAGCATTCATTAGTCCAAAGGGAATTTTCAAATACATGAAAGTTCCCCATAGAGTGGTAAATGCAGTCTTTGCTTGATCTTCAGGTTGGACTAGGATTTGGTTGTATCTAGAAAATCCATCAAGTAATGAAATTATGGATGACCCTACTACCCTCTGTAGAGTGTGATCCACTTTAGGGAGAGGATAGTTATCTTTTAGTGACAATTTGTTTAAGTTTTTGAAATCAACATAGAGTCTAATTTCTCCTATTTTCTTTCTAGTGGGGACTAAATTTGAGACCCAATCAAAATATGTAATGGGTGCTATGATTTGAGCCTCATACATCCTTTTAACTTATTTTTCTATAAATGGCATAAGAAAAAGGTTAATTCTCCTAAGATTTTGTTTAAAGGGCTTCTGATTTTATTTGATTGGTATCTTATGCTGGATAATGCTGGTGTCATATGACTTGAGGTCTTCATAACTCTAGGAAAAGACATCTTGGAATTCTTTAAACAAACTAATGTACTTTAACTTTTCTTCTGGAGGTAATGCTCTGGATATCTTGACAAGCTTTGGATTTTCTTCTGTTCCTTTGTTACATTCTTATATATATGACCTTAGGGGCTCCATATTTGGTTTTCTAGCTACATCATTGGAATCAAAGAGATCTTCTAATGGGGCTAATCCCTTAGGAGAAATGTTGTCTTTAAGGTTTAAAAATTCTGATTAATCATTGGTTAATTCTTCTATTTCTACTGTTTCTAATTTTTCTATTTCTATTTTAGTAAATCTAGTTGGTTCTATTTTATTTACATCATTTACATCTGACTCGTTATTCATGGTATAATTTGTTGTACAGTTAGTGTCTACATTACATTTATGAAATTCTCCTTCACAATTCATAAAATCATAAATTTATGAGTCATGTGAAATGATTTTCCAATACTTCAAATTATTAGGTATGGTTGTCCTATGTCTTACCTCTGTAGTGTACTGATGATTTGGCTGAAAAGGTAATCTACATGTGCTAGCAAAAGTGGCCAAACTATGTGCCTTCATATTTTTCTTTCTTGGAATAACAACAAGCTCAGTTTCAAGAAAACAATTTATCAAGTCTAGAATGGTTTCTCTATATTGGCTAAGTCTAGGATTATTCACAAGATACTCTCCTTTAATTTGTTTTATGATAAGTTATGAGTCTCCCATGACATAAAATCTTTTGGCTCCAAGTTTTCTTACAATTTGCAGTCCTAACACTAATGATTCATACTCTACGATGTTATTAGTGCACTTGAAATTTAACCTGAATGCATGTCCTTCAGAATGATCATTCTCTAAATTATAGATCCATACTCCAGCTCCTACTTCTAATATGTTTACAAAACCATCGAAATATGAATGCCATATAGACACATGATTTATGTTGTCACTATCAATTTCTTTGTGTTTCTCTTCTACAATTGTGATTTTGTATTTTCCAGTGTATGAATTACATAAGATAAACGAGTCCATGTCAGAATGCATAGAATAGATAGGATAATTCTATGGTTTTTCTACATTATTGACCATGTATTTCATCAAAGTTTCTCTGTAACATTTTCTTTGCTGACCAAATACATAAATGGTAGCATATGACATATCTAGTTGCAGAGATCCCTGTAATTACAATATCCATGACAATAACTACAATATCCATGACAATAACATTTGCTAGGAACTGAACTAGAGTTACACAGAGATCTTTTATCAGGCCAAGGCATTAACTTGACTAGAATCAAAGGAAAACAAGTCTTTGTATGGTCTGGTGATATCTAAGTTCAATTTTTCCATGACTTCTTTAGGCATTAAATTATGAGATGCTCCTGAATCTAACATAGCATTGTGTAAGATTTTATCATAAAAATTTAAGCTAATGTATAATGGAGGAACACCACCTTCTTGATGTTTTCCATTTACCTCAGGATTGTTGGCGAGGAAGAAGGTCTCTTGGGCAAGACCCAGGTTCAAGATAGAGGCCAACAAGGTTTCCACAGTAGTCTAGCAAAACGCCAACATTTTCACTCTACTCCGAAGAGCAGAGAGTCTCACCCGAGGCGTGCCATGACCTTAGTAAGTTTAGGATGAGATCAAGTATCGATCAAGCATAACTTAGAGAATAAAGCAGACAGAACTGAGTGCTCCAAATAGGTGTAAATACTATGCAATTGATAATACTCATGAACATATTCAGGGCAAAAAAAAAATTTAAAGTGGCCAACAAATTAAACTTAACCAGAAACACATTACAAAACTTAGGACATTAAACCTAGATCATAATATATTGCATTAACAATAAGGGACAGATACATTGCTCCTCAGAGCGTTCCTGGTAGAACTGATTACAATATTATCACATAGAACAGAACATAATGAACTGAGAGAACAAAACAAACAGAGTGAAAAGATCTCTCCTACAACTCTCTTCCTTTGATCCCTACTATGCCAACCTCTTTTCTATGTTGGCCAACTGCCTAATTGTTCTTTTTCCAACATGACTATCAGTTTTCCCTTCCTTTCCTTTCGGTTGTCTATTGCATCTCCCTAATCGCTGGGAGTTCCATTATTTTTTCTTGTCGCTCCCTTCTGCAATCTGTGCTTGTTTCCGCAACAGTCGCGCCACCTACTCTTCAGCTCTTCACAACCGTGACAACTCTCTATATATCGTAGTTGCGCTCTTCCACCTGTTACCCGCAACTCAAAACTATTTAATTTCAAAACAAGGGCCCCAATAGGCCCCAAACACATGCTATTGACTCATCCCGAGTCAATCATTTTATCCTTCCTCGATCTCCATTGGTCCACTTGCCTCCGTGGCTGACCTTTCCTTCTCCTTTTCCTCCCCTTGTCCAAACAAGGGCCCCAACTTGGGAACCTTTGCCAATGCTGATGCTTTGAGTTTTGTGAAGTTGGAAATGGCCTATTTCCATCCCTTCATGAGCAAGTTCATCTCTATGGTGAATTTTTCTACTTATTTCTCCCCTAAGATGACCGACAACTTACTAAATACGTCCTTATTCTTGATGTTGGCCTCAACGGCCATTTACTGTATTGTTTGGGAAGTAAGCTTGACGAGTTGCCTTAGTTATCGGAGGGCCTGCTTGGTTGCTTCTGAATGTTCTTCAATTTTCTATATCTTAGTCTCCAACTCCTCCTCTTGGTTTTAAAAGTGGTTAAGCCCATAGGGGTCTATGACCTCCTGAATTTCCTTCAATACCTACCGCAGCTGTGCCGAGATCGACTGTGACTTCATAGTCAGCGAGGTTGAACACTCATGTAGATGTTTCAGGAGGTTGTATGCTTCTTTCACTGTGGTGCTCATAGTTTCCTGCATCCTTATTACTTGGTTATGTCTTTCTATGATTTTCTCTTTATAGATAATCATGGGGTCCGACAGCGCTGGCCTGGTCGCTAGTGCTGATTTCATGTCTTGATTTTCGTGGCTGAGATTCGAACATGCTATCCTAACATGAATAGATTTCTCAACCAAAATTCCCCCTGCTATGTCGACTGGTATCTGATCATTTTGAGCTATTACTATTGGCCAGAGATCTATGAAAACCTTTGTCACCTTTTCTAGTTGGTCCTGCAAGTTACCTTCGAGCATTCAACCGATGCTCTTTCAAGAAGCAACACAGATCTATTGCTGTCACAAATTATGCTAGGTCATGTGGAGACTCGCTATTGTGCTACCCATTGATAAAACTTCGTATAACTATGCTATTCCCGACCGCATGCTCTCAAATGAGAGGTATCTGACGTGGCGCTCCCAAGATTACTGGCCGTGGACTCCGGTTGATTGTTCATGTGAGACAAGCCTACCGTTTCGTGTTGTCAGTGGGATTTTTCCGGGTTACCCATGGTTGGAGTAGGCTGGTCCGCCGTGGATTATCAAGTTTTCTTGCCGAAATTGCACCACTTCGGGCGAGGGTGCTGTATCTCACATCAGCAGATCTCTACTTCTGTGCTGTCTTGAAAAGGTAGTTCGCAGGTGCATCCAGAGTTTCCTGGGGTTCCGTCACCGGCTCCTCTTGAATTAGGGCTCCCATGTCCAAGGGTTACGGTTGATCCTCCCCAGTGAGATCAACAACCTGGCTAGAAACTACAAATTTTTCCTTTTTGGCCTTTGGAGTAGCTACTGGTGGCTTAGGTGCTTTGTTCTTTTTGGTAGGAACTACGGTGGTTTCTAGTGGTGAGTTAAACAAGTTGAGTGGTAGGTCGTGACTATGGGGGCCATTATGGAAGAAGAGGTAGAATTGGAGGTCTGAAACTCTACAAAAGTGGGAAATAATTGAAAATCACTAGTTAGAGTTTTCATTACTCGGTTAAAGCCTTGTACCTTCATGTTCAGCTCCTCGATGATGGTTGTCAGCTGCAGTCGTGACACTCTGGCCACTGTTTCATCTGGTGTTTCCCCCGGCAGTGCATTGAGTGACATGCCATCAAATGAATAGTGATAGACCTCGCTTCTGACCTCCATTCCTACCCCTGGCCAGGAACATACCTCGGTGTGGAAATATTTCTCATCAATTTGAAACTTCAATGGTTTCATTTTGAGGGTCATTTCTGGCATGCATGTTGGTTTGATGTAGGTTTTCCTATGGCTAACTCCAAACCATATCTGCACCAAGTAATTATCCAACAAACTCTTTGGAATTATCTACTGTGTCGCCACTACATCAACCATCTGGCTGTACTAGAACTTGAATGCCTCTTCGTTCACCTCCTTGGTACTGGGGTCCCCTGACGCCTTTCAGGGCATGAATTTCATTGCCAACGACTGACCTGTTGTGAGTTCCACAGGCTGTCTGATTCTCGGGAAAGTCCATTTCCACATCGTAAACACAATGATAAGGTAACCATAGATGAACCCAGTGACTCTCTTGTAGTTATCCTCGCAAGCTTCAAATAGCTCATTCAGTAGAAATGAACACCAATTTAATTGTGTCCCCTGGGTATAGTGCTCCACAATTGAGATGGTATCAAGTGTACACTCACCCTTTGTAGAATTCCTCATGGTTTTACTCGCAATCAAATAAAAGACGAATTTGACTGTTGACTTGTTTATAAGGTCTATCTTTTCCCCTTTGTCTCCTCTCTTAGTGTCATATTTATTGTAGTAATCACCATCTCCTACCTTCTTCACCCTCTTTGAGACATTTTGGAACGCTGTGGAGACGTCTCTACCCTCTTGTGATAGCCCTGTCAACCTATGAATATCTTCCACGTGGATTGGTATTTATTTTCCTAATCACAGTGACCGTTCTGAATCCTGCTCAGCAGGAATTTTGTACACTGCATCGCCGCCCTTGTGGTTCCAAACACTGGAAGATTTCCGAGGTTTAGTATGGTTTATTGCTGGATACCTCTAAAGTCTGGGAGTACTCTTGCTGCTTCTTGTCTTGCTTTAGTGGCATAGTTTTCCATATAGGCTTGTCTCTTCATTGCTGGGAATTGGAAAGAATCCATCAAATCTGTGTCTATCAATGAAGCACTATCGTATTTCCCCACTAGTGACTCCAACTTTTGGATTCTCTTGTCGAGCTCCTAATCAATGACTGCTATTGTCACCTTGTTCATTTTTTATCTTCTCTGGTATACTAGCAAAGCTACTCCTACTCTTTATTTTTAAATTCCTGCCTCTAGATACTCTCTCTGGGCTTCTTCTGACGAAGTTGCTCTTGCTGCTGTTGCTATTTTTGGTTCTAACTTGGACTCCTCCGGCATTCTCGCACTTTATTTCATGCAAGTTATGTAAGTAACCGAAACGCATGAGGTTGATAAGACCCCATAACTAATTAATTTTTTCTACCTCTCCCACAGCTATAACCATGTGATTAGTTACCGTGATGAGGTGGGTTCTAAAAAAGATAACTATGACTTCAGGAATTGGGTAGACATGATGGGTAATTATTATGGCCTAATATGGAAAATTTATTGCGGTATGGACGATACTAATTATGGCAATTACTTCTCAAATCTCGGTAATCCTACGGACTGACATGGGTACTATAAGTCATGATGATGGAATGATATTCGACACATTTTTTCTATGACATGGATGACACATTGGACACTACCCTCCCCCTGACCATAATCATTTGCGTTGGGGGCTCTGCATCGCAACTATGAGTTATCTCTGATTTTGTAGTTTTCTTTATTGGGATTTCTATGTAATCTCTTCTCGATTGCGAGAGAGTTATTAAATATATCTATGCTAATCTACCCTAAAGAATCCTCTCGGTTGCGAGAGTTATTGAAAATTGAAATGTAGAACTTAATCGTGATAGGGCTTCAGGCGTGCTCCGTTCAACCATCTTGGTAGTATCTTGCTGTCCAGTTGTGCTAACCGAACTACTCCTGAGTCTTGGATTTCAACTACATGGTACGGTCCTAGCCAATGCATTCTTATTTTTCCTGGGAACTTTTGGAACTTGCTATCATATGGTAAAAATTTTCCTCCGACCGTAAATGTTTTGCGCTTGCTATGGCAGTCGTGCCAAGCTTTTTGTCTATCTTTCTGGACGGTTTGGTGGAACTCTACTAGGAACCTGTCCTCTTCAAGTTCTGGTAGCTCTCGCAATCACTATTTTAGTGAGTCTTCCTCTGATAAGTGAAGTGATGATGCAATTAGGAGGCTTGGTATGACAAACTCAACTAGTACCACTGCTTCCTTCTCGTACACCAGCTAGAACGGGGTCCGGTTGTTTAGTCCATTGACAGTTGTTCTATACGCCCAAAATCTAGCTAGTATATGTTTGTCCTAGTCGTCTCAATTAGTGTTGTAGATCTTCGTTAGAAATTTTTCCAGAATCTTATTGGATGCTTCTACTCTACCATTATCTTGTGGATGGTACAAACTACTTTTATGATGTTGTACCATGAAATTTTCTAGCATATATCTAATTTTTTCATTGATGAAATGCGTACTTGATCACTTGTTAGAATTCTCGGGCAACCAAACCTGCTGATGATATTTTCAAATCTGAATCGAGCTGCTGTTTTGGCTTTGCAATCCTTCACCGGTATCGCCTTTGCCCACATGCTCAAATAGTCTGTTACAGTTATGATATACCTAGCCTATGAGTGCCTTGCGATAGGTGTAATTGGTTCTATAAAATCAATGGCCCATTTTTCAAATGGGTGCAGTGCTTTTACAGGGTGAAGTGGTAGCTCGTCTCTGTGTGATGGAAGTCCCGTCCTTTGACACACATCACATATTTTTACAAAGGCATTAATGTCCATGTGTACTGTCGGCCGCCATAAGCCTGCCTGTGGTATTTTTCTCACTATTGGTTTTGCTCCGACATGCCCTCCCGCAACTCCACAGTGGCATTCCCATAGTATGATTTCCCTCTCATGATCCAGGACACATCTTCGCAAGACTTGGTCTAACCCCATTTTATACAGGTGTCCCATTGTTAGCTGATACTCTGCTACTCGGACTACTAGATGTCTTTTATGGGATGCTGTATATTCATTCGGGCACTATCCTATTTTCAGATAGGTTGCTATTTGATCTAAGTATTTTGGGATGGAGTCTAATCTAAAAAGATCAACATCTGGTAGCTGATCATCCATAGACCCTCCATTTTCTCCGTTTTATAGCCTTGAAAAGTGGTCAGGACCCACGTTCAGTCTCCCGAGTTTCACTATCACCTCAAAGGTGAAATCTTGAAATAGTAGGAGCCATCTGAAGATTATTCCCTCCAAGACCGATTTTTTAACTAGGTCTTTTAAAGTTCAATGGTCTGTGAAAAACTTAAACATACCTCCTAGTAGGTAGTGGCAAAACTTTTGAAGAGAATACACCATTTCCAATGCTTCCCTTTCTGTTGTGGTGTAGTTTCTCTTAGTTGTTGACAGCTTCCGGCTTGCAAAATAAACTGGGTGATCAACTGTAGTATCTCCTAGTTGAGCCAGAACTGCTCCAAGTGCAATGCTGGAAGCATCAATGTGGACATGAAATTTCTTGTCCCAATTAGGGTGACCTAATATGGGCATGCTTGCCAAATTTTATTTCAAGGTATCCAAGGCTGTAGTGCAATATTCTGTCCAACTGAACTACTCCAATTTCTGCAACAACTTCTCCAATGGGGCGGTTATCTTCGCATAGTTGTGGATGAATCGCCTATAGTAGCCTGTGTGGCCTAGCAGTGATCTCAACTGCTTCACAGTTTCCAGCGCCTCAATATTAATTATAAATTCCACTTTTTCTGGATCAACTCAAACCCCTTGTTTGCATATGACATGTCCTAGCAGTGTCCCAAAGGGTACTGCAAAGATGCACTTCTTTAGGTTTAATGAAATCTGGAGTTGTCTACATCTATCGAAAAGTATCCTTAATAATGTTGCATGGTCCTTTAAGAGGCTATAGATTGTCCAGTCATCCATATAGACTTCCAGGAATTTGTGGATGTATTCTCGAAACATTGCTATCAAAATTCATGAAAATAAGGCCGGTGCATATTTCAACCCGAATGGCATTACATGATAGGAAAATGAGACCCATTCGGTGGTGAAAGTTGTATTCTTCTTATCTTCCTCGGCTATCCTTACCTGATGGTATCCTGAAAATCCATTCGTGAATGACTAAGCCTCATTCTCCGCAACATTGTTGAGAACCTCATCATTGAACAGAGTAGGGAATGGGTCATGTATGCACGCATTGTTCAGGCTCCTATAGTCAACACAGACTCGAATCTTAGAATTCTCCTTTTTAATTTGTATGACGATAGGACCTACCCACTCTGCTTATTCCACCGTGAATATAAACCTTGCCTTTAGCATCTTATAAATCTCTGCCTTGACTTTTTCTTTCACTCTTAGATTCAAACAATAGAGTCTATGCTTGACTGGTCTTGCGTCAGGCTTCAAAATTATATGCATCTCACCCATGTATCCCTTTATTCCTTTCAACTCCGCTACTGAGGATGGGAACAGGTCTTCACATTCTTGTAGCAGGTTAAATATCTCCTTAATCGTCTTGGTATCCCAATAATCACTAATTGACGCAATTTTGGGCTTTTCCTCTGTCCCGATGTTCATCTTCTTGTTTTTCAATGGTAGCAAATGAATTCCTTCCATTTTCGGTCCTTCTTTAAGATCCCGACTCCCCACTTTTTCTTCGAAATACAGATTTCTATGAACTTCTAGATCATCATCATCATCCATCTCGATGTTTATCTTTTTGCATGCTACTGATTGTCTGATGTCTTTGTTTGGGAGCAATTGTTCCTCCTCCTCTTGAATCTCTTGGAAGAACAACACCCTTTTTATGCCCTGCAATGCTTGGGTGACTGGTTTTGGTTTTTCTTCAAAGGAGAAGCATTGCGTAAATTTATCTGCAATTGATTGCCAAGTATTGGTTCCTCTTTTCTTCTCTTTAGTTAGGTACCACACCCGTGGAATAAAATCCTGTGAATGTACAAACTTGTGTACCCATAACTCTTCTGGGCATCCTACATTCTTCCATTGGTCCTCACAATATTTCAAATGTTTGTTGGGGTCCGAGTTCCCTTAGTATACTTTAGTGAATTGTGGTCCCTCTTCTTCCTTGAACCTAGTTTTCAATGTTACTGCAACTATGTCCCATTGCGACAAGGAGTTGTGGTGGCTGCTCCACCACTTTGCTGATGTGGATTGTAAAGCCACATCCATGAGTGGGACACTATGGTCCACTGATACCTTATCTTCTATTCTGGAAATAAAGGTATTGAAAACATTCATATTTGACAAAGTTGGATAATCTCTTACCTAAGTTCTGATCTATTTGATCCTTCTGATGTTGGCGCATCTTCTTGTGTTTGTCTCATATTCCCCATGCTACCAATCATCCTAGGATATCTCTAAGCCTACGTCTAATCTTTGAACACTTCTCCAAATCATAGTTCCCCCTGCTGTTGGGTTGACATAATCATCTCTTTTGCCAGCTGTCATTTGATAAAGATGATCTAGAATTTGGACATCTTCTTTGTTGTCGACAGACTTTGTGTATTGGGGACCTTGGTATGGGTCAAGTGGTTGGGTCACCCTGACTTCCCCATCTTCGAAGATCATTAGTTCCTTCTTCAAATCTATTACTACATAGTTCCTGAAAGCCTAGTCGATCCCTAATAATGCTGGATAGGGATCCTTATCCCCCATAATGTCTATTACCTCGAAGTCTGTGTATGTCTTAACCCCTGCAACATCGATTTCGACCTCCTCTAGCCTGCCTATGGGAACACTGCATTAGTAGTTTTTCATGTGGAGCTGGATAGGTGAATACGCCAGCTTCGGCCTTCCCAATGCTTCCCATGTCTTTCTTGGAAAAATGTTGACAATTGACCCTAGGTTAAGAATTTTGTCCTTAATTTGGAATCCCGCGACTTGAGTGTTCACCCAGAATTCTTTCTATGTTCTCCTCTTATTTATTTTGACTCTCCATATGTATTTCTATGTCGCTTAATTTGATTCTCTTGGTTCTGTGGTCTCCTGCACCACCATTTCCAGGTTTTGCTTCAAATGTTCCAACATTGGGGCATTGGTAACAATCTTTAGAAATAACCAGAACCATTCTTCAATCGTAGTACTTGTACTAGCTTCATTCTCCTTATCTACCTTGGGCTATGGTAACTCAATGCCTTTTCTTCCCCAATCTGGGCAAAGGTTTCCTAGCTTATTTAAAGTATTGCTTTTGTCTTTCTGTCTTAAACACTGGCTTTGGAGATGCTGTCCTTATCAGTTTTATCGGGTTTGTAGTCTGTGCATCTTCCCCGGTTCTTTTTCCTCCTCATGTCACTATAGCTACATTCTGAATAGCTTGAGCCTCTATTATTCTTGGCTCTACATTTACCAGATTTGTTCCTCTTTGTCTCGTTATTTCTTCCCATCTTTTAATTAGCATTGGGCAGTCTTCTGTTGTGTGCATGTTAACTCTACACTGAGAGAACTAGGGTATTTTAGGAAGTGGAAATTCCCTGGCCATGTGGCCTTCTTGGTCATAGTTGTAGCATCGTACTAGTCCTCTTCCTTCAGCTCGGCTTCCTCTCATGCCTCCCCCTCGTATCCTGGGAGCCTCATTCACTCTATATGAGGGTCTATCCAATCGTTTCACTAATGCATCTAGAGCCCTACACTTCTCTGTGTTGTGTGTTGTGGAAGCACAAAACTCACAGTATATGTTGTTCAGAACGTTGGAGTATTTTTACAAGATTTGGCATAGGCGGGGTGAATGACCCATGCTTTTGCAAATCTCACAATATTTAGTTGCGGCCTGATTCTGTTGCGCAGGGAACCCCGGGTACTGGTGTTGTGGTGGATATAACCCTTGAGTGTTTATCTGTGCAACTCCTTCTACTAGTGTAGCTCCCTATTCCCCTGCTGCCGATGTCCGCACATTCTGACCCCGCAACCTTGGACACTCAGTTACCACATGTCCTTCCATTAGACAATGTGTACACCATACATTTGGTCTTAGTGGCCATATTGGTTGAATATCTTTTAAATTTTTTGTTAGGCTAGCTATCTGATGTTGTAAACCCAATATGGAAGGGTCTTGAGCTACAACCCCTCCTTTGAACTCCTCCAGATATCCTACCATGGCCTCTATATTCATAGCTTGCTCTAATGCATCTTGTAATGTGTCGATCTTCTGTTGTGTTAATGGAGTTCTTGTTAATGGTAGAAGGGCCTTGATGAACCAATATCTCTAATGATTCAGATTGATTGGGTAAATCAGTTTTCCAAACGCATCCTTGAATCTTCTCATCATATCCCATGCAGTTTCCCCTTCTCGCTGCTTGATCTCCCACATTTTGGATAAACCTTGCTGATCTATTTGGGGTAACTTGAATTCTTTAACAAATTATTTCTTTACATCGAGCTTCCGACCATTTGATAAACCAACATAGAGCTGTCTCCCTAAGAGTAGTTTGAAATTCGATCAACTTTCTTGCCTTTGGTGTCTTTCGAGCCCTCCATATGGCCTCGCAGAGATACCAGTGTTGTTCCACATCATCGTTACCCCTTCCAGAGATCTTTGGGTATCAGCTAAATGCTCCTGCCATGCTTTCTTGTTGGGGTGTTACTAAAATAAAACCCCTGTTTCCCGACTGTGTAATGGTATTACTAGCACTACTGCTAGTATGTATTACTGCTATAGACTGAACACTATTCAACTTACTCAATGCTCATAACATAAAAAAAATTTCACCTAGTGGCTGATAGAGTACCAGGGGAAGGTTGAGACTAGAGCTACTTGGACTTTGTAGAATAGTGTTACCTTGAGTTATGGGTGCCGGCCCCTCTCGGAATAGTTGCTCCATCGCAACATGTAACTCCACATTGGACATCTCCTCAGGGCGCATGTCCTCTCCATCGAACTTCTTTCCCTTCTCTGCTTGGGCTGGGATCCTATACACCTGCCAAAATTCCTTGATGTTCCCTCCTATTTCTTGGGAACCCATATGACATTCCATCTCCTTTGTCATCTGAGGTGCCTTCTCCTTGTCCTTTCGATTAGTTTCCTGCTTCTCCAACAACTTCATCACCCTTTCTCGCCACTTCTCAGTGATTTTCACCCTTCGATGTGATCGTCGCTCCCTCAACCTACTGGAGGTCTAAGCATCCATATCCCTATTCCCCCTTCCAATGTACTTGTAGGATCTCTCCCTCATCTCCTTCCCCCAGTACTGGAGGTTTAATTCTCCATCTCAAAATTTTGGAACTCCATCAATCCTTCATCTACCATTAAAGCTTTGATCCACAGAGATATCTCCTTCAACAACTCTCCTCAAAATCCTGATTTGAATATGCCCTCTGCTTTCAAGAAAGACTGGTAACACGTAGCTACGAACTCCACTATGTATCCTTCCAAGGTAGATTGCACCTAGAAATCTACAACTTGGGTCAAATCAATATCTAACCAATGGAGAAAAACTAGATCTACGTGCACCACTTGAGACAGACCTTCCACGAGCTTCCTTGAACTGTCTTAGCTTCTAACCTCCGCAACCAATTATAGAGTTCCTCTGGAAAATTTCCCCAAAATATCTCGTAGATATCGCTGGAAGATTCAGAGAATAGAACCTGATCCGTAACAGTTTTATCCCTCTGTTGTCTCAACTCAGCTTGCTGTGCTATGAACCGATCTAAGTGGTTATCCCACCAACTTCATATTTCTCTCTCGAAGATTGGCGATACCATGATCTAGTTCCCAAATGGAATTTTGGGTCCCAGCAATGGAACCATTTGTTGGCAAGGAAGAAGGTCTCTTGGGCAAGACCCAGGTTCAGGATAGAGGCGTGCTATGACCTTAGTAAGTTTAGGATCAAATCAGGTATTGATTAAGCATAAATTATAGAATAAAGTAGATAGAACTGAGTGCTCCGAACAGGTGTAAATACTCTGCAAATGATAATACTCATGAACGTGTTCAGGACAAAAAACAAAATTTATAGTGGCCAACACATTCAACTTAACCAGAAACACATTACAGAACTCAAGACATCAAACCCAAATCATAATATATTGCATTAACAATAAGGGACAGTTACATTGATCCTTAGAGCGATCTTGGAAGAACTAATTACAATATTATCACATAGAATAGAACAAAATGAACAGAGAGAACATAATGAATAGAGTGAATAGAGCTCTCCTACGACTCTCTTCCTTCGATCCCTATTGTGCCAACCTCACGTCTACGCTAGCCAACTACCTATTTGTTCCTTTTCCAATGCGACTGTCAATTTTCCCTTCCTTTCCTCTCAACTGTCTACTGCATCTCCCTGATCGCTGGGAGTTCCACTATTTGTTCTTGTTGCTCCCTTCTACCATCTATGTTTGTTTCCACAACAGTTGCACCATGTTCTCTTCAGATCTTCGCAACTATGACAGTTCTCTGTCTACCTTAGTTGCGATTTTCCACCTGTTACCCACAACTCAAAACTATTTCATTTCAAAACAAGGTCCCCAACAAGGACCAAATAATAACTCTGGTTGATCATCATTGAGGTTAGCAACATCTTCACCTTCTCCTATGTTTAGTGTTTCACTAATTTGGGCTTTGTATGAATCATTTTTCACCAGCTCTGTTAAAGGAACTGGTATTTTCAATTTGGCTAGCTCAATTTGGATATTGAATAGTACTTGAGTTTTGCCTAACTGAATGATTTCATCTTTACCAATTGTAGTTTGTATGTTTTTGTCCTTTTTCTCAACAATTGGTATTTTAGTTTGTGTTTCCACTGTTTTGTTTTCAATTTTCTTATCTGGAACAATTTGAGTATCAATTGAAGTTTTAGTCGCAGTCGATGTTTGAATAACAGTAGATGTGATGTCTACAATCTTTGGATTGGCTGCAATCTTTAGACTGGAAGTATTCTGAGTTTCTCTAGGGAGAATTTGTAGAGTTTTGGTGACAGTAGCTTCTACTTTTTTCTTAGTTTGGGTTTGGACTGTTTTTCTTACTAGGGGCTTCTGTGTTCTTTTTGCTTCTAAGGCTATATTTTTTATGAACTTCATAAATTGTAGACTTATAGCCTTGCTTATAGTCAAAGGAATCTCCAAAAGCTAACTGTAATTGTTGTAATATGTATAATTCATATTCTTCTTCGGTAAGAAAAATAGTATTTTCATCATTTATTCCCATCAAGTTTATCTAGGTGTCCTGGTATTCATCATTTTGTTGAGAAATTTCAGCATAGTTTTCTTGGAAAGGTGGTTTAATCAGTTGATCGGGTGCAACTTCTCTATATTTATCAGTATTAGGATTTTTCCTAAATTTGGGGTTTATGATTTGAGGACCTTGTTGATATTCCCAATGAGGATTTCTTTCCATGTTTTGTAATCTATCCATTATTCTTTCCATACTTTTAGCTAAACTATCTATCTTAATGTATGATGTGGATGGTTCTTCCTTAATGGTAACTCTTCTTTCATTTCTCATCCTAGCTCTTTTAGTTAATAAATTAGCTTCTACACTAACTACATTACTCTACATTTGTTCTAAAGTTTCAGGGTTTCTTTCTCTTAATTGATAGGACATATCAATGTCAAAACCTTCTGGAAATTTGATTAGGGCTAATTCTGGTGGATGTTTGATATTTGCTGGAATTACAGTGTGAATACTATTAAACCTAGTACAGTAATCCTGAACAGATTCATTAGGAGATCTCTTAATGTTTTCATATTCAGAAAATATCTCTAAATGGTTTTTCTTCCTTTCCCATCTATTGATAAACAATCTATGGAAAGCAGCTAAATCAACAATATGACTATCAGGTAAAGTTTTAAACCATTTTTTAACATCTCCAGCTAATGTTTGTGTAAATAATCTCATTTGAACATCATCCTCATCAACTTCATGTAATTCAAAATAATCAGTCATTTTATTTACATCTTGTTGAGCAGTATATTGAACAGTACCATCAAAATGAAATTTTTTTACTCTGGTAATCTTGTGGCATAACATGTAAAGGGGCCTGTAAGTCCAAAGGAGCATATCCGGCTGCCATGGCTAAGATTCTAGCTTGAGTGGGAGGTAAATTAGTGGTTCTTGGTGATGAAATTGAAGTGCTTGTAGATGAAGTAGAAGTGCTAGAAGATGAGCTTGAAACACTAGAATATGTACTTGGAACACTTGAAGATGAGAATATAACTTTATGTTGAGGAGGAAGCTTGGGGATGAATGGTTCTGTGGAATGAATTGTGGTGGATATTATAGATGAGGTGGTATTAAATAAAGTTGTATTTACAGTTTCATAAGGAATGGTTGAACACTTAGGGGTAGCAGCAGTTAGGGCAACTAATTCAACAGACTATTGAAAATAGGCTTCGTCTATATCCTTAATCAAAGTCGAGGTCAAAATATCAATTTTATCAAAAGCCTCTAGAAGATGTTGATCTAAGTCAAGTTGTATAGTTTCCTTCTTTTCTTCAATAAATTGAATAAAATTAGGGTCTATTACAACATCATAGATTGAATTTTTAGATTTTGTTCTAAATAAATAATGCTCAAATGATAAATCAAATTGAATATCCTGTATGCTTGATAATTCCTTAGGAAGTGAATTTGCTTTGATTAATTAACTACTACTTCCTAGGCTTTATGTTTTTTTAGGTTTTCATAAAATTATGTGAGGATCATCAACAATTATAGTAGGTTGTGGATTAAGATGAGCCCTGGTATAGTATGTTCTTTTAGAAGCTAGAATTTTAACTTTTAATGATAAATTTTAACAACCCTAAATAAAACTTAAGGTGAAAAGATGAGGAAAAGTGTTTCCTTTAGGATTTATTTAACTGAGGACTGATTTCCCCAGTGGAGTCGCTAGTATGTTATCTCTCCAAAATTTCCCAAGGGTTGTTATGTGTGTTAAAATAAATATCAGAGGTAACTATCAACCACTTCTGGAGATTAGGATCTAGCCTTCCTAATGCTCAGAGAGGGCTCTCTCTTAATGATTTAACTGTTATTTTAATTTATTTTAGGCTAGTTATGTATGATTGATTTGGCTTAATTTTGATTTGTTGGTGGAATTACTGATTTAGATGGATAGGTGTCTTTCTAATTTCCATTGGGATATGAAGTCAATATATCAAGGAAACATAATAGATTCAAGTTCTAAAGGAAGTTTTACAGGGAAAGAGAGTTGAGCAAAATCAGATCTTAAAGGTTGAGTGGTGAAGTGGTTTTCAATTGGGATCAAGGAAAAATTAAGGATTCCTTAAACCAGATAATGAATGAAGGTGAAAGAGGTCAATCAAGATCATAGAGCAGTCAAGGATTCTTTAAACTGGATATCAGAAGAAAACATTAAAATGTATAATAGCTCAAAGCAGAGTGTAATTAAATAAATTTTGTAGTAAAATTTCAATTATAAAATTTAAATTTAGAAAACATGCAAGTTTATGGAATACTTAAAGAAATGAAAAAGAAAAATTGAAATATACTTCACTAAAGTAGCTCAACACATGAATCCTATAAAGAAATGCCTTTATTACTTGTCCTGTCTATCAATTTGGAAAAAAATACTTACAATAAACCCTTAGGTAGTAGATCAATTCAAGTATAGAAATATTCAGGAATCCACACTCAATACTTCAAATTGATGAAGTATTTATACAACTTCTTACAAAATGTGATATTAACTAATTTAGTATTTATTTAAGGAAAACAAAATATATTCATGCAAGAAGATAGAGACACCTATTTAACTAAATGCAAGCTGTCCCTGTTTATTTGATTTTCTATTTGTTTCTCTTATGCTGTCTTATCTCTCACACTGGCTGTATCTTTTATGTTGGCTTGTTATCTGGCTTTTATTTTAACTATGTCTTTCATCTGTATTTATCTGTCTACTCTTTAACTCTATGAATTTATTTTTTATCTGACTGCTCTATTTTCTTTTTTACCTTGTCTCTCTTTTACCCATTTTTACTTTTACTTATCACAGTAAATCACACCATTTTTCTAAGGTTTCTTCATATGGAAGTTTGATTTTCAGCATCCTCCTGTAAATCTCATCTACCTCTGTATATTTTTCAAATGTGGGCTTATTGACAAAAAGGTGATTTACCTCATGCCGGAGTTAAAATAAGTTCTCTAAACTCTGAAGGAGCACTTTGCTTGTGGGAAATCCTTTCATTGATGAAATGTTGGAAGTCTCTTTAGCTACTTCCCTGATATTTTTATGATAGTCTTCATGCCTCATTAGTTTATCATTAATCACCAAAGGATTAGGCAGACCTTTTTGCCTCAAAACATCAAATTTGTTCATGAACCTGTTCATTCCTAGTTCCATTGTTTGGCATTTGTATTAAAGATGTATCATCGCATTTCTCTTGGAAATCACTTTCTTTAACTCTAAGATATTCTCTGTTCTGTCTGTTATCCCAAGTTCTTCTAATTCCTGCTTGTTTTTAGGATTGAAGAATTTTATTATCTGAGTGGCTTCCTATGGTTTCTTTCCAAGCTCTTCTTTGACCTTTTGGATTGCATCACTAGTCTCCTTTATCAATTCATTCTGTTCAAATATTACCTGTATAGAAGGCCAAATATCATTAACAGAGTTAATGATATTGGCCCACAACTGTTGTTTTGCTTGGGCTAGAGGCTCTTTCAGTGATATTTCCTTTTCTAACTTATGAATCCTATCAGTCAATCTGTTGGATTTCTGTGATTATACTTTATACATTACTTGAGCCAATTTATTTTCATCCTCTAGGTTTTTCACTTGTTCTTTGAGCCTATTGATCTCAGTAGTTTTTATTGACATATACAACATTTATTTAATCAATTTACTTACCCCATCACTAGGATGGGCTGTCAGCACTGCTAATCCTACTGCTGATGTAGTATCTGGTGTAGTTGTTGGAACTTCTATAGTAGTTGAGACTGTTGTGGGTAATGGAGCTAATGAAGAAGCTATAGGAATGTTAGTAATGGGAACTGCTTCCATGCTGGTTTGATTTTCCTGCACTAGTTTTTCCATTTCAGTTTCCATCTCTTTCAGTTGAGCTGTCAACTGAATAATGAGATTCATCATTTCATCCTTATGATTTTCATTCTCCAAAACTTCTTTAGTTTGTGGATGTTTTGTTGTTGGTAAATTCAGTTGTTTCTTCAATGCAACTATGTTTGTATTCTTCTTCTTGATAAGCTCTTCTGCTTCTTTGATATTCTTTAGATCATAACCAACTTCCATAAAAAAATCTTCAAGTGATTTTATCTTGTAATCCTTTGCTTGTGAAGAAGCTTTCTCTAGTTTTAATTGTGTTCTTATATTTTCTAGATAATTTTGTAGTTTTTGTACACTTAAAGCTTTGTGTGTCATGGTGGAATAGATCATTTCTCTAGCTTGTTTATGAAACTCAATATGATCTATTGGATGTACATATTTAGCAAGAACTTCAAAGGCTATTTTCTTGTAATCTGCTGATGATTTTGGAGCCTGCACTATTGGCTGTAAGAATTTCATTTGCATGTTTCTAGTTTTATAATCAAAAGTTGAATGCAATCTGTTTTGGTCACTGGGAGTTTGCTTCCATTATTGGACATAAGTTACAAATTTCAATGCTTCATTCTTAATTTTGATTTCTTTGTATTTTTCCATTATATATTTCTCTTTATCCACTGGTTTGCTTGATAATGAAACCTCTTCACTATGATGTTTCTGAATGATTTGTGCACTGGAGGTTGATGGTGGATGTGTTTCTTCTGAAATTGTTGGAGGTGCATCATCTCTGACCACTATATCTGTATCAATGACTTCAACTATTTCAACTATATCTTCCTATTCTATCACTATATTCAATTTTTCCTTTTTCCTGTACATAAGCTTGAATTTGGTATCAGAAGTAGTCTCTGAAAAATAAGGGCCTTCCTCTCTTGGCCTCTTTGAATTTCTGTCCCGTGGGGTTGGAGTAAGCAGGATGGAACTAGTATCAACCTGCTTATCCACCTCTTGTAAAGTATTTTCCAACCACTTTGACTGGTTGGAATACCTTTCAACATCAGGCTTTGACTCACGAACAAAAGGGGTCAATTTGAATTTGACTCCTAACTTACTTATGACTCTGAAGGGGTCATATTTCCATTTGAACCTATTACTGAACTTAAAATGTTGTAAACATTTATCTGCTTACTGACCAACATTCCTATTATTTCAAATAAAAGGACATAGCTAGTTCTTAATCTTGAATTGAGTCTTTTTCTTAGTTGAAAGGAATTTGACTTCATCTGAATTCAAGATTTTTCTGATGTATTATAATGCAAATAACATCATTGGGAGGTATTTGGGAAGCTTGTATGGAGTAAGCTGGCTTCCATACATCCTAATTTATGTATGATTCTAGTATAAATACCAGTCTCCTGTTTTACTTTGATATGCCAATTGTAACACCTTATTTATCTCTTCATTGATTCTTGGCTGAATGCTACTACCTAGCATATTAAAATATAGATAAAAAAATGAATCAATGAAGTCTTTATAGCTGAATTCTATCGAATCATTTCTAATCAAGGATGTGCAAAAGAAAAAATATTGGGGGTTACCCTCTGTGTCCAGTTTTTGGGGGCTAACTGAAAACCTTTTTGATTGGAAATATAGGAATAGATGGAAAAAAACTGAAGAGTATTTAAATACTCATTCTTCTAGTAATTTGACTAGTTGATCATGGATTTCATCTACTATATATTGGGAAAAATTAAAGGTTGAAGTAGGAGGCTGACATGGACAAAATATGGATAGGAAACCTAGGATAGATGAATCTACATGTTCATCAGTAAAATACCCTAAAATACATGACAACATTGTAAAAATCTGTCTGGTTCTCTCTGAAAATATGGAAGCTGAATATGGAGGATTACTTTTTGGAGTTTCTACTGATGGAGGAAATAAAGTATAGGATATTTGGAATATTTTGGGAAAGTCCAGCTTCAGATAGAGTTTAGTAAGGGTTTCAATTGATAATGGCACTTCATCAGGTTTTGGTTGAATATGTAGCATCTGATTGATCGGTTGAGCAGTAATTGTGAAAAGGATCTCTTGGCTTGGGTAACTAGAGCTCTTTCATTGGGAAAATAGTTGATTTGTCAAATTCTAATGAGATCTGGAAACTGAAAGGTCAGTGGGAAGATGTATTTGGGTAGGTTTGAGTCACAGAGGTGGATATCATTAGCCTGATCAATGAATTTGTCATGGCTCCAGTAGTGGAGATCCAAAAGGTTGAAATTGGTGACAATATCACTGATTTTGAAGTCCTTATCTTCTATAGGAGTGTGTTCAACATCTACTACAGTCAGTTGTAGAGGGTTAACAGATATAATGCTCTCGGAGGCCATTAATTTGTTCGATTAATAATTATTACTTTTCTGTGCTTAATAGATGGCCTCAGGTGCTTAGGACTACCCGTGAAATGGTGATTTTGGTTGTGTAGAAGGTTTAGGCAGCAGCATGCTTTAATTCGGGTTGACAAAGGCTTATTTGGCTTCTCTTTCGCAAATAATTTTTTTTTGCAAATAAACAACAATAAGGGAATAACTGTAAAGGGATGGGACTTATTAATTTTGAGCGTAGGCAGTAATTCACATGGCGCGGGGTTACATTCAAACAATGGTGGTTTCATCGCGTAGCAAAAAGGTGGTATGGTGGGTTATTGCACCGTGAGAAGAATTATAGTGGTTTAGGGGATAGGGGATGCGATAAGATGTGGGAGCACTATGTAGAAAAGGGGAGGGGGTGTGAAACCACCCATTCCCCGCCCCATTGTTTTAAACATCAGACATGCGGGGGTGCAAAATGGTTTTGTGGCTATTAGATTTGATTGTATAGGATCAAGCGAATGCATGAGTTGGGGGATTTCAAGTGGTGGGGCCAGGAACTTATTTATGCGGAGGGATAAATATAAATTGGGTCGGGATTATATATTAAAGAATAAGGGTTAGCATGTAATGAGGTTAATGAAATATATAAAGTGGGGGGATATATAAACTATATGCTAAAATATTATAAGCGGGGGTATTGTATTGAGTGGGAAATTAATATAATATGGGGATATGTATTTAAAGGGATTAATAAATACATGGAAAAAGTTAAAATGATAGTGGGAGGGGTTTATATGGAGTGGGACCTAATACATATTAGTGCATTTAAACTATGCAAAGTGGGTTTTACATGTTTTTTATGAAAAGGAAAAGTTAGTAAAGGGGAAGTGAATTTTCAAAGGGAAATGTGTTTTTAACTAGGGAAAGGGGTTTTAGGAAGGGGAAAGGGTTAGAATAGGGGAAAGGGATATTTATCCAAAGGAAAGGGATTTTTACAAGGGGAAATGACTTGCAAGAGTGGAAATATGGTTTTTAGCTAGGGGAATATGTTTAGGAGGATATTGGTGATAAAAAATAAACCATATGATGTCTTTCATAACTTGTGAAAGTATTCTACCTACCCTTATTTATCCTAACATTTTTTACTTCCTTTATTAGGTGCATTTGACCTTGCTGACCCTTTTATTTTCTTTTGATAAGAAAAATAACCTATTTATAACCTTATAACCTCCAGTGGATTAGATTAAACTGATGAGCTCATTTTTATTCTCTACCTAACTACCGATCTACCAAGATTAAATGGTTTGGTCAGATCTTTACTCATTAAATATCATAACATGAAATTTAAAGGCATGAATGAATCAAGATTAAATTGTATGATCATCATGAATTGTGGCATTTTGGACAATTTGCACACAATTTTATTTACATAAAGTAAACTATGAGTAGTGGCCTTTGAATGTGAAACACTTTTAGGATCTATTTTTTTTTCTTTTTGTGGGGTTCATACTTTATATTCTTTTTTGATCTTTCTTTCTTTTGGTCCTTTGATTTTTATTTTAGGACATACCCACTTTTCAATTTTTAATATTGGAAAAAATTTGCAGAAAGAAAAGGTATGTACAATATTACAAGACTAAACATAGCCAATTCAAAATTATGATACATATTATTATAGGACCCTAACAGTGGCTCCACTTGGGGATGGCATCTCCTAGTGAGATGTCAAGGACTTTTTGATCAGTGGCCTTGGAATTTGGACTTTTCTTGCCTTGGAATTGCTTTCTGTGATATCCTTTATTCAAACATATGATGTTATGCATTTTAAAGCTTATGACCTTCTCTTCAGGCTTCAAATTTAGAAGATAATCATCCAATCCAATATAAAATTTTTCTATGGTATTTACAATGAGAAAAGTAAACAAAGTAAAATGAATTTCTAGTTAATCTGGTGAAAAATAGTGCTTTAGCATTCTACCATTGAATGGTCCACCTGGTATATCTATTCCATCTAAATCTTTCAAGAAAAAAACATTGTTACCTCTGTAACCATAAATCATGTATGTGCACTTCCATAGAAAATCAAATTTCCCATGTTTCCCTTTGTATTTTCTTCTGGAATCCAATTTGAGTACTTTATCACCTATGAAAAAATCATGTTCTTTAGTTTTCTTATCAAAAGTATTTTTGATTTTGTCTTAGATTAGTTGAATTTTGATATAAACTTCTTCCCTGGTTTGCTACAAGTCAATTTTCTAATTTATCCTCCTTTGGATGTCATTTGGTTCTACTTGCAGCTCTTGAATCATTTTCATCACTGGAAATCCTAAAGAGGATGGAGAAACACCATCCATCACATATACTAATTGATAGGGAGAGGTACCAATAGATTTATTTGTAGTTAGTCTGTCTGCCCATAAGGCATTGACCAACATTTTATTCCAGGTTTTCTTGTTATCTTCTAACAATTTCTTGATGATGTTGACTAGCCTTTTGTTTGAGGATTCTACTAGTCCATTACCTTGAGGGTAATAGGCAGTGGAATGGCCAAGGTTGATATGGTATTTATTACAAAATTATATCATTTTCTTGGATTTGAAGGCAACAACATTATTAGTAATGAGATTTTGTGGGCATCCAAATCTAGAAAGGATGTTGTTTTCAAGAAATGAGATAATGATAGAGTCTGTGGCTTGTCTATAAGGGATGGCTTCTATCCACTTGGTAAAGTAATCAATGGATTTCAAAATCCATTTATGTTGGGCAAAGGAGGGTGGGTGAATTTCACTAATGAAGTCTAAACCCCATTGTTGAAATGGAATTTTTGTTGAGATAGGTTTGAGGGGTAATGGTAAGAGTTTCTTCTTCCCTTTAAATATCTGGAATTTGTGACAGGAGGTCACATACTTTCTAACATCTGCAAAAAGAGTGGGCCAATAAAAAATTGCCCTCAAAATTTTATTAGCAGTTGTTTTCCTGTAAAGGTGTCCTCCACAGTCTCCTGCATGAATTTGTCAACTTCATCTTTCAATAAATTGTTTAATAAAATGCCACCATGATCTTTCAAAAATAAAAACTTATCTAAAATACAATATTTCATTGCTTTCAATTTTAGGAATCTGCTTTTGGTTCTAGATAAATTAGGAGGAGTTTTTCAGTTGAGTACAACAAATATAATGTCTGCATACCAGGGTGAATCTATAAAATCTTCACTAATTTATAAAGTCGCCATTTCTTCCTGATCATCTATTTGAGCAATGAAATTTACGTCTAAGGCCTGACAGTTCGATTCAGCCATGAGTTTGGCTAAACCTTGGCCTTTGATCAATTTTTTTAGGCTTGATTTCAATGTCATATTCTAGTATAGTGGCAATCCATTTGCCTCTATTTCCATCAAGCCCATTCTGAGCTAGAATGTCCTTTACAACTTGTTGCACTAAAAATTGTCATCTTGACATTATGCTATTTGTATGAGCTCATTATCACTCATACCTCCTCCTTTGTGAGTCTAACAAATCAGTTCCTCATGTCAAGCCTTGAAAATAAGAGAAAAGTTCTTAAAAATATCCTTAACTCTGGTATCACACTTTCTCTTTGTCTTGCCTGCGGTCTCGCACCTAATGTTCATGACTCCTGCGTACCTGAATGCACTTTCTCTGTGTTATGGGTGTAGACCCCTGTAAAATATTAAAAAGGTGCAAGTAAACTCAAAAATCTCACTTTCAGTAAATTCTAGAAGCCTCTGGAAGGAATCTTGCGGTGGCAGAACCACTCTTTTGAGGTTCATGTATCCCTTACCTTAAGGAGCTAACCACTTGATGTGAGGAGCTTATCCCTTTGAAGGAGGATTCTATCCCTTCATAGTTGGAAATGAAACCTCCTCTTTTGCACTATAAAAAGAGGCATTGGGTAGCCTCAAGGGGAGTTCAAGCTTTAGTGTTGTTTGAGGTAAAGTGCTGTTGGAATTTAGACTCCTTTAACTGAGATTTTATGAGGGAAGATTACATACCTGTATGTGTCTTAGTTAGAGTGCAAGACCTGTCAAAGTAGAGGAAATTCTTGCTTTGGACCCTGGGAGGACCTGTTCAACATCAAGGTTGAAAAGGTTGTAAGGTTCTTCTACTATTTCAAAGTTAATACAAATAAGTTTGTTTTTCTCAATAAACTATCATTTGATTGTTTATTTCATGGATTCCTTGATCACCATGATAGGCATGAATTATAATATTTACTATACAGGTGCTATTTAATGTTTGCTTGTTTGTGACTATAGGTCTATAAAGATAACTCCTTCAAGTGACCGAAGGACAACTACTTCAAACAAGCATTGGATCTACGGTAAGACCTTAACACCTTTATAGTATTCTTTTGTAAATCACAGATGTCTAGAGGAAGATAGGTTTATTTGGCTATTTGTTGCTAGATTACCTTTTGGTACTAGGGAGATCGATCTTGTCTGGAAGATTGATTTATCCGGTCAACAAATTGGCGACTCCGCTGGGGATAGATTCTTGATTTTTAGTTTTCCTTTGTTTTGACTTGAGAAATTGATTTTTTTCTGGTTTTTGATTGATTTGTATGGGCTTGGTTAGCTTAGTTTTAATTTTCTTTCAAAATTTTTAAGAACTTTTTTGTTTTTCTTGAAGTTTCCAGGGGCCGCACTTTGTCTTCACACATAGTGCGGGCATCTCTGCACTTTCCTTGAGTAACCAGTGCGGGACCACACCTGTTTGTTCTAGAGCTTGCAGACCCTATCAAATTTTTGAAGAACTTAAGATTTATCCTTCCATTTTGAGTTTAGATTTAATTTAGGATTCTTAGCATCTACCCAAATCTGTATTTTTCTGTCAAAAATCCTTGTTTATGGGTTTCTTTAAACACATTTTTCATCTCATTAATCTCCGTTAAGTTAATTGGGTGTTTTGAGTTTTTTTTTTTTGAGAAATTCTTAATTTGATTTACTTTGGTCATTACTTGGAGGTTTGTCTTAGTCTTTTCACAATTTTGCATCTTTTTGCTTTACTTGTGTATGAGTGTTAATCGCATTTGAGTGTTTTTATTTTTTGATCTTTGGAACTCTCACCCAATTTTCTTTACTTGCACTTGATTGGTTCTTAGATTACATTAGAATCATCTTGTGTTTGAAAATTCTCTTGCATAGATCACATTTGCATAATTAGAATTCTCATTTTTAGAATATGAGTGAATTGTGCATAGATTACAACTGCATAGTTTACATTCTGAAAAATCAATCGTAGATTTAGATTAATTTTATTTGATTTGAATTTAGATGTTTTTATGCTTGTTTTAAAAACAAAAAAACAAAAAAATTGTTTTGGAATTGATTTTCATTAGTTTTTCTTGATGAAATTAGTGCATTAGAGAATTTGTTATATTTTCTCTTAGTGATCAATTTTTTGCATTGTTGGAAGTGAATGGAAACTCTCTCCTTACTTTAGTTAGGATTCATTGAATTGAAAATATTACATTATCATATTCGATTGTATTCAATTTCGAGTCGGGTCATAACACCATTGGTTTCATATCCATTTACCCTTTTTGAGTAATAACAACCTAAATAACACAACGCTTAATTAAAATTCATCTAGTAATTTTTACATTTTTAGGGCTCTTTCCGCCAACATAGCTTAGGCTAGTGTCTTGGAATAGGTTTTAGTTAACTCTCCAAGACAGTAAAACAAACAAGTAGATAAATCTTGCGGTAGGAAATAAATCCAATTGTAACTGGTACATTTTGGGAAGCTTATCTTAAAGGAGTTAATCATGAGATCATATCTGAACCTTTGAGACAATCAATTCTATTTCATTGGGAAAGATAGAAGATCTATGCTCATTACATACGGTAAACCTCGGATTAACCATTGTCGATGAGCCTGGGGTCACTTGTCGATAAACCTTGGATTGACCATGTTGAGGAGCCTTCAAGGGGATTGAAATTTGTTACATTTACCTTGCGCGTGGAATCGGATCGCAGACTATTCCCCCAGTTGTATTTGTTATTGTTGGTAACCTTAGTGTCCATAAGCTTAAGATTATTTCCTAAGGTGACGGTGAAGGAAAGATCTCACTGTACCTGGAGTAGACGTTGACTAGACTCACTTGGACTCTCTGGGGGGTTCTCTTCACTCGAGATGGTTTTGTGAAGAAAATTGTGCCAGTCTGTTTCATTAAGTAGGTTGTCAGGGTAATTGTTCCAACCGCCATTTCTGCATTAAAATTATACGATGTTGGATTTCATTACCAACTAGTGTTTTTAGTGCAAGAATCTACTTTTTGTGTGTGGTTTGACTCCTAGATTTGATAGCGCGTGTTAATTTGTTTGTTTTTACTTTTAGAGACCATAGGTGTGAATTGTGAATTGTTAATTTTAGTTTTAAATTGTTAATAAAATTCACTGAAGTTGAGCATAATGGCAACTGTTCTGGAATTTACCAACCAAGGAACCCCTCTTAACGAGAATCCTAGTACTTTTCCTTGCTTTGGAAATGTTGGTCATCCTTATATGGCTACTTTTTCATTACTTGGATTTACAATAGGTTTACCGATATGGTTATTTTCAACTTCGTTGGCCCTGATACTCCAATTGTTCCACCTCAAGCGGATGCTTCAGCTCAAAAAATTTCACCATCTTAACATCACCAACCTTCTGTTGACCCTTTACCTTCTTCGCCTAATATTTCTTCCTCCATTTCTTCCTCTTCGCTTGGTAAAAGCCTAGACGCTAGTAACCAGGTGGCTAAGAAGAAGAATAAAGGGAAGAAGAAGAAGAAGAAGAAGAAGCAAGATAAGAAAGAAGTCAACCAACGAACCATGGCTATAAATGTTAGTAGTGTTGAGGAAACCTCCAACATGCATCGTAAACCCAAATACCCTTGCAGGCTTTGTAAGGGTGACCACTTCCTTATCAATTGTCCCGATATTCCAAAGGTCTTGGAAGTATGGTCAGAAAAATCTCATCAACTTTCTGTTGATCGATCAACTAGTGATAGTCAGGTTCCTGGGAAAAAGGGTAAAGTTAGGTTTCCTTGTAAGTTATGCAAAGGGGGTCATCAAACTCACATTTTCCCTCACATGGATGAAGCCTCAAAATTATTGGAAAGCCTTACTATTCCACAACAAGAATTTCCAACTGATTACAGTAAACTTTCTCCCAACCTACCGTCAACTGACAGAGTGATTGATCTAATTTCAAGTATAGTCGATCCCACTCTTCCATTGGAAAGTGAAACTCATATCACTCAGGTTGATGATCCATTAGTTGATCAAGTGGTCAATTCGATTTCACATTTGGTCGATCCCATTCTCCCTGTAGAGAGTGAACTTCATACCGCTCAGGTTCTTCTTGTTACATTAGATTCTTCTATGCTAGGGGGAATTTCACTTGTTTCTACAAAACCCCCTCCAAGTACTGAGGATTTTTCCTTTAATTGGAATAGACAGACAAAACCTTGTCTTCCTTCCTCCATCCCTTTCCAAATCATTGTGAAGTTTGGTGGTAGGGAAATACACCGCAAACAGGTAGATGAAAGTGCTTCTGTTATTATTTTATCCTCAACTGCTTGGAAAGATTTAGGTTCCCCTCAGCTTGTGCCTATTACGCAGAATCTGAAAGCTTTTAACAGAACCATTAGTGAACCTTTAGGGATCCTTCCTAATTTTTCTATTAATTTGGAAGGTAAAACTATCTGTATTGATCTTATGGTAGTTCGAGGCCCCTTGGATTTCAATTTACTCCTTGGGCGAGATAATGTCTATGTAATGAAAGCTATCGTATCGACACTCTTTCACGTGATGTCTTTCCCTCACAATGGAAATGTTGTGACTGTAGAACAACTTTAATTCCCTAGTCTTGATTCGACTACCAATAATCCGACATCCCTGAATGTTCCTCATACGAAAGAGGTATCTACCTCACCATGGGTTAATTATGTGGCAACTAGTCCCATGTTTTCAGTTACCGATGTAAGCGAGCCTCTCACTGTTTTCTTGTCTTCCTTTGACTTAGATCCGGTAATTGACATGGAAAACTCTTTGGGATTATTTGAACGCAATTTTCTTTTCCTTTTTATTCCCTTGATATGTGTTCCTTCCAGAGAAATATTCTTCCTTCTGATGAAGACCTATTAGAAGCCATGATCAAGGTGTGTCCATTGACATGTCTTTCTTCCAGTTGGAAGCCATGATCATGTAGCTGAGGATAGTTCCTTTTACTGTGTCAACCTCGTTAAAAAATGAATCAGTGAGTATGAGGAGAGTTCCTGTTACTCTGTGAACCTCGTTAAAAAATGAAACATGTTGTGCCGAGGAGAGTTCCTTTTACTGTGTCAACCTTGTTAAAAAATGAATCAGTTAGTGTGAGCATAGTTCCTTTTACTGTGTCAACCTCATTAAAAAATGAATCAGTTGGTCGAGAGCATAGTTCCTTTTATTGTGTCAAGCTCGTTAAAAAATGAAACAAGCTTCTATGAGGATAGTTCTTTTCCTGTGTCAACCTCATTAAAAAATGAATCAATAGGTAGATTGTAGAGAGTAGATTAATAGATTAGAAATAAGTAGTTTCTGAGGATGGTTCCTGTTACTGAGTCAACCTCGTAAAAAAATGAATCAGGTATGAGGAAAGTTCCTTTTACTATGCCAAACTCGTTAAAAATGAATTAGTGTATCAAGAGGAAAGTTCCTTTTACGGTGTCAACCTCGTTAAAAAATGAAACACGTTGCCATGAGCATAGTTCTTTTCCTATGTCAAGCTTGTTAAAAAAATGAAACAAAATCCTCCCCTAATTGAGTCGAGTCTTTGAATAGATCTAGTAAATGTTAATTCATATATTTAGGTTAGTTATTTCAGTTTTTGCATAATTTTCTTACAATTTTAGGTCGGGTCTTTCATATGATCTCGTAAATGAACCTTCATTCCATCCAGATATTAATTACCAACAGTGTACTTAGTTGAATGAAATGAAGCTAGGGGGGACATGCGCTCTAGCAGTTATGCTTGGGGGGCATCAAGCACAATTTTCTCTCTGTTTCAAGCTTGTGAAAAAATGAAACCACTATGAAGCATAGTTTTCCTCTGTTTCAAGCTTTTGTAAAAATGAAACCTATCTTGAGTCAATTTCGCTTATTTTCAAGACTCGTTAAACTCATGAAAATCCCGAGATTATTTTGCTATCTTTCATTCTCGTAAAACACATGAAAATGCCGAGTTATTTCCATCTTTTCCTGCTCGTAAATTAAATTGAAAGTCGGGCACAGGAGTATATTTTTATCCCTTTTTTGAACTCGTTAAAACTTATGAAAAAGTGAAAACCATGAGTACATTTTTATCCCTTTTTCGAACTCGTTAAAACTTACACAAAAGTGAAACCCTGGAGTTCTCTTTTAAGCCCTTTTTAGACTCTCTAAAAATGAAAAGATCGCCGAGTACTTGACTATTAAAACTCGTTAAAGTAAATGAACGGTCGTCCTTTCAGTATAAGTTTACCCCTTTTACGGATTGAAATGGACTATTTACAAAAAAGGTATATGTTGACTAAATATGGTCAATAAGTTCTCTCTTGCATTATTTTATCCCTTTTCGGGCCTCAAAGACTAAATTTATGAAAAAGAACACCCATGGAGTTTTCTTAAGTTTTTTCTTTTGACTCCCTAAAATTGAAAAACACCGAGTTTCTCCTATAATGGACTCGTTAAAAATTAAACAGTAAAGGACTTGTTCAATTTTAAGCAAGAACGAACCACTCCTTCTTAGGGTTCGAATTTTAAACTAAGTTGGAATCATCCAAAGGATGAGCTTATAAACAAGAAAATGTTATCCTCCTCAAGCTTGTCAAAAATAAAGAGGTACTTGCCAGAAATGGTGGGGGAAAAGAGAGAAAAATGAACCTGTTTGTTGTATTTTGATTATTCGAAAAGCCATTAATCAATCTTGAACACGACACTTTTGTTCACCTGGGTTGGGAAATCCTTTGCCTAACAGTTAATCAAACCATATTGAAAGTCTTCAGCCGGTTTTTGGGTATTAGATTTGGGTCAATTGTCACCAAACCATCTGCAGTGTCGTTATGTGTTCAAGAGGATAGTTCAAACAAACCATTCATTTGAAAAATATCTGTCTTCCATTTTGACCATCCCTGAGTCAGTCCTTGCCAATATATTTATTTAAAACTTGATCAATGATTTTGTGTTGTGGCCTTGCCTACGACGGATCACTTTCTATCGACGACAACTCATTATCTAGGAAGTTGATCTAGAAATCGTCAGTACCTTGGAATCTGCATGCCTTAATGGAAAGTTTCTCGCCTTCGATGACAGGTTGCATCATTGACCTTCGATCGAATGATTCCATGACATGTTCGACTTCAGCTCATTCATTCACATTTCATGGATTGTACTGAGTAATTTGAGACTCTCACACTTGTTAACAGTCTACATTATTGACTGGTCATCAAGTGGTTTCTACCATGTTCGACTTCGACACATTTATTCACATGGATAGAATCGTACTAGTTCGAGAAACGGAAATCAAGACCCTGGATCTAGTTTCTACCATCCAGGATGCAAGGAATTTTGTTATTCATTTATACAGTGGAATATTCAAAACAGATGGCTGCATCCATACTATGTCTACACATGTCTATACTGTTGATGTATTGAAAATCATTCCTGTATTAGAACAATTTAAATAAGTTTTCTAGTTAGTTTTGATCTGAGTATGGGAATGCCTACCTCAGCGATGATATGTTTACATATATATATTTTTCATTGAATATTTTTACTGGTTCCGACTGGGGTGTCCACAGGATGATCCTTGAAATGATAAAGTACTGCACTCTTCATATATGACAGACTTCATCTTCATTTATTCCAGACTTTGCACTTTAAGGGGAAATATTTTGCACTAAAAATTTTCATCTTGAAATTCTGCTATTTGTATGAGCTCATTATCAATCATACTTCCTCCTTTGTGAGTCTAACACATCATTTCCTCATGTCAAGCCTTGAAAATAAGAGAAAAGTTCTTAAAAATCTCCTTAACTCTGGTATCGCACTTTCTCTTTGTCTTACTTGCGGTCCCGCACCTAATTTTCATGAATCCTGCGTACTTGAACGCACTTTCTCTGTGTTATGGGTGTGGACCCCTATAAAAGATTAAAAAGGCACAAGTAAACTCAAAAATCTCACTTTCAGTAAATTGTAGAAGCCTTTGGAAGGAATCTTGCAGTGGCAGAACTCCTCTTTTGAGGTTCATGTATCTCTTACCTTAAGGAGCTAACCCCTTGATGTGAGGATCTTGTCCCTTTGAAGGAGGATTCTATCCGTTCATAGTTGGAACTGAAACCTCCTCTTTTGCACTATAAAAAGAGGCATTGGGTAGCCTCAAGGGGAGTTCAAGCTTTAGTGTTGTTTGAGGTAAAGTGCTGTTGGAATTTAGACTCCTTTAACTGAGATTTTATGAGGGAAGATTACATACCTGTATGTGTCTCAGTTAGAAGAGTGAAATACCTATCAAAGTAGAGAAAATTCCTGCTTCGGACCCCGAGAGGACCTGTTCAACATCAAGGTTGAAAAGGTTGTAAGGTTCTTCCACTATTTCAAAGTTAATACAAATAAGTTTGTTTTTTTCAATAAGCTGTTGATTAACTGTTTATTTCATGGATTCCTTGATCACCATGATAGGCATGATTTATAATATTTACTATACAGGTGCTATTTAATGTTTTCTTGTTTGTGAATGCAGGTCTATAAAGATAACTCCTTCAAGTGACCGAAGGACAACTACTTCGAACAAGCATTGGATCTATGGTAAGAACTTAACACCTTTATAGTATTATTTTGTAAATCACAGATGTCTAGAGGAAGATAGGTTTATTTGGCTATTTTTTGCTAGATTACCTTTTGGTACTAGGGAGATCGATCTTTTCCGCAAGATTGATTTATCCGATCAATACAACTGAGTTTGGAACATATGAAGTTATGTTAGAGTATAGAATGTACACTCTGAAGTCTTTTATGGCTTTCACTAAAGCAAGTGCTTGTTTTTCCATGATATTATACTTTAGTGTTGCATCTCTCAAGGATTTACTGAAAAAAGAAATGGGTGTTCATAACCCTCATCATTATTTTGCAACAAGTCTGTTGCAATGGTGTGTGCTGAAGCAAATGCAAAAAGTATGAAATATTTTTTGAAATTAGGACTTATGAGAACAAGTTTTTTAATAATAGCTTGTTTTAATACTTCAAAATACTATTTAGCCTCTATTGTCCACTTAAGTATTGAATCTTTGTTCAACATGTTATTCAAATTTCTAAGTAATTCAACTAAGTTAGAGATGGATCTTCTAAGAAAGTTATTTTTGCCTAGAAATACTTGTAACTCTTTAATGCTCCCAGGATGACTCATATTAAGGATTGCTTCTATCCTAGCTGGATCAATTCTAATTCCATCTTTTGAAATAATGTGTCGCAGGAGTTTTCCTTCTTCTAATCCAAAGAGTGTCTTTTTAGGATTCAAGGATATGCCAAACTTTCTACACTTTATGAATACTCTTCTCAAATGATCTAGATGTTCACTATATGTTTTGGAAAATACTGTGATATCATCTAGATAAATGACTATAAAGTCATGGATTTCCTTGGCAAAGAATATGTCCATAGCTTTTTGGAATGTAGCTCCAGCATTCGTTAGTCCAAAGGGAATTTTCAAATACATGAAAGTTCCCCATGGAGTGGTAGCCTTTGCTTGATCTTCAGGTTGGACTAGGATTTGGTTGTATCCAGAAAATACATCAAGTAATGAAATTCTGGATGACCCTACTACCCTTTGTATAATGTGAGCCATTTTAGGGAGAGGATAGTTATCTTTTAGTGACACTTTTTTTAAGTTTCTAAAACCAAAAAGAGTCTGATCTCTCCTATTTTCTTTCTAGTGGGGACTAAATTTGAGACCCAATCAAAATATCTAATGGGTGTTAGGATTTGAGCCTCATACATCCTTTTAAATTCTTTTTTTATCGATGACATAAGAACATGGTTAATTCTCCTAAGATTTTGTTTAAAGGGCTTCTAATTTTCTTTGATTGGTATCTTATGCTGGATAATGCTGGTGCCATATGACTTGAGGTCTTCATAACTCTAGGCAAAGACATATTGGAATTATTTAAACAAATTAATGTAATTTAAATTTTCTTCTGGAGGTAATTATTTGGATATCTTGACAAGCTTTATATTTTCTTCTGTTCCTATGTTACATTCTTCTATATCTGACCTTAGGGGCTCCATTTTTGGTTTTCTAGCTACATCATTGGGGAATCAAGGAGATCGTAGTTAAATGCCCGTTGATAACTTAGATGTCAATTTGTGATTTACATGAATTATCGAGTTTGATGCATTATATATAGGCTTGTTGGATGTGAAAGCAATTTTTCGATGAATAATCAACTTGCTTTGTTTTTTCTGACACTAATAAATGTTTTTAGGATTTGATTTGTAATTTGCCTATTGTTTTTTGAATTTTTTACTAAGAGAGAAAAAATGGCTTAAAGAAACAGTGGCAGAAGCGCACGGGAAGAAGTACATACAGTGAGCCAAGATATCTTAATGTTTAGCCAATATATCTTATCGTTTAGTCAAGATATTTAAACGTTGATGGATAATATATTTTAACTTCAATGAATGGTTAGGTGGTTCGAAGATGGACTAGACGTTGTAAGAACAATGTTAGAAGAGCTCTCACAAAACATGAACATAGCAATCAGATCTTCATTATGGAAACTTAATTAGTAGAAGCATTGATATCTAGGAACAATGATTGATTAATAAATAAATCGTTACCAAATTTTGGTATTTTCTCAACCAATTTTGAAACTTAGTATATGTTAAAGGTTATATATTGTCATATTATAGACACATTAAAAACAAAACATATCTAAATATTTTAAAATACACACATGTATAGATGCAAAATATTTGATAATTTATGTTTTTGTCTGTTTCGGGAAATAACTCCCTAGAGGTCGTTGGGTTAGAAACCTCCACAGATCGGGGCATACTATTCAATAAGGGCTCACACAACCAAACTTGTACACTAAAAAATAGATATTATCGGTTGTAGAACTCACTTGTAGGTCCTACGTCTGATGTAGATCCCCCGGGGTCCAAACCCCCAACAACTCTTCTTCCTTTTCAACCTGAAAATCAAGAAGAAGTGTGTACGGGAATCTAGTTGTACAACATATATCTTTCCTGAATGTCAGTATAATCCATGTGAAACATCATATAAATAATAATAAATGTTTAATTAACAGTCTTTTCACATATATAAGTAGATATTAACACGTGAATTCAGAAACAAGATGGTTCTTCTTCATTACAAACAACATGTACAATAATAGAAAGGTGGAGAGATCACCTGAATCCTTCCACGATCTTCGAACAGACCGTCGTCTGGATCCGTCTAGCCCTTGCCTCGCTAGGATTCTTCTAAGACTTGTGCACACAATATGACATATAAGCTGATGAACATCTCTAGGAAACAAGGGTTTCCTATAAATGCCTGGGAAGTGCATGAGGCACGGGAAATCAGACTTGAATTGGGCTCAAACAGAGTATAATTTCTATAATTTTTCTCCCTCCCTTAGGCCATGCATATGAGGGGCTTTTATACTCCCTCAAATTAGTTTCAATCAGTTGGAAACAGTTGGCCATGGGATGGGGTGGTTGAACTACGGGAATAACCATCAACCCAGCCTCGAAAATAGGGTTTTTAATATATTTTTTAATGATTTTAATGGCATACGCGGAAAAGTATCTCTGGACTCGCGTATACATGTGGAAAAGTCTGGGCATATCCGTGTATGGGTTTTGAAACACTGTTTTTTATGAACTTTATTCAAGTCTATGGGAAAAGGGTGCCCAATGCCAAAGAGACAATCACGAATCACATGAGGGTGAAAAATGATGCTATAACAGATGCCCCCTAATATATGAGGTCAGAAGGGGTATATGATGGCTGAATTGTATTATGTGCATAGAAAGTACTTCGCGAGGACAAGAGAGGACTTCACCGGATTTCAGCCTGCCAAAAACCAATGAAAGAAAACAGAGAGTCAGCTCATGTCTGAGGCGGGCATACCCATGCTCAGTCAAAAATATATCCATATAGAAAGTACAGAATAGATCCAGAATGTATACAAGTATAGCTGAACTGAAAGTACATAATGAATCATCTGAGCACGACCTGGAAGTACAAGTTGGAATCAATGTCCAAGTATCACATATGGAAAACTGATCAATGATGTTGAAAATAGATGTCTGATCACAAAAGTAACGGAATCTCTAGGTACCAAATCATAAGGGGTGGAACACATGGTAAAATCACGCAACTTGGGAGCCAACATATAGGATGCTGCTGTACTGACACTGCAACATATAAGGGTGGACGACATCACTGGCAGAAATTGAATGGACTGCCAATAGTAAACCGAAACATGCTGATGCAACCCGAGGTCTTCACCGATCACTATGGCACAATTCTACACAATGGGAATAAATGAGCTGAAGTTGACCATGTGAGAAATCGTTTGATTACCGGTCGATAATGTATACCATTAACAAACGCGAGACGACCCACCGATAATGATAATGAGTGTCAAGGTGCCCCAGTAAAATCTAACAAGTGCGAATGAATGAGTTGAAGTCGAACACTTGGAAGAATCTACCCATTAGGAGGCAATAATGAATCCCCACTGTCGATAGCGAAGAGTCTGCCACTGATGACTGCAAACCCTAAGGTACTAAAAAAAGACTCTAGATCTTATTCCCAGAGCAATGAGTCAGAGTCGATGGGAAAAGATCTGTTGGAAGGAAGGAATTAAGGCATCTCACATCAGTCCAGCGCGAGTGTAACCCGCAAGCCAAGATTTGGAAGGAATCGGATGAAGCAGAGTGACGGAACCAAACTGAAGTACGTTTCTGACATGCACAAGATGAAGCTAGCGTATGGAAGAAACCCTCTGAACCAACCAATAATGAGAGCTGACATAGAGGCGAGATATCCACCGATAGGGTCAAATGGAAATCAAGGTACTGCATGAATCCCAAGTGTGATAATGTATGCTGACGTCGAACACAAGGAAAATCACTCAGTTAAAGACCCATAATGATGATCAAATGTTGAGCACAAGGTCACCTATCAATGATGGAAATAGGGCCAGGGTGCGGCTCTAGGTTTACTCTCAGAGCAATATGTCGTAGTCGATAAGAGACAAACCCGCTAGAAAGAAGTCAATGGAGACCTTCTCAAACCAGCACGAGCAAAGACCGAACATCTGATGTGATAGAACAAGATACTGACAATACCGGGAAGGCCGACTGAATAATAAGTCAAGAGACACTGCAGAATGGCTGACTCTGGTTGAACTTCCCTTGAACAAAATCACGACTCGTGATGACCATGGCAGTAAATGATGACACTGTATAAGTCTGTTATGCAAGAGGCAAAAAAAAACTCTCCATATGATTGGAAGAGATAACCAACAGGAGGAGGATTGACCAGTGAAACAAGGTAACAACTGAACCTAGGTCAAAACTAAAACCATCCCAAATGAAGGAAATATATAACGGTATGTGCTTTGTTCAAGGGCGATAAACAGATATTGTACTGCCATCAAATTATGAAGTAACATCCTGTTCCCGCTTTTTTCGTCATATTTAATTTTTTTTGTCTTTTTCATATAATAAGCCTGAAAAGGAATAAAAGAATGCTATAGTACAATGGATAGAACGAGTATCAGGAAACATATGCCCTAATTCCTGGAATAGGAACCATCCTATGCCCAATGCAAGGTGGCGGAAACTGGTCAACGATACACAAAGGAATGTTCCATCCATGGGTAATAAGGGTGTCAAGTTGCGATAGCTAAGTGCATGCAACGGTTAACTTGTATAGAAACTCAAGGTCAAAAGATGGCTTAAACATCGAGTCCAAATGAAGCTGGATGAAGGCCAGGATAAACAAGTAGCCAATATGAAATGTAGTAATACAATTCAACAACACCAGGGAGCCTCTAGGGTAATAGCCAGAAAAAATGATAGTGAATAAAAAGAATGAAGCTTCAACACATAAGTCATGGCAGGACTAAAGAGGACTCCTGAGCCTACATAAAGTGCAGCATGGGCAGCAAGTGCTAGCGAGGAACTAACTAGGAAGCCCATGTAAAGGAAGGCTCTACCACCAAGTCATGATTAAATAATCAACGAGTGAAATGGGTGAAATACTCATGACTTGATGGGCTCGACCCTACGGCGAGTGATCAGAATGGAGGCTAGTATGAAAAATGCAACGAAAAGTGGATTTTCTAACCTATATGTTAGTGAAGATCATATACCTACCATAACAGGTCAACAGTGATGGATAAAAAAAAAACTGGAAAAATCTCTACTTCATCAAAATGTACCTGAAAATATACCAATCTTGACACTTACAAGCACCCGGGTTATGCAGCTTAAGATAGATTGAAAAAAAAATAGGCATAAAAGATTTTTGCAAAAATTTTCAATTTCTGGGCATAAATACACATGTTACCTCATATTTGGTTCATTATTACTTGCTGAATTGGAGAAAAAAAAGCTCTGGAGAAAAAACCCTCTTTCGTCAAAACAGGAGCAATCAGCGGTCAAACTTTGTCGGATCAGTTAGGTAAGCTCTTAATCCATCATTATTATCAATTTTGTCCATTAATAGAGTTAAAATTTGGAAATTTCACAGTAAATTTTTTTTTTTTTGATTTAGGGCTCTGCGCATACGCAGGTTCGTCCACACGAACCTGCGTATGATACGCGACTGTCTGCAAGGGAAGTCGCGTATGCGCAGTCCGTGATGTAAAAAATGCATCTAATGAACAAATAAATGAATTTTTTCAGGATGACCATCACTTGGAGGGAACGTGAGCATAGTGCAATTGATAATGAAGTGATACAAGATCAACAATCGCTCGACATCCTCCGAAATTGCGGATTGTTAAAATTCTTCAAAATGCCAAACATGAAAAGTAACGTCCGATTGCTTGAAATGCTGGTAAATTACTGGGAACCGGAGGAATATTGTTTCGTGATAGACCAAATTCCTATACACATAGAGGTGGAAGACATCTACTTCATTACTAGACTCTCACAGAGGGGAGACCCAGTAGATTTGCACGGCAAGCCTTTGGGAGGGCTTATGGTGGATGACTATGTCCACGTCTACTATGTAGAGGGGTCCCAAAAAGTAGGGACTTAGATTTCCATAAAAGATTTGAGAGATCTGCACATGAAGATTCTCCTATTTACCATCGTCAGGGTAGTAGGATCTTCTTCCTTGCATCAGGAATCCAGGACCTAGATGAGCATAGCTGTGGAATGCCTAGTTCACCTGTATGATTGGTGTATAGCTCTGTTAATCAACATGAAGAAACAACTGACCTCCATCCGGAAAAATGAAACAAAGCATTTTGGGTATGGAACCATTTTGATGACATTCTTCTTTGAGAATATTCCCGAGCTTCGACCCAAAGTGATCTCTTCCATCAACAGACCAAGAGACCCAAGAATTGCCCGATGGGCTAATCTAATGAAGAGACTGGGGGGAAGTGAAGTTCCCCGAACCACCTAGGATGACGAGTTCTTCCAATGGTGGGAGGAACAAGTCATCGCAGTGGAGGACTACCCCTATGCCGCGATGGATTTCCGCGGTGTCCCAGACCTCGTCCTTCCACCTGGCGTGGCATGGGGCGCAATCGGTGAGATTGCAATTTTTTAATTATATGATTTTTTGATGATTTTTTCAATATATGGGAAAAAATGTGAAAAAAAAACATGTTTTTTGATTGGATTCAAAATGACTGACAATATTGTGATGACCATGATACAGATACTGGACCAGTCTGTCCTGAGGGCTACCCACGGCACAAGCGCCGCAGAGGCAAGGCAGATACTGAAGACCCAGGAAGGACCCTCCATGCTATTCAGAGGAACTTGGAGGGTTTGACTTGCCAAGTGCCTATGGCTACTGTGGAAGATTTACCTGAGGCTATCTAGAGACAGGTAGTGGGAGTACCACGTGACTGGGTGCGATTATTCCGCCGTGTCGCTACTGCCATCGTGTTTTATAAGAACACAAATATTGGGCAGGGGCCACAGGAGTAGATAGACATGATTACTGGATGACTGTATATTTTTGATACTGAACATGATCAGCCATAAGCCCTAATTTTGTATGACATATGGATCCAAATTTTTTTATAGTTTTTGAACACTCTGATGATATATATATACAACGGTTTATGATGCGATGTGACAAATGTAAAAAATAAAAATAAAAAATGCATGATGTGTTTGATGATTAAATTTAATGATTAATATGCCAATCAATTGCTTGATTAGCTAATGAGTCTGCCATCCAATTGTCTGTACAATGAATATGAATGAATTTTAAAAATTGAAATGATCGTTGTAACAAACGTACCCTAAAAAACAACCGGAGTAAGAATGGATCTAGAACCTGATAAGTATTGTTCAACTGTGACACCACCAGCTGGGAGTCCAAGAAAACTACTGTTGAAGAGGTAAATCCCCTCTGCGGACAGAGGTGATCCCTACTAGCCCAGATCGGGTCTAGCAACAATCAGACACGCTACAGTGCAGGTTCCTAATCGTAAATAAACCGACTTGCAAGGAAGGCTTACCTGGAATCCAACGCTGTTGTTTGTAAAAGAGGTGGTGCTCCCGTTCCTTTGCCCTGGCAGATCACAATCCTCACAATCTCCATGGTCGGACACCTGCACATGCAAGAAACAACACAAACGCAAGCATAAAATCTAGTATATACAACTATATGTCAGTCGAAGAGGACATAACTCATGAACGTAATCAAGAACAAGAGTGGAACCATAACCAATAGTCGCTTATCATTAAAGAGTCAAAAGAAGAATACAACCATAGCTTCGACACAGCACTCTCCTTTGGCGGGTCGTCAGCACAACATGTCTCGATAAAGCCTGTCAAGGATGGGACAAGCCTCTCTCTCCGGATACTTGGCAATAGTCTCCTTGCTTGGATTTGGCCTTAGGGAAATCAAGAAGGCTCTTGCAGCATAAGGATGTGAAAGCTCTTGGGAACTTGGAGATTAGCTTGCCATGGAGATGAGCAAGCTTTTATAGAAGGAGGAAGGGGAGTTGGGATCCCTATAATTGTGGGATTGGCCCTATCATCAAGGAAGTTTCCATGAGAGGTGGCAAACCACTTCCTCTCCATGGAAATCCATAGCCAAACCTCCCAGCTCAAGATAGATAGCAGTCTAGGAATTTGTTAGGACGAAACTTCCGCCATTTATTTTAAAAAAAAATTCCTTAAATTGGCTGGCGTGAGTGCAACTCTAGGACAGAGCGCCAACTAGCGCGGCCTCTTTGAAGTATTTTCCCCATTAGCGCGGGTACTGAACTTCATGCTCGCGCCAATGCAAAAAGGGCCATTTTTAGGGTTTTCCACAAGGAGATGTCTTCAGGGCAATGATAGCTCATGTTCAGAGGGATGTTATGAAAGTATTTTCAAGCCATGTTATTGCTCACAGGTCATGAAATGAGCCCTCCAATGTGCGGGACGGGAATTGCAGGGACGGTGAAAAATTACTATGTAACAGATGCCCCCTAAAGCATGAGGCCCGAGAGAGAGAGAGAGGGGTGAAATGCTTTACGAGAACGTGTCCAACTGAAAACTCCGCCGTCGGAAAACCTGCATGGACAAATACAACTGACATCTTAGATACATGATATATATGTGGTATGGGCACAGCCATCCATAACAGAGTATACAATAATCCAGATCCAAGGCATGGGCACAACCATCCAGTGAGGATCGATAAATAGACTCAGGTATGGTCACAGCCATCCAGTAAATGAGTCATGTAAATAATCATAATAATCCACAAACTCGTAGCCTGGATTACAACAGACACAATCCAGGGTCTTGCGCTCCATCTCGACCCGAACAAAGTACAAGTTCAAGCATGCAAATAAGTGAGCTGAAGTCGAACATGCAAGAACATCTTCTGATTACCAGCCAATGATGAAAGCTATTAACAGACACGAGAGGAACCACCAATAATTACAATGGCTCTCAAGGTACTATAGGTACAATCTACAGCGTGCGAATCAATGAGCTGGCATCGAACACCCGTAGAATCACTCGATCGGAGGCCAATGATGAAAACCTCACGTCGAATGCGACGAAACTGCCATTGAGGCATGCAGGCTCCAAGGTACCATAAGAAAGTCTCTAGATCAACTTCCTGGATAATGAGATGGAGTCGACAGGAAGTGACCTTGATCGAAGGTGGGCCATAGTGTTTCCCACATCATCGATGTGAGACAGAGGAACATGATGTATTTGTGAATCATGATCAGATGAGAATCAGAGGAAGGTTGAAATTTGCAGAGGTCAACTTCTCTTGAACATATTGCCGGCACGACAGTGGATTTGGCAGTATTTGACATCAAAAGATCAGAGGTAATGATGACAAGGCAAAGAGCAGATGAGAGGTCAAAAGAGATCACCCAAACCCACGGAGGCAAACAGAGAATGAGATGAGATGTCCCCAACCCGACACGAATGCAGACAAGTGCCATGTTCAAGAACGACATACTACCGACACGACAATGATGTTGGTTCCATTTTTTCCCCACCATTTTGGTGAGTACCTCTTTATTTTTACACAAGCTTGAAGAGGATACCATATGCTTGTCATATCAATCCATCCTTCGGACGAATCCATCCTAGTACATTTAACGAGCCCTAGGAAGGAGGAACTCGAATACTGTCATTACGACTGAATCCAATGTCATCAGGGTTTAATGAGTTTGATAAAGGAAGAACTCGGTGTCTTTTCACATTTAGAGAGTTTGAAAAGACAGCTGAAACTAAACTCCAATGGTCCCTTTTCCTAAATAGTTCCTCAGACCCGAAAAGGTAGAAAACAATGTCTGAGAAAACCTCCTAGTTGCGATAGGCTAGGGTATTCCTTTTTCGTAAATAATCTATCCCATCCCAAAAAAGGGGTAAATGTATACTGGGTAGATGTCCTTTCGTGGCCACTTTAACGAGATCGAAACGACAAGGGCCTCGACAATCTTTTCATGTTTAGAGAGTCTGAAAAGAGCTGAAAGATGACTCCTCCTAGAGGAACGAGTGGTATAAAGGGTAGCAACTGGTTCCGGTGATGGCGGAACTCCTCAAAACAAGTAAAGGTCAAGAGGCTGGCTAAAAAGACCACTCATCGCAGCGGTTCCCCAGGATTGGGTAAAACAACCAAGTGAAGGCATATGATCGGCCAAGCAGATAGTGACGATGGAGTGAGAAAACCAAGGCTCATCTGGCAAAAACAGGCTGATAAAATGGCAATCACAAGAGGTAAAATGGGAAAGGTTTCATTTTTACACAAGCTTGAAATCGAGAAACTCTGCTTGAAGTTGGTTTCATTTTTACACAAGCTTGAAACAAAGATAAACTATGCTTGAAATAGTAAGCATGCCCCCAGCATGGTGACTCAATTCGAGGTACATGCCCCCCAAGCTTCAGTCCATATGAAAGGCAGATGGAGTGAAGGTTCAAGTTACGAGGTCAAAAGAAAGACTCGACTGGGATTTTATGAGAACTTATAAAAGACTCGAATTGAACAGGAAACGTGTTTCATTATTTTAACGAGGTTGACACATTAAAAGAACTATCCTCAAGATACCTTGTTTCATGGTTTAAGGAGCTTGGCACAAGACAAGGAACTCTGCTCCAAACACCCTTGTTTCATTTTTTAGGGAGCTTGTCACAAGACAAGGAAATCTGCTCCGACGAGCTTGCTTCATTTTTTAAGGAGCTTGACACAAGAAGATGAACTGTGCTCTGGGAACCTGGTTTCATTGTTTAAGGAGCTTGACACAGGAAGAGGAACTATGCTCTGGGAACCTGGTTTCATTTTTTAAGGAGATTGACACAGGAAGAGGAACTATGCTCCGGGAACCTGGTTTCATTTTTTAAGGAGCTTGACACAGGAAGAGGAACTATGCTCCGACAACCTTGAAATCATAATGAAAAATAAGTCATCTCTTCCAAGAGTTCCACTCCCGATGGGAGGAAAACATCCTGGAAGTCAGGACCCAATGCCCCCAGCACCTGATGCACAATGACACTATCATTGAGTACAGGCACAGGGTAGGTAGCCACATAGTTGACCTGCGGTGGGGTAGATACAACGGGTGGATAAAAAGCAGGAAGGGATGATGGCAGGCCAGCTGTCACATCAGGACCAAAGAACGAAAGCTGATCAATGGTCACGATCCGTCCTTCATGTGGAAAACAGACCACACGAAAAAGGGAGGAGACAAGCGCTCCCATGGCATAGGTGTATTCATGCCCCAAGAGAAGATTGAAATCCAAGGGGCCTGGAACAACCATCACGTCCATATGGACGGTTTTACCTCCTAAAGTAATAGGTAACCTCGAGAGGATCCCTAACGGTTGACTCGTTCTTCTGTTAAATGCCAACAGATTCTGTGTAACAGACGCAAGCGGCGGTGAAAAGAAAGCTTTCCAAGTAGTTGAGGATAGAACACTAACAGATGCGCCTTCGTCTATAATGGTACTGGGTACAACCAGACCAAAAGCCTGTACTGTGATCTCGAAAGGCACATAAGACGGAAGGCGGTATCCTGTAAATCGATTCCAATCAAAGGAAGCGACCAAACTACTTGGAGGGGCTACCATCGAATCGAGAAGGTCTTCCCCTGGTGTTACGGAAGAATAAGGAGCATCCTCCATGACCTCCATCTCAAAGGTGGGAGGGGTATCCTCCGGGACCTCCATCACAGGAGGTGGAGGAGAAGCTTCTTGAGATACAGGGAAAGGAGAATCTTTCTTCAAATCTGAGGAATCTGAAGAAACAAGAAGAACCTGAGGGATTTGAGGTCCACTCTCAACGGAAAAGACTTGGTGCACCGCTGACGGGGCCAGTTCAACCGATCCCATGACCAATGGTTGGTCGGGAAAGGATTCCTGAATTTGAATTTCCGAGGGAGCGGGATCGACCAAGGATGACTCTTGACCAATCGTAGGATCAGCTGGTGGAGGACTCAAATAAAGATGTTTATAACCAGCCGGGAGGCGTGGTGTAGAAATAGTTGAGTTGTCCAAAACTCGCTTGGCTTCATCCATGCATGGACAAAGGTGAATGGCATGGTGCCCTTCACACAAATTACAGGGATTGGTAATCTTACCCTGCTTCTTAGGAGCCTTACCAGCAGCAGCCGAAGACGTGCCCCCAACTTGACTCTCGGAAGCCAAAGGCAACAACGGACGACCGCTGGACCATTCTTCAAGGACCTTGGGAATGCCAGGGCAGTCTCGAAGAAGATGGTCTCCCGTGCACAACATGCAAGGGAACTTGAATTTCCACGGAGGGTTGGGAGGTTTATCGACAGAAGGCTTCTTAGGTGCAATAGTCGCAGAGCTAGCCTCTCCTTTATCATACTTCTTCTTCTTCTTCTTCTTAGCCACCTGGTTACTCGAATCCAGACTTTCACCAGGAGAAGTAGAAGAGGAGGACACAGAAACAGGCGAAGAAGGGGAGAGGTCCACCTTGGAATCAACATGGTGTTGTTCAGGCGGAGGAAATGATTGAACAGTAGCCGAGACATTCAAGATCACAGAGGTTGAAAACAACCAAACAGGAAACCCAACAGTTAACCTAGGAAGGGATAACGTTGCCATATAAGGAGCACCAACATTTCCAAAAGGAGGAAAAGGACTAGGATTCCCATCGGAGGGGATTCCTTGGTTGGTGAACTCCGGAAAAGTTGCCATCGAAACAACTTAAAACCGCACACGGGCTAAAAACCAAGGCACACAATCAAACGTCCAACAAGCAGAAACTAACAAGGTATGTGATTGTGGGTGATTAATTTTTACCACATTGAAAAATAAGAAACTTCACCCTTTCATGTTTTAAGAGTCGAGAAACGGTCGAAAAGGTGACTCTATCTATTTCAGATTTGACACAAGCGTGAAAGGACAAGCGCTTGGTGATCCTTTCAATTTTAGGGAGTCAGATAGGATCAAAATGACTACTCAGGAATACTAGGCAAAAGGGTGTACCAAATAACTGTGAACTGCAATATACACCTTGGTTTCAATAATGAAAGAGAAATCAACCAAGGACTTAACGTACGTGCAGGCAATCTTCCCGAATGCTGTGTCCGGTGTATCATGGGTATAGGGCGGTAGAATCAACTTCCTATGGATAAAGGATAGAAACCTAGTGGGGTCTCCCTTTATATACGCGACGGTACGGGGAGCACAAGTCCGTACTAGTGCTGTCTAAAGCCAAGAGGCGAACGACAGCTACTAGGTTTTGAGACGCCGGAACGCATCTCTAGCCTAGACCTCTAAATGTGTTTCATTAGATTTCAATGCTGCCTTAGTGTAAATTGAGTAAATTTTAAAGTTTATCTTCAATTACGTTTCAGTTTTCAGGCCCTAACGAATGTGCTGTCTCAAAAATCTCCTAAATGAAAAACTACATGCCACAGTATGTCATTTTGTTCGATGAAAGCTAGTTACAGAAGAGTTGAGAGATTTTTACACAAACAAAATGATCAGAAGACAATCAGTGATATCTCTAATGCAGCTAATGAAACTAAAATTTTTTCTTTCAAAGTCACTAATTGCTAATAACACCGAAAAGATTTTAATCCGCACTAATCAATCAAAAGCAAAAGAGATTTTTTTTTATTTTCAATGTTTGATATCTAGATGCACTAAACAAACCGAAAAAAATGAGAAGAAATTCGAGAAATGATAATAAGAGAGCAAAAACAAGCAGATTTCACTCAATGGCACAAACAATCAGATCTCAAATCGACCAAAAGTCTCTCAAAACCAAGAAAAGTCCCAAAGACACTAATGAGCCGTGTGATCTAAGCCCAAAATGAAGCGAAATTCGAATGAAAACGAAATCAATCACTCAAAAAGTGCAATAAGATGATAGACAACTGTCAAACGAATGCAAGGAAGCAATCCCAAAGTCGACTAAATGAATGAAAACCAAAAACTCCCAAGGGAGGCTCGACTCACAAAAGCACCTAGATGCCCTAGGTCTTGAATGCAAATTCGAAATAAATAGGCAAACAACCAAAGGATGGAGGTTAAAATCAGTCAAACTAGGCTCCAGTGCACTCAAACAGCCAAAAAACAAGATCAAAATCACAAGTCAGTCCCAGAAAGCATGAAACACAGCAAAACCTAATAGCTCACAAGATTGGCGCGACTGTGAGCTTGAAATTAGCGCCAGAAAGGCAATGGCGCGGGTGATACACAGGCAACATACGCCAATGGGCGTGACTGTCACACTGAAAAGTGCGCCAGCCAAGTTTACTATGGAAAAATGAAAAACAAGCAATCTCAGACACAGACAAGTGATGAAAAGGCTAAAACAAAGCCAAAAAAACAGGAAAAACTAGTCCAAAGAGCTGACCAAGCAAGAAAGACCAAGAAGTTGACCGAAAAGAGAAGACAATACTCCAAGTTGTTCAGTCTGTAAACTAAACTAGAGATTGACTGAAGCAGCGTTGATCTACTTCGTTAATGCAGAGAAAAATCATTTCGAAGGCTATTTGGTTGTGCTTCAGGCTCCGTCTATAGCTTACAAATCAAACAACAAGCTGACTCCCCAGCGGAGTCGCCAAATTTTTGAAGAGGTAAATCCCCTTTGCGGACAGAGGTGATCCCTACTAGCCCAGATCGGGTCTAGCAACAATCAAACACGCTACAGTGCAGGTTCCTAATCGTAAATAAACCGACTTTCGAGGAAGGCTTACCTGGAATCCAACGCTGTTGTTTGTAAAATAGGTGGTGCTCCCGTTCCTTTGCCCTGGCAGATCACAATCCTCACGATCTCCGTGGTCGGACACCTGCACATGCAAGAAACAACACAAACGCAAGCATAAAATCTAGTATATACAACTATATGTCAGTCAAAGAGGACATAACTCATGAACGTAATCAAGAACAAGAGTGGAACCATAACCAATAGTCGCTTATCATTAAAGAGTCAAAAGAAGAATACAACCATAGCTTCGACGCAGCACTCTCCTTTGGCGGGTCGTCAACAAAACATGTCTCGATAAATCCTATCAAGGATGGGACAAGCCTCTCTCTCCAGATACTTGGCAATAGTCTCCTTGCTTGGATTTGGCCTTAAGGGAATCAAGAAGGCTCTTGCAGCATAAGGATGTGAAAGCTCTTGGGAGCTTGGAGATTATCTTGCCATGTAGATGAGCAAGCTTTTATAGAAGGAGGAAGGGGAGTTGGGATCCCTATAATTGTGGGATTGGCCCTATCATCAAGGAAGTTTCCATGATAGGTGGCAAACCACTTCCTCTCTATGGAAATCCGTAGCCAAACCTCCCAACTCAAGATAGATAGCAGTCCAGGAATTTGTTAGGACGAAACTTAAGCCATTTATTTTTAAAAAATATTCCTTAAATTGGCTGGTGCGAGTGCGACTCTGGGACAGAGCGCCAACTGGCGCGGCCTCTTTGAAGTATTTTCCCCATTGGTGCGGGTACTGAGCTGCATGCTCGCGCCAATGCAAAAAGGGCCATTTTTAGGGTTTTCCACAAGGAGATGTCTTCAGGGCAATGATAGCTCATGTTCAAAGGGATGTTATGAAAGTATTTTCAAGCCATGTTATTGCTCACAGGTCACGAAATGAGCCCTCCAATGTGAAGGACGGGAATTGCAGGGACGGTGACAAATTATTGTGTAACAACTAACAATGAATCAACACCCAAAGATATGGCCTCCGAGAGTAGATAAATAACTGTGGTGTACTCTGCTACATTATTGGAAGCAGGACCAATGTAGACTCCTCTTGATACTAACAGCTGATCGGATGGATAGTGAAGCACCTAAGCCACGGAAGCCAAGTTTCGGGTGTGTCTACTAGCACCATCGGCGAAACCATAATGACTCATGAAATTTGACACAACCTGCCAAAGCAGATCAAAAACATCACCATCACATCAAAGACCAAAAAACCAGATATGTACAAAACAAAACTAACTATATACAAAAGCAAAATGCCAGGCCGAAGCCTAAGCATAATACCTTTTCAAATAGAGCCCATTTCTGGGCTCCGCCAACTCATTTCCTTCAAAATCAACCAAGGCATACGCTCCTTTTTTAAGGACTTTTTTAACAATGAAGGGGTCATACCACATAGATTTAAACTTTCTTGCGCCCAGGGCATCCTTCTCTTGGGCATAGACCAAAACGAGGTCACCCTCCGAGAAAACCCTAGGTTTGACAGCCTTATCATACTGAACTTTGACTCGTTTCTTATGTGCCTCATTCATCGTAGTGACATCCCAACGCTGCTCATCAAGATGTTCCAGATGAAGGAGATGTTCTTTGAGACTAGAAGTGTCAGGAAGAAGCTCTCCAAATAAATTTAGAGAAGGAATCTCACATTCAATGGGGAATATGGATTCCAGCCCGTAAGCTAGTTGAAACGGAGTAAAGCCACTTGCAGTTTTCACTGACGTCCAGTATGCCCAACGTGCAAGATACAACATGATATGCCAGTTGGATCGAGCTTTATCAATCGTTCTTTGAAGAATGGTCTTCAAGGATTTGTTCATGGCTTCCACTTTCCCATAGGCCTGAGGATAATAAGGAGACGAATGCTCTTGTCGGAAACCTAATTTAAGAGCCAACTCGGCCATCATGCTGTTCTGAAAATGACTGCCATGATCAGTGAAAATCTCTATAGGAATACCAAAACGAGCAATAACTTGGTTGAAAAGAAAAAGAGCTACTGTCTCACCATCATTCCCAAAAGTAGGCATAGCCTCGACCCACTTTGTAAAGTAGTCTACTACTACAATAATGTACTTGTGAGCTTTAGCCGAAGGCGGGTTACAAGTAGTATAATCAATACCCCACTTTGTAAAGGGACCGACAGTAATGACTGGAAAAAGAGGAGCTGGATGAGCGCACATTTTTCAAGTATAGACTTGACACAGATGACACTTTTTGACCGACTCCATACAATCTTTGAAAATCGAAGGCCAAAAGTATCCAGCACGCAAGATTTTTTGGGCTGTAGCAAGCCCAGATAAATTACCACCAAAAGCTCCACTGTGGCAATCATTCAGCACAGCCTCAGCTTCTTCGAGAGTTAAGCAACATCTCAGGATTGAATCAACCCCTCGACGGTATAAAGAATCACCAATAATTAAGTAATTTTTAGCCAAGTGACGTAATTTACGGCGCTCATCTTTAGAAAAAGTAGAGGGAAACTTCACAGTCTGAAGATACACAATGATATCCCCATACCAAGGAACCTGTGTAGAGATGAGAAAAAAATGTTCATCTGGGAAGGATTCATCATAAACTATCTCTTCTCCATAGGGCAACTCGGAGATTAATTCCGCGAAAACCAATGATTTCTTGGACTTGGCAGACATAAACTCAAGGTCAAATTCCTGCAAAATCACAATCCATCTATTGTATTTTCCCCCAATCACTCACCTACTGAGAACAAAATGAAATGGATTGACTGCTGCCAAAACATAAGTTTTTCGTAGAAGAATATAATGTCTGAGTCGCTGTACAACATGAACAACTGCTAAAGCTAGCTTCTCTATCGGAGTATACCGGAGTTCAGGTCCTACCAAGCCTTGGATAAGGTAGTATATAACATGCTCTGCAAGAGCATCATCCTCCTGAACCAGAACCATACCAATGGTAGATTCTGCTACTGCAAGATACAAAAGGAAATCCCTGCTATAATCAGGTGGACTCAATATAGGAGCAGAGGTCAATGCTTTTTTCAAAGCATCGAATGAGCGTTGAGCGAAGTCATCCCAAAAGAATGGGACTCCCTTTTTCAACAATCTCATAAATCCTTTGGTAACTTCAGCATAATTTATGATAAATCTCCGAAGAAAATTAACTTTTCCTTGTAGACTTTGAAGTTGACGAATAGAAGACGAGGGAGGCAATATAAGTATTTCCTCTACCTTGAAGGGATCTACCCGAATCCCTTCCGTAGACACTATAAATCCCAATAACCGACCTGATGTGACCACGAAAACACACTTGTTCAGATTCAACCTAATCTTGTAGAAATGACATCGTTCAAATAATTGACGGAGGTGAGCAGGATGATCCATTCTCTTTCGAGAACAAGCAGCTAAATCATCCAAATATGCCTCGATAATATGTTTAATGTTGTGGAAGGCATATGACATGGCCTGCTAAAAAGTAGCCCCAACATTTTTAAGACCAAAAGGCATCTTCTTGTAAGAAAAAGTACCCCAGGGACAAATAAAGGCAGTCTTATGCTGATCTTCATTACAGATAGTAATATGATTATATCCGAAGAAACCGTCCATGAAGGAGAAAATCTTATTACCGTCACACTCATCGATAATCTGATCTATAAATGGTGTGGGGTAATTATCTTTCGGACATGCTTTATTAAGGTCTCTGAAGTCAATGCAAACTCGAATTGTTCCTTGTTTCTTATCCACGAGAATAGGATTCGAAACCCACTCAGTCAAAGGAACAAGGAAAATACATCCTACCTTAAGCAGCTTCTCTACCTTGGCTTTGATAGCTGCAGCCTTCCTAGGGTTGACCGGATGAAGCTTTTGCCTCACAGGCTTAGCATTTTCGTAAGTCTTGATATCATGCTGGACAATAGATGGATCTATACTAGGTATTTCCTCATAAGACCAAGAGAACACATCCCTAAACTATTTAAAGAGGTCGGTGTAAAGCTGAATCTCTTCAGGGGAACATTTAGCTCCGATGAAGACATTCTCTATAACATTGGGATCTCTGGAAATGTTCACCGAGATAGTTGGAGAAATAACAACCATGTTCCCTTTAGCATACACCTGTGCTGGTGGTAAAGGATTCAGGACTGGGTGAACAGGACCAGAAGATGAAGGACTTGGAAACTTGATTCAACTTCGCTCAAATCAGATAAAAATTAAGACCGATGATGAAAATCATCCCACGGTCTATCTACACCAGTCATAGCTTCCAGGATGGCCTCTTTAGATGGAAGAGTGGTATCAAGGCAATCCTGGGCGGAAGAAGAAATAAGTGTCCAAGCCGGAACCACATTTCCATCCAACTCCTCTGGAGAAAGAGAAGCTGGAATGGACTCTACAGAGTCAACAATAGATTGATAAGCGATCTCAGCTGCAGATATTGGAAATTCCATTCCACCCACTTGACCTTCCGCTAATGTGGAGGTAGGGGAAGGTAAGGTCCAGGGGTCCGAAAAATAATGAGTTCTGAAGAACTCTCTTCAAATAGGAACCCTGGAGGATGAAATCACATTTATATGAATGGTAGGAGGTGGAATATCGAAAGTAACCATCAAAGAAGAATACATTCCAACCCCTAAATTCTCGACAGGCGGCTTGGCATTATCCACCTTTGAGATAGTTGATTCAGTAGATGCATTCGGGTCTACAGGAGAACAGTCCAGTTGGTCAACTGTAAAAATCCTCCCTTCGTGAGGGAAACAAATAATCCGAAATAATGAGGATGCAATAGCATCCATCTCATAAATCCAGTTTCGCCCGAACAGAAGGTTGTAGTCCAAGCTTGCATCAACTATCTCAACCTCTATATTTACAGTTTTTCCCCTAATACAGATGGGAAAAGCTGGGAAAATTCCATGCGGTCTGTGAGAATGACCATCAAACGCAGTCAGAAGAGTAGTAGATGGAATAGCTGTGGGAGATCCAATTCCCTTCCAACATGCGAGAGACATCACACATGTGGAAGCACCCTCATCAATGACCGTCCGAAAGATATTGAATTTCTGAAACAAATATTTGATATGAAAATCCATATGATACAGGAGTCTATTTTTAAAATTAGACATATCGAATGTAATCACAAGAGAGTTCTTTGGATCGACAGCCCCAATAGCAGTGAGCAAAGCACTGCGCTGAGCTGGGCAAGACTAGAGCACCTCAAGAGAAAACATAGCACAAGGGCTCTGCGCCAAATATTCTACAACAGAGTAGTTCTAGGTAGCCCTGGCATTTGGATTAATCTTCGTACGCTTAGTAGATGCTTTTGGCATCCGAGGTATAGGCTCAACAGTAGGCCTCGTAATATGAAGCGACTCAATACCATCGGGAGCACCCTTGGCTTTCGAAGACTCAGATTCACCATAATCACAGGATCTCGTGGCGATATCCACGTGAGAACTCATCATATATATGTTTGATGGATTTTCCCCTTCCTGGGTGCCCCCAGAGGAAGCCCCAGTATTTTGATTCGCGCCAACAACTAGCTGTTTCCCTTGGGGAAAAGGGTTCGTCAATACAGCCTGGCAACTAGAAGAACCCTGCTGAGCTAACAAGCGCTGCGCATCTTGAATCTTAGGGAAAAGGTGAGTAAGATTATCTCCAGTACATAACTTGCATGGAAAATTCACTTTATTTTTATCCTTTGGACCCTCACCAACATGCTCGTTGGATTTATTTGCATTACCCTTCCCATCCTTGCCCTTTTTCTTATTATTATTCCGTCCCTTCTTCTTCCCTTCGGATTGTTGATTTCCCTTAGGGTTGGAAGTCTGGATGACATTTACCGACAAATATTGAGAAGGCGATGACTCAGCAGGCACAACCTGACCAGAAGAAGCAGATTGTATAGACAACTGCTGCAATTGACTAAGCAGGTTAGCTGCACCGCTATCGATCGACCCAATAAGTCCATTACCATGAGGACCGGGTTTAGTCTTGGACAAGTCTAATTTGGAGTGAGGAGCATCAGGAAAATATTTATGAAGGACACCAGACTGAGAATATATCAATTCAAGCTGCTGGGCCCTGAAAATAGTCTGTTCCTTAGAAAATACCCCTGACAGGGATACATCCTTAGAAATATCTGGCTGCAAAGATCTCAAAAACCATTCCAAGAGGAATTCTTCCGGAATATAAGCTTTAATGAGCCTCTTCCTTCTCTGCCATTCCTGAATATGATCAGAAATGTGGGTTTCCTTGTCTTGCTTAAAACTGTCCATGAGTTCTGTCCTAGCTTCATAACGAACAGGCAACTGGAAATGATTTAGAAATATAGTAGCCAGATCTCCAAAAGTAGAAAAACGGCCCCCAGTTAACTCAATGTACCACTTGGCAGCATTTCCAGTCAAGCTGCATTGAAACAACCTCAACCTAATCGAATCCTCAATCGGGGAGTTAGATGAACACCATAGATGGAAATGGTGATATGATTAGCCAGGTCCTCTCCATTATTGCCTTCAAAATTTGGAATGTCTGAAGGTAGTTTGGTAGGAACCGGAGGCCACCCCGGACTATATCAGATTGGATCATTTGTCAATTTCGATAAATCTGGCAAGTTTAAAGTTTCCAGAAAAGGTAAACGAAGAGGGGCCTGAGAATTCCATATTTGGTGGGATGGGTTCCCAACATTATGAAAAGAATAGCCTGGATTTGATGAGGCACCAGGTTTCTAGAAAGAGCTCGTAGAAAATGTTGGGCCATAGGACAATCTTTGTGACCCAGTATTTGGAGAAGGACTTCCTCCCAACGTAGAGTTACCATAAACCGGACCAGTTCCCCCCACTAAAGTAGTGAATGAAGAGGAAACCCCCTGATAGGGGTTCCAAGCATTAGAAAAAGGGGAAAAAGCCTGACAAGTACTTGATGAAGGGAATGGAATCCTTGCTGACCAGCGAAAAACTGATTCCCTACCCCTACTGCTGTAAATATAGGGTTGCAACTGGTAAAGGTAGTCGAACTCTGACCTCCAGACCAAGGGTTAAAAATCTGAGTCTGGGAAGTAAAAGGAAAAGACCCTAATGAAGGATTCGAACTAGGAACATGCCCACTTTCGAAGGGGAACCCTTGAAAAGAAGCCGACCCACTAGCCATAGAGGACATGGGTGCAGATGCAGCTGCATCAGTGGAAAATGAAAATGAAGGAATCCCACTAATGGGCATTCCAAAACAAAAGGGACCAGATTGAGAAGCTTGTGCTTGGGTGTGACCAGAGCCAAACACAACAGTACTAGAAGCAATTGAAGATATAGCAATTGTGCCTCCTCCTTCTACCGAAGCAGGAGTCTGAATGCTTGCAACACTCATAGTTGAAGCCGCGTTCCCAGTCGTGGCCATCAAAAAGTATGAATAAGATGGATAAGGACTTTTTGGTCTTGCAGACTTAGGTCCGATGTACTCAACAAAAAACGGAGAATTAGGAGGAAGAGGAGATGGAAGTGACTTAGGAGGCTGAGGTACTTCTTCTACTTCTACTTCTTCTTCTCGTGGAAATAAGACTCTCGAGGTGAGCGGAGTGCTCCTCTTGGAACCAACACCAGAACCAATTACAGAACCTTCAAGCCCTAGCGGAGGATCTCTCTCCACTGCGTCAGATACCACTGGGTGATATTCACCCACTATATTACTCCTACGCCTTCTTGAAGAAGGCTCAACACTCTCGGGAGATAACCCCCGGATTCGCCTCGATCGACGAGGCGCTTGATCAGCCACTTTAACAGATTAATTAGACTCAAATAAGTATGAAGCTAAGCAAGCTAGGAGCAAATAGCATTCAGTACAAAAATATCTAAGATTCAACCAAGCAAGCGGCCTTTAGGTATTTCCGCTCCGGGTTATTAGGACCGAACACCAAAATACAAGAAAGTGAAAAATATGACCTCCCAAAAATAGTCTGGGATAATGACAGCCCAGATCTACTAGCGAAGGTAACAAAAACAGTTACGCCGACCTCCTAACAACAACCTTTGCCGGTGCAAGTACCCAAGCTTCGCCGGGGCACCCTCCAAAAGTACTGCTGAAAGTGATACGACGTATTCCTCAGGTACCACGGGTATTCCCCCCTGTAGTCACCTTTGTGATACCTAGGAATGGCAACTAAGGGCACCAATCTGTGTCAACAGCTGGGCGAAACGGTCTTAAGGCAAGATCGAGCAAATCAGAGAGGGGGTATCTCTCTTCTCGGCCTTCACTTTCCCTCGCGCTTGACTCTCTGGAGGAGAGATTTCCCGGTCCACCTAATGGTGTTGGATTTAGCTCATTTAATAAACTTCTATGTTTTAGTTTGAGCGGCCTTGGAGAGTTAAATCTCCACTCACCTAATCCAAGACCCTACAACCTAGCTAGTTGATGTTTGACACTTAATAAAAAACTTGCTAGTTGTTTTTTAAATTATTGCACTTATTTTAGTTGGCTGTTATATTAAGTCAAGGGAATATGGAAATGAAACTCGTGATGTTTTATGACGCAGAAAATAAATTAATGAAAACCAAGCTAGTTGTACAACATATATCTTTCCTGAATGTCAGTATAATCCATGTGAAACATCATATAAACAATAATAAATGTTTAATTAACAGTCTTTTCACATATATAAGCAGATATTAACACGTGAATTCGGAAATAAGATGGTTCTTCTTCATTACGAACAACATGTACAATAATAGAAAGGTGGAGAGATCACCTGAATCCTTCCACGATCTTCGAACAGATCATTGTCTGGATCCGTCCAGCCCTTGCCTCGCTAGGATTCTTCCAAGACTTGTGCACACAAGATGGCACATAAGCTGATGAACATCTCCAGGAAACAAGGGTTTCCTATAAATGCCTGGGAATTGCAGGAGGCACGGGAAATCAGACTTGAATTGGGCTCCAACAGAGTATAATGCCTATAATTTTTCTCCCTCCCTTAGGCCATGCATATGAGGGGATTTTATACTCCCTCAAAGTAGTTTCAATCAGTTGGAAATAGTTGGCCACGGGCTGGGGTGGTTGAACTATGGGAATAACCATCAACCCAACCTCGAAAATAGGGTTTTTTATATATATTTTTAATGATTTTAATGGCATACACAGAAAAGTATCTCTGGACTCGCGTATACACGCGGAAAAGTCTGAGAATATCCACGTATGGGTTTTGAAACACTGTTTTTTATGAACTTTATTAAAGTCTATGGGAAAAGGGTGCCCAAGGCCAAAGAGACAATCATGAATCACATGAGGGTGAAAAATGATGCTATAACATTGTCTTGGTTATTCGATTTATATTTTTTTAAGCTCTGTATGATAATGATATAGTTATATATTGTTCAAATTTTGCACAGAATAACTTCTTTTATAGAAAGAATTGAAAATATGATAAATTAATAAAATAATGTAAGAAATCAGATTGGAAAAAAGCATACATGATGTATGACAATGAAAAAAATAGTAAATGATATTAGTAAATAACATATTACAAATACAAATAGTCGATAAAGGTCGGGGGGGGGAAGGTGTTAAAGGGGTTGGAGAGAATTATGTAGAATGTAGACAACAAAGTGACCGAGTGGGCAAGAGAAAAAATATCCTTCCACACTATGTATCAATGTCGACAGTTTGATGAACAATGAAAAGAAAAAATATTGGAATATTCTGTAATATACACGTATGAATTCATGCAAAATATATTTTTATGTGGTATTGATCCATAGATCACGTCTTGAAATAAGATTTCTTTTTACAATTTTTTTTGAGTTATGTATGATAATGATTCATTTAGAAATTTCACATCGTGAAAAAATAGAGATGACATAGAAAAATGAACTAGTTAGACATTAGAGTTAAAATGAAAAGCATGATAGTCGATAATGGTTTCATTACGACGAGTGAAGTAATTATGTGGAATGCGAAATGTAGAGGTCTTCGCATTTGATAAAATATTTCGCACAACTGTGCACCTTAGAAAATTTCCATCTACATTATCATACAAAAGACAAAAACATCATTAACTACATGTAATGCCACCGAGACGACTCCATTAATTAACAACAATGTCAGTGAAAAATGATTCATCAATTATCCTGTATAACCAAGTTGTAATATTGTCTAACTAATTATAAAATAATACACAACATAGAACTTGAACAAATTAGTTCATTGAAATATGTTCTTGTAAAATGTTATGAGATCCCATTTCTCTGTTAAAAATGTTCAACAATGCTCAAATTCTTGAACTAAGACGATGTTAAGATTAGAAATATGGATATGTGAAACCACATAAATGTGCATAGCGTCTTACTCCTCGCCAATAGTCAATAATACATTGATTGAAAATGTGAAATCAAATCCCAATCTTCCAATAAAGTAAAATATTTTCTTTAAAATAGTCAAATTATTTAACAGGAAAGTAGAATCTGCTCTTTACTGCATACTATATGTATAATAGAACTAATGATGCACTGGTTAACGATAAATATCTAATGGAACTTATGAAGAATTCATTAATTGGATATACTCTATTTTCTTTCACTAAAGTCACGTACATACACTAGTTGCATAAAGAACAATAGTGTATAGAAATCAAATTAAGAAAATGAAGTGAGTTTAAATACCGGTTCACAACCCCCCCGCCCCCCTTCTCAGTGTTTTTCCTAACAATTGGTATTAGAGTAGGTCACTCCAATTTAAGGTTGACTACTTGAAGTGGATAGAGGATGATGGGAAAGAAGAAAAGAAGAAGGAAACTCAAAGGAAGACGCTAGTTCAAGAAAATTGTGGTAGTGAGAGTGATATATCAGATTTAGTTACTGCTATATATGTAAGAAAATATTCAGCTACAGGAACACCCTTCTTTCTATTGATTAAGAATGGATAAGATAGTGAAAATAGTAATGAGAAACTACCATGTATTGATTCTTGTATTAATTGTGGGCATAATAACCATTGTACAAATCATTTCATGTTTTCCACCTTATGTAGTGATGATGATAATAAATCAACTGATATTTCCCTCTTGGGTAAAAGTGAATATAGTCATTGTGCAAAAAATCAGATTAAAAAATGATGACCCTAGAAGAATAAATTAAAAGGTTCACAAATGAGAATAGATATCATCAAAAGTTACTAAAAATATTTGATGAAAGGGGACGTACCTACAAAGAAGAGATCATCAGGTTAAAGAATCGGTTGGAAGAAGGAAGAAAAATTAAAGAAGGAACAAAAAATCAATATAAGGAAAAGGAAAATAAATTTCAAAGACTGGAGGATGAAGTAGCGTCATTAATAAATAAAGTGAGTGAAGAGGATGTTGAGATGTTTGAGTGTTGGGGTAGCATCGGATGCGCTCTAGCTCTCAAACCTTGTGGAGGGACTAGAGTACATGAGATCTCCAAGAACCAGAAAGGGATTTGAGAAATTCCATCCTCTTTAAGAGAAAATTAATTAATTAATATTTTTAATTAAGGACCCTAAGTCTAACATACGAAAATTAAAATATTAAAGGTAATTAATTTAAGCATGTGATGGAAATGACTTAAGTCGCCCAGATCAATATTTATTTTAATATTGGCTTTTGATTCAAGATTAGATCATGGCTGTTGGTTTCCCACGAAAAAAGTATAAAGGAAAGGTTTGGCGTCAGTTGGATAACACACATAGTGGCATAGCACAAAGACTAAGCTAGATTTGTAGGGCATGGTTTGCTAAGAATTTCCAGAAGTGTTTCAGTGGCATCAAGGGGCAGTATTGGTGAGAGGGATGAAATGATCCCAGGCCAAGAGTCAGCAAGAGGTAGAGAAGCAATAGTCAGAGCAGCACAAAGGGAGAAGTAGCTACGTAGCAGCTATACAATGCAGAGGGATTCAGGTGCTACACATGCCCACAAAGGGTAGTGCAGAGGAATGAGGAGGCCAAAAGGGCTGACAAAGGCCCAGACAGGGCAACATAGTGGCAACGTAACCCAGTTTTGGGTGACGCAGACCCTTCCTGAGCAGCATAGGGGCAACCAAAAATTAGCAGAGAAGACGCAGAGGGCTTCAGAGTAGCGATTGGGTTTCTGAAGACTGAAAAGGGATGAGTTCTATAAATCCCATTTGAGGGTGTGAATCAATCATGTTTTCTCTCTTTGTATTAGAGGTATTTCTGCAGATTTTGTATTTCTCAATTGAGTTAACCAGTAAGGTACCTAAATTTTCTGTACTTAGAATCTAATAATGATATAAACCCTCTAGCAACCAGAAGATTGGTTTTACCGCATTGGGTTTTTTTTCGGGGACAATTTTCGAGAAAATCCTGTGTGTCACTTTGTCATTGTGCATTTATTTAGTTTAGATATGTATATGTGTAGACTGTTAATGTGTTTACTTCAATGTTAATGCAGACTATTTCAGATTAATAACTTGTTTAAGTAGGAGAAGTATAACCAGATTTAACAGTAGGGTTTCTGCATAAGTAATATTCAGAAATTTTTGCATGATATTAGAGCGATTGTAGATCTCGCTGAATCATTAGCAAGAAGACTGAAAAATCCTTGCTGCATAAAGCAGAAAATAAAGAAGAAACAACCCAGGAAAGCCAGACCAGAAAGGATAGCGTAACACAACATGGGAGAAAGCCATTGAGTTAGAGAACCTAGAGTGACGCAAATTCTCCTCGGTTCACACTAGTAAGTGCATAGAGGAAGCATTGTGAGGCAGTGACAGAGCTTCTCAAGAGGCCGGTGCTACCTGCATTAATCCCTGTTGCGGACAAGAGCGATCTCCATAAAATCCTAATGGAAAAATTGAAAAAAATAGACAAAACAATGGTACTTTCCTTAGCCTATAAGTGAAACATGAAACATGTAGTATGCGAAAGATAACTTACCTATTAACGAAGTGCTTGTAGAAGTCCTTTCAGTGCTTTCCACAACCAAATTTTCCTTAATGCTTTAAGGTCTCTCCAAATGCTTTCCACAACTTCTCCATGACACCCCAAAAGAGATCTGCATAGACAAAACATTCAAAGGGATCAAAGCATCTCACATAAAAAATAAAAAAGTAAATGAATCAATAATAAATTATAAACCATGTGATTAATCAAGGAATCCCACAAATAACATCGAAATAGACGCAATTAGGAAAGAACAGTTACTTTGTATTAAAATAAAAAGGGAAAGTATAATTAATAGCTGGTGCCTTGATGTCACAAGCCTCTTCCAATGGTCTCCTTTCCTTCCCTTGATGACAAGCTCTTTAGACCCAAAACGAACAACATGAGTTTACTAATCCAAGTCTCTATAGCCTCCCATTCCTATGCTAAATTTATAGGAAGGATGAGGAGGTTTCTAATTCCACTTCTCAAGGGATATGATCCTTAAGAAAAGGAGATTAGTTCCATATACCAAGGGACGAGGCGCAGGTATGTAGTGGTCCGAGGTTTCTAATTTTGGATAATTCCTCAAACAAATATTCTAGAATTTAATTTTTTTATTTTTACGTGCATGAACGGACCTGTGCACTTTTTTCAGGAAAACCGCGCAGATGCGTATGTTTTGTTCAAGAAAACTGCGCAGGTGCATAGGTTTTGTTCAGGAAAATAGAGAAGGTGCTCAAAAATGGTTTTTAAGCAGTGAAAACCAAAATTCCTTATGTCCCTAGTATTATTTTACTTCAAGCTTAATAGGGGATTCACTTGAGACACACCATCGGATGGCAAGATTTCCGAATTGACAGTCATGGTGACAAATTTTAGTGTAACAGATTTCCCCTAAATTGAAAAGCCAAAAGAAATGTTTGATGACTGAAGCGCTTTATCATATATAGTTTTGGATTAGAGACCAATTGGTTGAGGACCTGAAAAAAACAATCAAGGATTACCATATCATGCTTTCATATAAACATCACTGAGGTAGGAATTTCCATACTCAGAGTAAACATAGCTCGATGAAGTATTAGGGAAATACACAAAGATCCATGTCAATAGTAGAAATAGTATGGACACAACCATCAATGGATCTATATTTACAATCATGAATATTTAATAACTCCACGCATCTTGGATGGATGAAACTAGATCGAGGGTCTTGATATCCATATCTCTATCCATAGTACGAATCTAACCATGCAAGTGAATGTCTTGAAGTCGAACATGGTAGAAACCACTTGATTACTAGTCAATGATGTGAACCATTAAAAAATGTGAGAGAAACCACCAATGATGACAATGGTACTGAAGGTACTCCCAGTACAATCTATGAATTGTGATTAAATGTTTTTAAGTCGAAAACTCATAGAATCGTTCAATCGAAGGTCAATGATGAGAACCTATCATGGAAAAAGAGAAACATGCTGTTAGGGTCCTATAATAATAGGGATCATAATTTTGAATTCACTATGTTAAGTCTTGTAATATTTTACATACCTTTGATTTCTGCAAATGTTTTCCATATTAAAAAATGAAAAGAGGGTATGTCCCAAAAGAATAATCAAAGGACCAAAAGAAAGAAAGATAAAAAAAGATATAAAATATGAACCCCACATAAATAAACAAAAATAAATTCTGAAAGTGTTGCACATTCAAATGCCACTACCTTTTAGTTTAATTTACTTTTGCAAATAAAATTTTGTGCATCTTGTCCAAAATTGCCACAATTCATGATGATCATACAGTCTAATCTTGGTCATTCATGTCTTTAAATTTCATGTTATGATAGTTAGTGAATAAAGATATGAAGAAAACATTTAATCTTGGCAGATCAATAGTTAGGTAGAGAATAAAATGAGCTCATAAGTCTAATCTGAGCCATTTGAAGATATAAGGTTAGAAATAAGATAGTTTTCTTATCAAAAGAAAATAAAAAGGTCAACAAGCTCAAATGCACCCAATAAAGGAAATAAAAATGTTAGGATAAATAAAGGGTAGGTAGGATACTTTCAAAAGTTATGGAAAACATCATTTGGTTATCCCTTATCACAAATATCCTTTCTAACACCTTCCCCTTACCCTAAATCCCCTTTTCTTCTCCTGGAAACCATTTCCCATTGAAAAATCCATTTCCCTTTGATAAAAACCCTTTCCCCTTTGAAAATTCCCTTCCCCTTACTAAAATTCCCTTTCCCTTGCTAAAACCCCCTTTTTCTCTTTTAATAAGACTTTGTGTTTTCATAAAATACAAAACCCACTTTCAATAGTCCAGTATGCCAAATAATAAAGTGGAACCCCCCGTTTTTTTAATTAACCCCTCTTCCTAATCTATTATAAACCCTGATTAATATATTTCATAAAATCCCATATCATATTAACCCTACTGCATATATTTTCCCGACCCCACCTTTTAACTAATTACCCAATCCATTTTAACTTAACCCTCCACCTAACTAATTTCCTGGCCCCACCTCTTTGAAAAATTGAAAATCCGTCAATCATCCAATCACTACAGGTCATATCCAACAACTCCCAAACCCTTTCTCACTCCCTGTTGTTCGAACTACAGAGGGGGCAGGGGGTGGAAAAATGGTGGTTTCATTCCCCCGCTTCCCTACCACGCCGCGTCACTAGATTCCATCGCACCCCCTCCTACCGAAACTGCCAAAATACCTTGCGTTGTGCAATAAACCACCGCGATAAACCACATGTACCATAAGGAAAACCACCAAGTGTTTAAATATGAAATCCATCTATTTCATTTGTTTGCGTACCTTTGTTGAATTACAAAAGAGACCAAAATCCATTGTTAAGCAGAGCTGAAAACCCACTCGCCTCCTTGCAAACTTTTTTTTTCATTTATAGCTGTTTTATTTTGCAGGTGATTAGCAGAACTAGGAGATGGATAAACAGTTTGATACTAGTTCCAACTTGTTTACTCCAGACCCACAGGATATGAATTTAAAGGGTTTTTACTCAACATAATATTATTTACAACAGAAAAAGACAATTGAAATAGAGACAATGATTGTTACCAGGGATAATACATCTACACGAGCAACATCAAAGTTCATACAAAGTACTCTCTAGGACACATTTTTTATTCTGCATGAAGTTAAAATATTTCTTTTTAGTAAAAACCACTTTTACTAAATACACAGAAATAAAGGAAATTTATCGGAGGATGACGAAAATCAAACTCCTAGATAAATAAACATGGGAAAAATGGTGTGATTTACTATGACAGGTTAAAGAGCAGACACGTGAAAGAAGACAGATGGAAGAAGACAGATGAAAGAAGACAGATGAAAGAAACAGATAGCGTGAAGGAAACAAATAGTAACATGAAATAAAGAAAACAGGGCCAGATTTCAGTTAGTTAATACATGTCACTATATTTTTGCATAAATATATTTTATTTCCTTAAATAAAGCCTAGTCGGTTGACATGATATTTTTGTAATGGTTTTGTTTAAATACTTCATCATTTGAAGTATCAAGGGTTGGCCATGTGTGGATTTCTGAATATTTCTATAGATGATTGATCTACTACCTGAGGGTTCTTGTACCATTTCCAGTTGACAGACAGGACAAGTAATAAAGGAATTTATTCACAAGATTCATGTGTTGAGCTATCTCAGTGAAGTATAATTTCGATTGTTCAAGTTATTTTCTTAAGTATTCCATAAACTTTAATGTGTTCTAATTTTTAATTTTATAACTGGAATTTTATTTCAGAATTTGTTTAATTACACTCTGTTTTGAACTGTTATACATTTCTATGTTTTCTTCTGATATCCAGTTTAGAGAATTATTAATTTCCCTATGATCCCGATTGACCTGCTTCACCTTACTTCATTATTTGGTTTAAGGAATCCTTAAATACTCCTTGATCCTGATTGAAAACCACTTCACCATTCAGCCTTGAGATCTGATTTTGCTCAGTTATCTTGCCCTGTAACAATTCCCTTTATAATTTTCTTTTGTTATGTTTTCAAGGTATATTGACTCCATAACCCAATGGAAAATGGAAAAGAACCTATCCATATAAATCAGTAATTCCACCAACAAATCAAAATCAACCCAATAAAAGCATACATAACTAGCCTAAAATTTATTAAGCAAACAAAATTAAATCATTAAGATAGAGTCCTCTCTGAGCATTAGGAAGGCTAAGTCCTAATCTAAAAAAGTGGATGATATTTACCTCTGATATTTCTTTTTAAGACACATAACAACTCTTGGGAAATTTCAGAGTGATAACGTATTGTCGACCATACTAGGGAATCAGTCCTCAGTTAAAATAAATGTCAAAGGAAACAAATTTCCTCATCATTCACATTAAGGTTTTTAAAGAGTTGTTAGAAATTGTCATTGAAAGTTAAAATTATGGCTTCTAAAAGAACATATTATACTAGAGCGCGTCCTGATCCACAACCTGCTACATTTGTTGATGGTCCTGACAGGATTTTAAGAAAACCTAAAAAAGTAGAAAGTTTAGGAAGTAGTAGTCAGTTAATCAAAGAAAATTCACTTCCTAAAGAGTTATCAAGCATACAAGATATTCAATTTGATTTATCATTTGAGCATTCTTTATTTCGAACAAAATATGAAAACTCAATATATGCTATTGTAATAGACCCTAATTTTATTCAATTTATTGAAGTAAAGAAGGAAACTATACAACTTTATTTATATCAACAGGTTCTAGACACTTTTGATAAACTTTATGTTTTGACCTCAACTTTGATTAAAGATATAGACAAAGCCTACTTTCAACAATCAGTTGAATTAGCTGCCCTAACTGCTGCTACCCCTAAGCATTCTACAATACCTTCAGAAACTGTAATTACTGCTTTATTTAGTACCACCTCATCTATAATATCCACCATATTTCATTCCATAGAACCATTCATACCTAAAATTCCTCTCCAACCTAGCGTTTTAAGTTCATCTTCAAGCATTCCAAGTTCATATACAAGCACTTCAAGTTCATCTCCAAGCACCTCGAGTCCATCTTCAAGCATCGCTAATTTACCTCCCAGTAAAGCTAAAGTCTTAGCCATGACAGCCAGATATGCCCCTTTGGTCTCACAGGCCCTGATACATGCCATGCCACATGATTACAAAAGTAAAAATTTTCAGTTTGATGGTACTGGTCAATATACTGCTCAACAACATGTAAATAAAATGACAGATTATTTTGAATTACATGAAGTTGATGAGGTTGATGTAAAAATGAGATTATTTTCACAAACATTAGCAGGAGATGTTAAAAAGTGGTTTAAATCTTTACCTGCTAACCATATTTCTGATTTAGCTGCTTTCCACCAATTGTTCATTAATAGATAGGAAAGAAAGAAAAACCCTTTACAGATATTATCTGAATATGAAAGCATTAGGAGATCAACTAATGAATCTGTTTAGGATTACTATACTAGGTTTAACAACATTTATAATGCAATTCCAGTGAATATCAGACCTCCACCAGACTTGGCCCTAATCAAATTTCCAGATGGTTTTGATGCTGACATGTCCTATCAATTAAGAGAAGGAAACCCTGCAACTTTAGAACAGATGCATAGTGATGCAGTTAGTGTAGAAGCTAACTTATTAGCTAAAAGATCTAGGATGAGGAATGAAAGGAGAGTGACCATTAAGGAAGAACCATCCACATTAGATATTATGATATATAGTTTAGATAAAAGTGTAGAAAGACTAATGGATAGACTAGAGAACATGGAAAGAAAACCTCAGTGGGAAAATCAACAAGGTCCCAAAATTAGAAACCCCAACTTTAGGAAAAATCCTAATACTGGTAAATCAAGAGAAGTTGTACCCGATCAACAGATTAGACCACCTTTCCAAGAAAACTATGCAGAAAGTTCACATCAAAATGAAGAAGACCATGACACCCAGATAAATTTGATGGGAGTAAACAATGAAAATATTTTTTTCTTACCCAAGAAGAACAAGAATTATACGTGTTACAACAATTACAATTAGAATCTGGAGAGTCCTTTGACTACAAAAAATGCTATGAATATATTATCTACGGATTTCATAAACAATATAGCCTTAGAAGAAAAAAGAACGCACAAGTTCCTATTAATAAATGATTTCAAATCCAAACCTAGAAAACAGTAGAAGCTCTTGTGATCAAAACTCTACAAATTCTCCCTAGAGAAACTCATAAAAATTCTAGCCCAAAGATTGTAGACATCACATCAACTGCTACTCAATCTTCAACTGCTACACAAAAGGTTCCAGATAAGAAATTTGAAAATAAAACAGTAGATACACAAACTGAATTACCAAATGTTGATAAAGAAGAAAAAAAAACTCAAACCACAATTGGTAAAGATGAAATCATTCAACTAGGAAAAACTCAAATGCAATTCAATATCAAAATTGAGACAGCCAAAATGAAAATAATGGTTCCTTTAACAGAGCTGGTGAAATTCATACAAGGTTCAGATTACTGAAACACTAGACATAGGTGAAGGTGAAGATGCTATTAACCTCAATGATGATCAACCTGAGTTATTATTTGGTCCTAAAGTTAATGAAAAACATCAACAAGGGGGTGTCCCTCCATTTTACATTAGCTTAAACATTCATGATGAATTCTTACATAATGCTATGTTAGATTCAAGAGCATCTCATAACTTAATGCCTAAAGCATTCATGAAAAAATTAAACTTATACATCACCAGACCATACAAAGATATTTTCTCCTTCGATTCTAGTCAAGTTACATGCCTTGGCCTGATAAAAGACATGTGTGTAACTCTAGTCCAGTGCCCAGAAAAGAGTATTGTTATGGACATAGTAGTTGCTGATATCCATCCCAAATATGGTATGTTACTATCTCTCTCATGGGGAGAAAAGTTACAGGGATCATTGAAATTAGACATGTCATATGCTACCATTTCTATATTTGGTCAGAAAAGGAAGATTTATAAAGAAACTTTGATGGAATACATGGTAAGTAGTTCATAAATACCACATAATTATCCGATCTATTCATTGCATTCTAATCTGGACTCATTTATCTTATTTAATTCAGACAATGACAAAAATAAAATCACAGATGTGGAAGAGAAACACAAAGAAATTTATAGTGAAAATATAACTCATGAGTCTATGTGGCATTTAGATTTTGATGGCTCTATAAATAGATTAGAGCAGGAGCTGGAGTATGGATCTATACTTAGAGAATGATCATTCAAAAGGACATGCTTTCAGGTTAAATTTCAAATTCCCTAATAACATGGAAGAATATGAAGCATTAGTGTTAGGCTACAAATTGTGAGAAAAATTGGAGCAAAAAAAGCTTCCGTCATGGGAGACTCAGAACTCATCATAAAAAAAATCAAGGGATAGTATCTTGTTAATAACCCTAGACTTAGCCAATACAGAGAAATCATCCTAGACTTGATAAATTAGAATGACTTTGTTGTTAATCCAATAAAGAAGAATATACAAGCACATATCTTGGCCAGTTTTTCCAGCACATGCATGTTACCATTTCAACCAAATCATCAGTACACTGCTGAGGTAAGACATAGACCTATCATACCTAATAATTTGAAGTATTGGAAAATCTTTTCACAGGACTCACAAATTTATAATTTCATGAATTCTGAGGGAGAATTTTAGAGCTGTAATATAGACACTGGCTGTACAGTAGATTATACCATGAATAATGAACTAGATGTAAATGATGTAAATAATTCAACTAGACTTACTAAAGTAGAAATAGAAAAATTAGAAACAATAGAAATTGAGGAATTAACCAATGATGAATCAAAAGTTTTAAATCTCAAAGAAAACATTTTTCCTAAGGGATTAGCCCCATTATAAGATCTCTTTGACTCTAATGATGTAGCTAGAAAACCCAAAATGGAGCCCCTAAGGTCAGATATAAAGGAATGTAATATAGGAACAGAAGAAAAACCCAAGCTTATCAAGATATCGAAGGCATTACCTCTAGCTGAAAAGTTGAAGTACATTAGTTTGTTTAAACAATTCCAGGATATCTTTGCCTGGAGTTATGAATACCTCAAGTCTTATGATACCAACATTATCCAGCATAAGATACCAATCAAAGAAAATTAGAATACCTTTAAACAAAATCTTAGGAGAATTAACCCTGTTCTTATGCCATTAATAGAAAAAGAAGTTAAAAGGATGTATAAGGCTCAAATCATAGCACATATTAGATATTCTGATTAGATCTCTAATTTAGTCCCCACTAGAAAGAAAATAGGAAAAATCAGACTTTGTGTTGATTTCAGAAACTTAAATAAAGTAACATTGAAGGATAATTATCCCCTCACCAAAATGGACCATATTCTACAGAGGGTAGTAGGGTCATCTAGAATTTCATTACTTGATGGATTTTCTGGATACAACCAAATCCTAGTCCAACCTAAAGATCAAGCTAAGACTACATTCACTACTCCCCGGGGAACTTTCATGTACTTGAAAATTCCCTTTGGAATGATGAATATTGGAGCTACATTTCAAAGAGCTATGGACATAGCCTTTGCTAAGGAAATCCATGACTTTTTTGTCATTTACCTAGATGATATCACAATGTTTTCCAAAATTGATAACGAACATCTAGATCATCTAAGAAGAGTATTCATTAAATGAAAAAAGTTTGGTATATCCTTAAATCCTAAAAAGTCACTTTTTGGATTAGAAGGAAAACTCCTGGGACACATTATTTCAAAAGAGGGCATTAAAACTGATCCAACTAGAACAGAAGCAATCCTTAATATCAGTCATCCTAGGAACATTAAAGACTTACAAGCATTTCTAGGAAACATAATTTTTCTTAGAAGATTCATCCCTAACTTAGAAGAACTAATTAGAAATTTAAACAACATGTTAAAAAAGGATTCAACACTTAAGTGGATAGTAGAGGCTAAACCATTTTTTGAAGCAGTCAAATAAGCACTTACTAAAACACATGTCCTCATAAGTCTGAATTTTAACAAGGGTTTCATAATTTTTTCGTTTGCTTCAGAACACACCATTGCATCAGTCTTGTTGCAGAATAATAATGAAGGTCTTAAACAACCTATTGCTTTATTCAGTAAAACTTTGAGAGATGCAACAATAAAGTATAATATCATGGAAAAACAACCTCTTTCTTTAATGAAAGCCATAAAATATTTCAAAATGTATATTCTATACTCTCACATAATTTCATATGTTCCAAACTCAGTGGTAAAGGACATTCTAACTCAGAATGGGCCTAATGTAAAAAGAGGAAAATAGATTGCCACAATACTAGAATATGACATTGAAATCAAGCCTACAAAATTAGTCAAAGGCCAAGGTCTAGCCAAACTCATGGCTAAATCAGACTGTGAGGTATTAGACATAAATTTCATTGCTGCACTAGATGATCAGGAAGAGATGGCGACTCCACAAATTAGTGAAGCTTTCATAGATTCACCCTGGTATGTAGACATTATATTTGTTTTACTCAAATTACAAACTCCTCTTGGTTTATCTAGAACAAAAAGTAGATTCTTAAAAATGAAAGCAATGAAATATTGTATCCTAGATAATGTTTTATTTTGGAAAGATTGTGGTGGAATTCTATTAAATTATTTATTAAAATATGAAGCTGACAAATTCATGCAGAAATTTCATGCAGGAGATTGTGGAGGACACCTATACTAGAAAACAACTGCTGGTAAAATTCTGAGGGTAGGTTTTTACTAGCCCATTCTTTTTGAATATGCCCAAATGTATGTGACCTCCTATCACAAATGCCAAATATATGAAGGGAAGAAGAAACTCTTACCATTACCCCTCAAACCTATCTGAGTTGAAATTCCATTTCAACAATGGGTTTAGACTTCATTGGTGAAATTCACCCACCCTCCTCTGCCCAACATAAATGGATATTGACAACCACTGATTACTTTACCAAGTGGATAGAAGCCATCCCTTATAGACAAGCCACAAACTCTGTCATTATTTCATTTCTTGATAGCAACATCCTTTCTAGATTTGGATGCCCACAAAATCTCATTACTGATAACGCTATTGCCTTCAAATCCAAGAAAATGATTGATTTTTGTAACAGATACCATATCACCCTAGACCATTCCACTGCCTATTACCCTCAAGGTAATGGACTAGTAGAATCTTCAAACAAAAGCCTAGTCAGCATCATCAAGAAGCTATTAGAATATAACAAGAAAAATTGGAATAAAAGGTTGGTCAATGCCTTATGGGCAGACAAACTAAGTACTAAGAAATATATTGGTACATCTCCCTATCAATTAGTATATGGGATTATTGCTATTTTTACATCTTCATTACGAGTGCTAGTGATGATAATGATTCAAGAGCTACAAGTAGAACCAAATGACATCCAAAGGAGGATAATTCAGACAATTTATTTGCAGCAAACCAGGGAAGAATTTTATATCAAATCCCAAGTAATTCAAGACAAAATCAAGAAGATATTTGATAAGAAACTAAAGAAGATGATTTTCTCATAAGTGATCAAGTAATCAAATGGGATTCCAGAAGGTAAGACAAAATAAAACATGGGAAATTTTACCTTCTCTGGAAGGGCCCATACATTATTTATGGTTACAAAGGTAACAATGCATTTTGCTTGAAAGAATTAAATGAAACAAATCTACCGGGAGGACCAATCAATAGTCGAATGCTGAAGCACTAATTTTCACTAGAATAACCAGTAGTTCATTTGATTATATTTTACTCATTGTAAATATCATAGCAAAGTTTAGATTGGATTGGATGTTTATCTTGCAAAGTTGAAGCTCGAAGAGAAGGCCCTAAGCTTTAAAAGGTATAACATCATATGTTTGAATAAAGGAGATCACAGAAAGCAGTTCAAAGGCAAGCAAAGTCAAAGTTCCAAGGCCACTGATTAGAAAGTTCTTGACATCTCACAAGGAGATGCCATCCCAAATTTGAGCCACTGTTAGGGTCCTATAATAATAGGGATCATAATTTTTAATTGACTATGTTAAGTCTTGTAATATTGTACATACCTTTGCTTTCTGCAAATGCTTTCCATATTAAGAAATGAAAAGAGGGCATGTCCTAAAAGAATAATCAGAGGACCAAAGGAAAGAAAGATAAAAGAAGATATAAAATACAAACCCCACAAAAATAAACAAAAATAAGTTCTGAAAGTGTTGCAAATTCAAATGCCACTACCCTTACTTTACTTTAGTTTTTCAAATAAAATTGTGTGCAGCTTGCCCAAAATTGTCACAATTCATGATGATCATACAATCTAATCTTGGTCGTTCATGTCTTAAATTTTATGTTATCATAGTTAGTGAATAAAGATCTGACCAAACCATTTAATATTGGTAGATCAGTAGTTATGTAGAGAATAAAATGAGCTCATATGTTTAATTTGAGCCATTGGAAGATATAAGGTTAGAAATAAGATAATTTTCTTATCAAAAGAAAATAAAAGGGTAAGCAAACTCAAATGCACCCAATAAAGGAAATAAAAATGTTAGGATAAATAAATGGTAGGTAAGATACTTTCAAAAGTTATGGAAAACATAATTTGGTTTATCCCTTATCACTATTATCCTTTCTAACACCTTCCCCTTATCCTAAATCCCTTTTTCCTCTCTTGGAAACTATTTCCCCTTGTAAAATCCATTTCCCTTTGATAAAAGCCCTTTCCCCTTTGAAAATTCCCTTCCCCTTACTAAAATTCCCTTTCCCTTGCTAAAACCCTCTTTTTCCCTTTTAATCAGACTTTGTGTTTTCATAAAATACAAAACCCACTTTCAATAGTCCAGAGCACCAAATAATAAAGTGGAGCCCCCCCTTTTTTTGACTTAACCCCTCTTCCTAATATATTATAAACCCTTGCTTAATATATTTCATAAACCCCATACCATATTAACCCTACTGCATATATTTTCCCGACCCCACCTCTTAACTAATTACCTGACCCACTTTAACTTAACCCTCCGCCTAACTAATTTCCTGACCCCACCTCTTTTAAAACCCACAAATCCGTCAACCGTTTGATCACTGCTGTTCATATCCAAGGACTCCCAAACCCTTTCGCACTCCTTGTTGTTTGAATTTTAAAACATAGGGGGGGGGGTGGGGGTGGTTGCGAAATGGGTGGTTTCCTTTCCCTGCTTCCCTGCCACATGGCACCACTAGATTCTATCACACCCCCTCCTACCCAAACCGCCAAAATATCTTGCATCGTGCGATAAACCACATGTACCATAAGGAAAACCACCAAGTGTTTAAATATGAAATCCTGCTATTTCATTCGTGTTCCTACCTCTGTTGAATTGCAAAAGAGACCAAAAGCCATTGTTAAGCAGAACTGAAAACCTGCTCACCTCCCTGCAAACCTTTATTTTCATTTACAGTTGTTTTATTTTGCAGGAGATTAGTAAAAACAGGAGATGGATAAACAATTTGATATTAGTTCCAACTTGTTTACTCCAAACCCACAAGATATGAATTCAAAGGGTATTTACTCAGTAGAAGATTATGTACAATAGAAAAAGACAATTGAAATAGAGATAGTGATTATTACCAGGGATAATGCATCTACAGTAACAATAGCAAAGTTCATACAAAGAGCTCTCCAAGACACATTTTTTATTCTGCATGAAGTTAAAACATGTATTTTTAGTAAAAATTACTTTTACTAAATACACAAAAACAAAGGAAATTTACCGAAGGATGACGAAAATCAAATTCCGAGATAAAGAAACATGGAAAAAATGGTGTGATTTACTATGACAGGTTAAATAACATACACGTGAAAGTAGACAAATGAAAGAAGACAGATGAAAGAAGTGGACAACGTGAAAGAAAGAAACAGTAACAAAAATCAAAGAAAACAGGGCTAGATTTCAGTGAGTTAATAGGTGTCACTCTATTTTTGATTAAAGATATTTTATTTCCTTAAATAAATCCTAGTCCATTGACAATATATTTTTGTAATTTTTTTGTTTAAATACTTCATCATTCGAAGTATCAAGGGTTGGTCAAGTGTGGATTTTTGAATATTTCTATAGCTGATTGATCTACTACCTGAGGGTTATTGTACCATTTCCAGTTGACAGGCAAGAAAAGTAATAAAGGCATTCCTTTACAAGATTCATTTGTTGAGCTATCTCAGTGAAGTATAATTTCAATTTTTCATGTTATTTTCTTAAGTATTCCATAAACTTTAATTTGAATGTTATAACTGGAATTTTATTGCATAATTTGTTTAATTACACTCTGTTTTGAACTGTTATACATTTCTATGTTTTCTTCTGATATCCGGTTTAGAGAATTCTTAATTTCCCTCTGATCCCGATTGACCTCCTTCACCTTCCTTTGTTATCTGGTTTAAGGAAACCTTAAATGCTCCTTGAACTCGATTGAAAACCACTTCACCATTCAACCTTGAGATCTGATTTTGCTCAACTAACCTGCCCTATAACACTGCCCTTTATAATTTGCTTCTATTATGTTTTCAAGGTATATTGACTCCATAACCCAATGGAAAATGGAAAAGAACCTATCCATCTAAATTAGTAATTCCACCAACAAATCAAAATCAACCCAATACAAGCATACATAACTAGCCTAAAATTTATTAAACAAACAAAGTTAAATCATTAAGAGAGAGCCCTCTCTGAGTATTAGGAAGGCTAGGTCCTAATATCCAAAAGTGGATGATAATTACCTCTGATATTTCTTTCTAACGCACATAACAACACTTGGGAAATTTCAGAGTGATAACACCTGCCATTGAGGCATGCAGAACCCAAGGTTCCAAAAGGTTTCTAGATCAATCTTCCTAGATAGTGAGATGAAGTCGATAGGAAGCGATCCGTCGTAGGAAGGCCTACCGCATGAAACCCATGTCATTTTTTCAAGAAAAAATTGAAGTAATTTATTACTGACTCAGGGATAAACGACGTGATTGAAGGTTATGAATAGCAAGGTAATTTTTATTGAGGTTGGACTTCTCTTGAACATGTTGGTGACATGACACTTAGACTTGGCAACATTTGACTCAACGATAATACCTAGCACTAGCTGAAAACTTTCAATGAGGTTTGATTAACTGTGAGGAAAATGGATTTTCCAATCTGGATACAGATGTGATAGAGTGTAATGTTCAAGAGCAACATACCTCCTTTAATAATACAAAAATGAATGTTCTTTACGAATTCCCCTCCACCATTATTGGGGAGTACCTCTTGATTTTTGTCAAGCTTGAGGTGGATAACATTTTATTTTCATATAAGCTCATCCTTCAAACGAGTCATCCAAAGTATTTTTAACAAACCCTAGGAAGGAGTGGTTGGGTCCCATTGTAATCGTCGAGTCCTACACTATTTAATTTTTACGAGTCCAATGTAGGGTTAACTTGATGTTATTTTCATGTTTAAAGAGTCTGAAAACACACAAAAAGAAAACTCATTCAACTCTTTCAACATAAATTTTTAATGAGCCCAGAGAAAGTAAAACTCAGTTTCTTTTCATTTTTAGTGAGTTGGAAGAAAAATACAAGTAAAATCCAAATGTTATTTTTCGTGAATTTAGTCCCTTAAGCCCGAAAAAGGATAAAATAATGCATGATAGATCTCTGTTGACCATGATTAGTTAACATATACCTTTTTCGTAAATATTCTAATTCAGTCTAGGAAAGGGGTAAAGTTAAAATGAATAGACAACTTTTCATTTACTTTTACGAGTTCGAATAGTCAAGTGCTTGACAATATTTTCATATTTAAATAGTCTATAAAGGGCTTAAAAGAGAACTTCATGGTTTCAATTTTTTGGAAATTTTAACGAGTTCAAAAAAGTGATAAAAATTTTACTCATATGGCTGACTTTCAATTTAATTTACGAGTGGGAAAAGATGGAAAGAACTCAAAATTTTCATGTACGTTATACGAGCATGAAAATAATAGTAAAAGAAGCTCAGGATTTTCATGAGTTTAATGAGTCTTGAAAATAATAACTGAAATGGACTCGAGATAGTTTCATTTTTATATAAGCTTGAAATAGAGAAAATTGTGCTTGAGATAAGTTTCAATGCCCCCAAAGTGTAACCTGTAATGGAACATGCCCCCCAAGATTCATTTCATTCACCTAAGTAGACTATTGGTTACTAATATCTGGATGGAATGAAGGTTCATTTATGATATCAGATGAAAGACTCGACCTAATCATTTTTGAGATCTAGTCAAAGAATCAACTCAATTAGGAGAGAATTTGTTTCATTTTGTAATGAGCATGACACATGAAAAGAACTATGCTCATAGAACTTTCTTTCATTTTTTAACGAGCTTGACACTAGAAAAGGAACTATGCTCATAACCTAATTCATTTTTTAACGAGGTTGACACAGTAGAAGAAATATTATCAATGGGAACTCTGTTTTTTATTTTAACGAGGTTGACATAGTAAAAGAACCATCCTCGTGACTCAATTAATTTTAACGAGGCTTTACAAAGTGAAATAACTCATCTCAAGATGAACCGATCAGGTTTTAACTAGGCTGACACAAAAAGAAACTATCCTAATGGATCCATGCTTTATTTTACTGGGTTGACACAAGAAAGAAACA
>JAXQQM020067855.1:0-24360 GCA_034641835.2 Pinus albicaulis | reverse complement strand
TTCTCCAAAAGATTTCTGGGTCTTGGAGAACTCATGTGTTCTAGACCCTACACAAAGTTTCGAAGCTAGAGCACATCTGATGCTACCCAAAATCTCAATACTCCCTCTTAACAAGGAATGTGCTCTAACAACACTTCACCATTGAATGATCACCTTGGTTTTTGGCATCGGTTCCCTGCGCTGCTGATGCTTGGCCTCCTACCCTCCATCCATTGCGCTGCTACTTTCTGCACTGCTTCCCATGACTCTGCCACAATCACTGCCACATCTGTACTACGAGTCCCTCTCAAATTGATGCATCATGTTGCCTATAACATTGCCACTGCTAACTGCTGCACTGCAACTCTGTTGTTGAGAAGTAGCAACTGAAGGACAATCACCCAATCAACTAACAAAGAAGTCATTCTGGTTGCATCTCATCACTGAAGCATCTGTTGTTAGAGCCTCTGCGATGTTGTTGCTCTGTACTGCATAAGCACTGCCCCTCTGTGCTGCTGAAATTCCATCAGCCTCTGCGTTGTTGCTGCCACTGCATTGCGCTACTTCACTCTTCAACATTCCAGCACTGCCTCTGCTTCTCCATGATCTTCTACACCCACTGACTTTAGTCATCCTACTACTATCTTGAGGCTCTCGTAGCTTGTATGTGACCCAAGAGTTTGGGCACCTCAAGGATCTTGCCAGCCACGATATATAGCTCACTCTATAGATCTATGTCACCCCATGTCTTCTCTTGAGGTACATGAGCACTCATGGCCACATCATCTTCGTTGCCATCGTCCCCTCTCGTTGTTGCTGCCTTGGAATCTGAAGCTTCCTTGTCCTTCCTCTTAAGGCAAGTGCTGGCGAAATTTCTCAGTTCGCCACATTTGAAGTACCGGACCTTTGATAGGTCCTTTTTATTCTTCCCTTGCTGCCGATGTCCCTTAGATGCTAGGGTCGCATCTTCCTCCTCCTTTATTTTGACTTCTCCACAGCTGAATTCCCTCTTGGTTACTCTCCCGATCTCCTCCTGTCGAAGGATTGCCCACGTGTCTCCCCAATTTGGGAGTTTTGATCTGCCCAAGATACTTTGGACAAAGGTCTCCCACTCATTGGTGACTGCATTCAGGGCAGTCCTCACCATGATTCCATCATTCGGAGTTGCCCCCATGGAAATCAACTGGTCTCAGATAATCTACAATCTGAAGAGGAAGGGATCGATCTCCCTTGTGCATCTGGAACATTCGCATCTGATTATCCAGAAGTATCTTCCTCTAGACGAAGCTACCTTGATACAGCGTGGTCAGAGCTGTCCACACCTCATTTGTCGTCTTCTTCTCCGCAATGTGCGGGACCACGTGATCTTTCACTCCATCCATGATCAAGCGCTTAAGTTGTGTCTCGAAGCTCAATAAGAGGGTTAACCAAGGACCCTAATAGGTGGTTTCAACCTTTAAAGTGGGTGACATATCCATGGTACATCCTGTTGCACAGTGTTTGTCAAAGTTCCAAGGAAACGGAAGTACGAATTTTTTCAACAGGATCAGATCACTTATCAACAATCTTATGTGTCATTGTAAACCTATTTTGCAAGTTATGTAACGTAAATGATGCTAGTAAGACCATGAATGTATGTAACAACCTAGGTAAACCTATTATTTTGGCGTAAAGTTTCATCCTATGAGGTTTTTCGTCTCACTGACCCATTTGTGTTTCTAAACACGGATGATCGATAGAGTTTTTACCTCCAATCTCACCCCAAAGCTAGGGTGGAATTCTTCGTCAAAGTCTTAGGTGAGTTGTAGTGTTCTAGTCGAGTCTTATGTAAAAGTGATTTGGGAATAATTTAATCTAGTTGGCTAAATTATTTATTACAAATCACTTGGTCTACTACATCATGTTGTGTCGCATATTGGGATGTATTTTGAGGGTCTAACCCGAACAGTTATCCCCCTTTGAGGGTTGAAATTGTAAATCTTATGTAAAAAATATTTTAATGCATGATCCCTCATACTTGGACACCATGGTTAAAATATTAGAGGGTGGAAAGAACATTAAACCCCCTCAAGTGTCAATTAATTAATTTTTCTCGCAAAAAATTAAATAAATGGACCCTTGGACCTTGGTGTTTAAGTCAGTCAAATTTTTGAGGAAATTAGCCCAAAAATAATTAATTTTGTGCTAATAAAAATTGAATTGAATGATAAATTCGAAAAATCCTCAAAAATAAAAGTTCAACGGGTAAGATTAAAAGATGGTAATGTATTTTTCGAAGGACGAGATTATTTTGACAAGAATCAAGCAAACTAGCCGTTATTTTTCCACTTGGAGGATTTATCTATAAATTAGAGAGCCATTCGAGTGTCTAGCGATCTGATTCCTGGCTAGGAAATTGTTGCTGAAGCTTTCATGTAAACTATTGTCCCACTAGGAACTATTTTTTCTATCATAATAAATATTTTGGGGTGCAATTCAAGGTATTCCAAGTTCATTGATTTGTGGAACATACTGACTACGGGCTCTCCTATGTTGTGCTAAATAATGCTAAGATCTGTTTTTCATTAGATGGAGATAAAATCACGCTATAAATAGTTTTGGGATAATCTTAGGTGGTTTGATTCACCATATGATTAACAGATTCTCTTTGAGATAAATAAATAGTGTTTGCAGGTACTTCAGTCCTTGGCATCCAAGTTCACAAACTTAGGCAGGAACCATTTTTCGTGGACCCCAAATATTTGTGTGGTGGATTAAATATTTGTTAAGGCTGTAGTGTGCGTGGGGTTTATAAAGTGTTTTTATCCATTCATCAAAGAAAATAGCCATAAAAAATATATCTTTCTCAAAAATTTTAATTTTCAAAACCCTTGTATATTTCTAAATTTTGTAAATTTAATTTGTAAATTGTTTTGCTATGTTGGGTTTTGGGTATCTTATTTTCATTTTTGCAGGTTGAATCAAGAGAAGAAGCTGAAGTAAAGTTACATGTAGGCCCTTGAGGGAAAGATTTAGTCTCTAGAAATTTTTGCAGAGCTACCATTGAAGAATTTTAACTGAATTTCAGATCTAAAGGAAGATTTTTTTTCTAAAGCGAGGGTTTCATTTTTTTGCCTTCTCGGGCCTGAATCTAGCACTCCTAGGTCCAACATTACATTCTCTCCTCGCTGCGTCAACCTAAAAAGTCCCAACGTCCTTCTTTTTGGCCTTTTTAGGGTAGGTTGTAAGCCCTAAAGGCCTCAGCCTCCCCTCTTACCCCCTGCGCAGAGGGTTTAAGGCCAATTTGGCCTAGACGTTGCCGAAAAGGGCCTCGGCCACCTTTTAAGACCCTAGATGGCTGTCCTTATGACTATTCGTGGGCTCTTTAGACCCTAAACCCTAGTCGTTTTCCTCTTTTAGCCCCAACGTACACCCTTTGAGGCCTTATCCTTCTAGCGTTGGCCTTTCTCAGTCTCCTCTAGTTGTTTTTGACCCTTGATCTGCCTTCCTAGCCTCCTTTTACCCCAACGCTAGCCCTATTAGGCCTAGCGTTGGCCCTCCTTGGCCCTAGTGTGCCCTAAATCCATCCCTGATTTTTTTGAGATTGAGTACTTGGTGGTTTTGTAGGTTTTTGGGCTTCAAAAGTTTGATTTTCAGGTGGCATCTTCATCCCAAATTTTGGGGCAACTTGGGCAAGTTCATTTTCAAGGCCTTGGGCCTAGGGTTTTCTCTCTAAACCCTCATTTTGCCTTTATTTTATTATAGTAGTGATATAAATGAAATAATAGCCTTAAAATCACATTTAATTTGTTCAAAATCACTCAAATTTGCAAAAAAATAATTTTCCTAAAATTTGGCCACTTGGGCACCTAAGATATAGCCTAGATCTAAATATTTCCTTGCTGGAATTTTTTGCATAAGTCATTGAACCATATCTGTAATTTTCTGAATCACACACCAAAAGAGGGCTCAAAATTTATTTATTTTTTAATTTTTTTGATTTATTTATTTATTATTATTATTATTATTATTTTTTAGTTTTGGTAAATTATTTCTATTTTTGGGCATATTGGTCATTTGTTTTAACATCATTAGCTTGTTGATCTATTGATTTGTTTACTGTTGTTATAAGATATATCATATCTGCATCTTAAAGTGGCTGAAAACTCATATTTTACTTTGGGCTGATCATTTCTAGTTACTTTTGGCTTGTTATCTATTGGATCTAGGGTGTTCTCCTTACTGTTTTTATCACATTCTTATTGCTGTCATAACGGTCACATATAACATCTTAAGAGGTCTGGAAATTGTAAATATACATTGGCTAAACATTGGGAAATTTTCTACTTCATATGCTTGGAAATTTTCATGTTAAAGTGATCTCACTACTGCTGTTATAAAATCAATAAATGCTGAAATGTTATTGTCGATTTTGGAATCTAATACTTACTTGTCATGAGAATTTGTTAACTTGGCACTAAAACTACTCACACATCTAAGTTTTGAATCTCTAATCTCATTGATGGTCTAAGTTTTTTGAGCATTAAATCATTAGATAATTGCCCTCAGTTAAAGAGATCGATATTTTGATTGTCTATTGGTTATCATTCTAAGTGGACGTCTCAATATTGGCCATTGGAATATCTTAAGTAGTCTCAAGTGACCATTGTTGAATTGGATATTTATTCTAAGCACCTTGTGGAATATTGTTGAACATTGGCACTTGTATCTTGTAGCACCTATCTTGTCTTAAGATTGTCACCCAATTATTGTTAAGTACTCTTGCTATAAGATAACTCAAACTAAGTAGTTAAATAACATAAACAATATTAACTCAAGTAATCTCACTCATCATCGTTTCATAAGCATTCTAGGATCTATATTGCATTAAGAAATTTACCTCCTAGCATAAGCTAGGTTGATAGACTCATAGGACAACCCTTTTTTCGATTAGCTTGAGGGATTCATCGTTTCTTAGTGGTTAAAACAATGACCTTGCAGTCGTTAGAGCCACAGTCTCTGCAGCATCGAAAGCACTGGGTGGTTGGAACACAGGAGGAGGTATCGTTAATCAGACCTTTGCTTGCTTCCCGTTGGCTTCCATCCCACAAACTACTCTGAAGACTGTTTCTCAAAATAGTCAAGGGAGAGGTTCTAATTAGACTAGGAATTTAATATTAAATTTACCAACATCCTTGCATCACACATAGATTCTAGGATTTACACATCATATAGGTTAGTCATTCATTTAAGCAGCGGGTGCCCATCCAGTTACTTGGCATTAATTTACATTAAGCAAGAGTTGTGACTCCATAAGGCACTGGTCTCATATTCAAAATCTAATCTAATCATAAATCTTGTTAAATTTAACTGAGTAGCTAGGCCACTCATCTGTGTCTCCCAAACAACTTGGTTCCCAACTTCTTTTTCTTCACCTCATTCCATAGGGACTACTAGAATAGAGCGAGCGGAGATAGAGTGACAACCTCCATCTTGAGTGATTGTCGCAGTGCCTGTACAGTCTGAGCGACAACACATCCATCAAGTGGCAAGTGGCAAGTGATATAGTGATGGAACGAAGTGGGGATCAAGGGACGGATCCAAGTCACATGTCATGGGACAAGAGTAGCTATAATGAGGGAAGCCGACACTTGGGTATATGAGTGTAGGAGGGAGAAAATCGTGGTACATGAGTTACCCCTGTCGTTGTTTTTCCACCTTTCTTCATATTCCTTGTTCCTTTGATTGATTTTTCTTCATAATTGTTCGGGGTTCCATGGGATGAGAGCATGATGTGTAGTATATAGTAGTAAACACCCCATTAAGGTGGGCTAGTTCATTGCCCACTAAGGGTTGGAACAATCATGGGTTCCTTAATGATGGAAGGGGCTCATTTAGGTCCCGTAGGAACCAAGGTGATGGCCATGGTAAGGGGTAGAGATCATGTTTATTTAATATCCCAAATTGGGAACAAACAGTAATACAAAGCACACAAGACTAAAAACTACAATAAAATAGGAAATGTTAGTAAAACACCATGAAATAAGCCAAAAACATCTGAGCCATTTTATTAATTTTCGGTTGGGTAAAAAGTACAATAAGGTGCTCAGAAAGATGGCACCTGGGCCTGCACAAGTCAGGTTTAAATATCCCTCAAACCCGGACATAAAACACTACTAATTTGCTGCTCTACGTGGCTCCTCCTTTATGCTACCAGAGCTGGAACTGCTGTTGCTGGCTGGAAAAGAATTGCTGGTAATTGGGTTTGCTCCAATGCACAGAAAATTGCAGGATTAAAACCCCGAGCTCTGCTCACTAGACCCACAAAAACCCGTGAAGGGTTTCCAGAAATCTTGAGCCTGGAAATTTGCCTGCTCTGTTGGGTAATCTAGTTCTCTAGCTGAAATGTTGGAAAGTACTACTAAAAATCTACCCCAAATCCCTGGTAGGATGTTGTTAACCTCTCCTCCAAAACTCTGGACTGAATTCTGCTCTGTCTCCCTACCTCCCAACACTTCTCCTCAGCTCGACTGCGTACTTACTACACTGCATGTGTGGCCTCTGCGCTATCCTGGAGGGACTGTGTATGCTTGATTATGGAGTTGTGAATCTCCTCTCAGAATCAGATGGAACTCCTCTCCTGAGCGGGCACTCAAAGTCCCTTGAGGTAGAGGTTGAGATCTCCGCTCGGAAATATCTATGCTAAACAACACTTGCAAACTCCGCTAAACAACTCAAGCGTGCTACAGTCTATCAAAGAAAAAATCAGTGATTGAATGCATGAGGAATGAGTTGCTCTCACCTTCTTTTATCTATGTTGAGCCTCTCACGTTCCCTTTGGCCCACCTGGGCTGTGCTGCCCCACTGCTAGCCTATCCCTGCACTGCCACTGCACCTTCTACCGCACTGCCTCTTCCATCCTGCCAGTAGGACGTTGTCTCATTTGAGTGGCTAGCCTCATGGGCCCCACTTCAGCCTCAATATTTGGCTAAGCGACTTTAAGAAAGTGAATTAGCTGCATGGTTTATTTGCACTTTATTTTCTGTTGAACATTAGAAAAGGCAAAAATTAACAAAATTAATATTCCAATTAGCTGAATACTAATTTGGAATATTACAGTGCTCCCGTCCAAAACGTTGTAGAAATTATACAAACAATATGTATATCATGGATTCAGTACGATCTACCAATGTACTAAAGCTAGATACTGAATCGCTTCTACAAATCAATTGCAGAAATTAAACGCAATCGCCAATCACATGAAGCAAAGAAGAATAAATCAAACCACAACACAGATAATTTCCCAAGGAAAGCTTGCTGCTCAAAACCCCTCTATCATATATTGTATATTCCACAAGGAATCATGAAACAATTACAATGCACTCTTCTCACAATAGTCTCCTGCACTCTGCCTATCGTCTCACATTGATCCAGACAAAATCAGGCCAACACTTAGCGAATTCTCAACATGTCTTCAGCATTCCTTGCTCACACAATTCCTGATGAATGCAATCCCTATTCTTTAGGAATTTCAGCCTTCCTCAACTGCGCTAAGTATCATGGGAATCCTATGGTGTTTTAACTACATCTGGGCAGTCTGCTAATATCACAACTAATAGTTACCTTCCCTTTAACCTCTGTCTCAACTGGGTCTCCACTGGAACTGACATGCATGCAGATATTAATAGTAAATCATCAGTTGCATGTTAGATCACTGATTGTGAATTAAATAATATTTAATTCACTTCATCTCTCACTAGTGCAACAAATAGTTACAACTAGCACAACTAACTTTAACTCACTTAACTGAGTTTACTAATTACACATGCATTAAACGAATGCACTTAACTGCAACTTGAACTCTAAAACACATAGAATCACTTTGCATGCCTCACCAACTACCCTCAGCTCGAAATTCATGAGCTAACTGAGTTTACCACAATTAGTTAACTATTACAAGTGATTATGAGATAAGATTACATTTTATTGTTCATTTTAATTAAGGGATAATTAAAATAGACACTGCACCAAATTTAGCTCACACTAGTGTAGGTGCTGCTAGGACCTATTTGTCCCACACTAGTGTAGGTGTTGTTAGGACCTATTGGTCCCAAACTAGTGTAGGTGTTGTCATGTTGTCTCTGGATGCCAATTTCATTGTTTCTTGCAAACTTCCACACTCCCTCTCAACAAGAAAGGAATGTCCTTCCATGCGACATGCAACTCTTGCATGCAACACTTCTCTAGTGTTTCTCGCACATGCAACCTTTGCTTGCAACACTTCTCTAGTGTTTCTCGCACATGTAAATTTTGCATGCAGCACTTCTGAAACTGAATATCCTCCAAACAACTGAATCAGTACAATGCATCTGTGATGAGAGTCTTCTGACTGCTGCTAGCTACTGCACATGTCTACTGGACTCTGCGTTGTTGACATCTGCATCCATGCACTCTGCACTACTGCCAACTCTGATTTGCGCTCCAGTATTCGACACCTGTCACTCTGATTTCTGTCTTCCTGACATCTGACTACATCAATCTAACTGATCCTCCTACTGCTTCTCAGTGGGCTTCTCGTAGCTAGGTTCGATCCATGAGACGCACCATCTTTAGGACCCTGCCCAAATTTTTTCTTGGGATTAATTTTTCACATCTCCCCACCTCACACCTGGAGGTATAGTTGTATGCACTCCCTTTGCCCATCTGGATCGAAATTTATTTTCTTAAGTGGTTTCTGCCACTCCATGATCCTACGCATGTGTCTCCTCCACATCTCGAGGTTCATTCTTTAGAACCAAGTGTTCCTCATCTGCATGCAAATCAAGTTGCCTCTCAAGGGACAATTGCATGGCTTTCTCACACTTCCCCATGGTTGGAAGCTCTATAAAAATCACATCTACATCAAGTTTATAGAGATGCTTCACACTAATCCCAATCTTCTTGGCTTGTCCTATTGCTTTATGTCTAAGGAAAACTTTTCCTTTGCTGAAAACAACATCATAGCCTCTATCCTCCAACATTTCAACTGAAACTAAATTTTTCTTGAAGCCTGGTACATGCATTACATATTTTAATAAAAATGGTTTACCTGACTGTCTTTGGAAAGTAACTGTACCAATCCCAACAACACTATACCTTCTGTCACCACCCATTTCGATATGCATCTGGAGGTCCTTCTCCTCCAAGCTACTGAAAAGTTCTTTGTCTCTCATCATGTGGATAGATGCATCACTATCCAAGTACCACCCTGATCCCATCACGCTTGACACCATGCATGCGATTAGCGAGAAGTCCAACTCAAATTGTGAGGCAAAAGCCTCACAAGCTGCAAGTTCTGAAGCCTTCTTGTTCTTCTTCTTTTGTGGACAATTAGTGGCATAATGTCCATGCTCGTGACAGTGAAAACACTTCACTCTAGACATGTCGCCCTCCTTGTCTTCTTCCCGGACTCAGATTTGGAATGAAATTTCTTTCCTTTCCATTTCTTCGCCTTGGCAGCCAAAGCACAATCTTCTTCATCTTTATTCTTAGATGAAGATCTATCTCTGGTATTCTGCCTGAATTCTGCTTGAACCAAATCTGACCAAAGTTGTTCCCAATCTGGCAACTTCTCTTTCCCATTGACAGAGCCCTGATAACTATGCCAACTCTTGGTAAGTCCTAGAAGAGCTAGGCTCACCAAATCATCATCAGCGACAGTAATTCTTACACTCCCAAGCTCATCTCGACATTGGACAAACTTTGTTAAGTATATCGGAATAGTGTCGTTTTTCTCCATTTTGATCTTCTTGAGTTTATCTTTCAGTGCCAATTTCCTATGATCACTGCTACTTTGAAATAGATCTTTCAAAGCTTTCCAGATTGCATATAGTGTCACTTTGCCATGGAGAATTGAGACAATGTGGTCTTGTACTCCCTCTGGTAAGACCATCCTCACCCTTGCAACTTTCTTTTGCCATGCATCAAGATTTGTAGCATCTATTATAGCAGCTTTGGGAACATCATTGTCAATGAATTACTTCAATCCATTGTTCTCCAATGTTGCCTCCATCATGTCTTTCCAAGCAATATAGTTAGAGCTTCCCTCGAGTACATACTCCAATCTCAAGCCATTGAAAGCCATTTCGAGCCTATATCATCTGTAGCACCAAGAAAGTCTTCTGCAAATTTGAATTCTATTTAGTAACAAACTCATCTTCTCCGCCACTATTGTGATTTCTTGTGCTCTGATACCATGTAGAAATTATACAAACAATATGTATATCATGGATTCAATCCAATCTAACAATGTACTAAAGCTAGGAAATGAATCACTTCTACAAATCAATTGCGGAAATTAAACACAATCGCCAATCACATGAAGCAAAGAAGAATCAATCAAACAACAACACGGATAATTTACCGGGGAAATCTTGTTGCTCAAAACCCCTCTATCATATATTGTATATTCCACAAGGAAACATGAAACAATTACAATGCACTCTTCTCACAAGAGTCTCCTGCACTCTGCCTATCATCTCACACTGATCTAAACAAAATCAGGCCAACACTTAGCCAATTCTCAGCCTGTCTTAAGCCTTCCTTGCTCACACAATTCCTGATGAATGCAATCCCTATCCTTTAGGAATTTCAGCGTTCCTCAACTGTGATAAGTATCATGGGCATCCTGTGGTGTTTTAACTACATCTGAGCAGTTTGCTAATATCACAACTGATAGTTAACTTCCCTTTAACCTCTGTCTCAACTGGGTCTCCACTGGAACTGACATGTATGCAACTATTAATAGTAAATCATCAGTTGCATGTTAGATCACTGATTGTGAATTAAATAATATTTAATTCACTTCATCTCTCACTAGTGCAACAAATAGTTACAACTAGCACAAGTCACTTTAACTCACTTAACTGATTACACATGCATTAAACTAATGCACTTAACTTCAACTTGAGCTCTAAAACATATAGAATCACTTTGCATGCCTCACCAACTACCCTTAACTCGAAATTCATGAGCTAACTAATTTTATCACACTCAGTTAACTATTACAAGTGATTATGAGATAAGATTACATTTTATTGTCCATTTTAATTAAGAGATAATTAAAATAGACACTGAACCAAATTTAGCTCACACTAGTGTAAGTGCTGCTAAGACCTATTGCTTCCACACTAGTGTAGGTGCTGCTAGGACCTATTGGTTCCACACTAGTATAGGTGCTGTCATGTTGTTTATGGATGCCAATTTCATTGTTTCTTGTTGCAAACTTCAACACTCCCTCTCAATAAGAAAGGAATGTCCTTGCATGCGACATGCAACTCTTGCATGCAACACTTCTCTAGTGTTTTTCGCACATGCAAATTTTGCATGCAACACTTCTCTAGTGTTTCTCGCACATGTAAATTTTGCATGCAACACTTTTGAAACTGAATAGCCTCCAAACAACTAAATCAATATAATGCATATGTCATCAGAGTCTTCTGACTGCTGCTAGCTATTGCACATGTCTACTGGATTCTCTGCGCTGTTGACATCTGCATCCATGCACTCTGCACTACTGCCAACTCTGATCTGTGCTCCACTATTCGACACCTATCACTTTGTTTTCTGTCTTCGTGACATCTAACTGCATCAATCTAGCTTATCTTGCCACTGCTTCTCTATGGGCTCCTCGTAGCTAGGTTCGATCCATGAGATGCACCATCTCTAGGACCCTGTCCAAATTTCTTCTTGGGATTAATTTTGCACATCGCCCCACCTCACACCTGGAGGTATAGCTTCATGCACTCCCTCTACCCATCTAGCTCGAAATTTCTTTGATTGTGTGGTTTCTGCCACTCCATGATCCTCTACATGTGGCTGCTCCACATCTTGAGGTCCATTCTTTGGAACCAAGAGTTCCTCATCTGCATGCAAATCAAGCTCCCTCTCAAGGGACAATTGCATGGCTTTGTCACACTTCTCCATGGTTGGAAGCTCTATAGAAATTGCATCTACATCAAGTTTATAGAGATGTTTCACACGAATCCCAATCTTCTTGGTTTGTCCTGTTGCTTTGTGTCGAAGGAAAACTTTTCCTTCACTGAAAACAACATCATAGCCTCTATCCTCCAACATTGCAACTAGAACTAAATTTTTCTTCAAGCCTGGTGCATGCATTACATCTTTTAATAAAAATGGTTTCCTTGACTGTCTCTGGAAAATAACTGTACCAATCCCGGTAGCGCTATACCTTCTGCCATCTCCCATTTCGATATGCATCTGGAGGTCCTTCTCCAAGCTACTAAAAATTTCTATCTCTCGTCATGTGGATAGATGCACCACTATCCAAGTACCACCCTGATCCCATCGCACTTGACACCATGCATCCAATCAGCGAGAAGTCTAACTCAAATTGCGAGGCCAAAGCCTCACCAGCTGCAAATCCTGAAGCCTTCTTGTTCTTCTTCTTTTGTGGACAATTAGTGGCATAATGTCCATGATCGTGACCGTGAAAACACTTCACTTTGGACATGTCGCACTCCTTGTCTTTTTCATCGGATTCAGATTTGGAATGAAATTTCTTTCCTTTCTTCACCTTGGCACCCAAAGCACAATCTTCTTCATCTTCATTCTTATATGAAGATCCATCTCTGGTATTCTGCCTGGATTCTTCTTGCACCAAATTTGACCAAAGTCGTTCCCAATCTGGTAACTTCTCCCTCCCATTGACAAAGTCTTGATAACTATGCCAACTCTTGGTAAGTCCTAGAAGAGCTAGGCTCACCAAATCATCATCAGTGATAGTAATTCTTACACTCCCAAGCTCATCTCGACATTGGATAAACTTTGTTAAGTATACCGAAATAGTGTCGTTTTTTTCCATTTTGATCTTCTTGAGTTTATCTTTCAGTGCCAATTTCCTATGATCACTGTTGCTCTGAAATAGATATGTTAAAGATATCCACATTGCATATGGTTTCACTTTGCCATGGAGACTTGAGACAATGTGGTCTTCTACTCTCTCCACTAAGGCCCTCCTCGCCCTTGCAACTTTCTTTTGCCATGCATCAAGATTTGCAACATCTATTACAGCGGGTTTGGGAACATCATTGTCAGTGAATTCCTTCAGTCCATTGTCCTCCAGTACTGCCTCCATCATGTCTTTCCAAGCAATATAGTTAGAGATGCCCTCAAGTGCATACTCCAATGTCAAGCCATTGAAAGCCATTTCGATCCTGAATTACCTATAGCACCAAGAAAGTCTTCTGCAAATTTGAATTCTGTTCAGTCCCAAACTCAGCTTCTCCTCGAGTATTATGATTTTCCGTGCTCTGATACCGTATAGAAATTATACAAACAATATGTATATCATGGATTCAATCCGATCTAATAGTGTACTAAATCTAGATAATGAATCGCTTATACAAATCAATTGCGGAAATTAAACACAATCGCCAATCACATGAAGCAAAGAAGAATAAATCAAACCACAACACAGATAATTTCCCGGGCAAAGCTTGCTGCTCAAAACTCATCTATCATATATTGCATATTCCACAAGGAATCATGAAACAATTACAATGCACCCTTCTCACAAGAGTCTCCTGCACTCTACCTATCGTCTCACACTGATCCAGACAAATCTGGCCAACACTTAGCCAATTCTCAGCCTGTCTTCAGCCTACCTTGCTCACGCAATTCTTGATGAATGCAATCCCTATTATTTAGGAATTTCAGCCTTCCTCAACTGCGCTAAGTATCATGGGCATCCTGTGGTGTTTTAACTGCATCTAGGCAGTTTGCTAATATCATAACTGATAGTTAACTTCCCTTTAACCTCTGTCTCAACTGGGTCTCCACTAGAATTGACATGCATGCAACTATTAATAGTAAATCATCAGTTGCATGTTAGATCACTGATTGTGAATTAAATAATATTTAATTCACTTGATCTCTCACTAGTGCAACAAATAGTTACAACTAGCGCAATTGACTTTAACTCACTTAACTGAGTTAACTGATTACACATGCATTAAACTAATACACTAAACTGCAACTTGAACTCTAAAACACATAGAATCATTCCACATGCCTCACCAAATACCCTCAACTCGAAATTCATGAGCTAACTGAATTTATCACACTCAGTTAACTATTACAAGTGATTATGAGATAAGATTACATTTTATTGTCCATTTTAATTAAGGGATAATTAAAATAAACACTGCACCAAATTTAGCTCACACTAGTGTAGGTGCTGCTAAGACCTATTGGTCCTACACTAGTGTAGGTGCTGCTAGGACCTATTGGTTCCACACTAGTGTAGGTGCTATAATGTTTTTTCTGGATACCAATTTCACTGTTTCTTGTCGCAAACTTCAACACTCCCTCTCAACAAGAAATGAATTTCCTTGCATGTGACATGCAACTCTTGCGTGCAACACTTCTCTAGTGTTTCTTTCACATGCAACCTTTGTATTCAACACTTCTCTAATGTTTCTCGCACATGTAAATTTTTCATGCAACACTTCTGAAACTAAATAGCCTCCAAACAACTGAATCAATATAATGCGTATGTCATCAGAGTCTTCTGACTGCTGCTAGCTACTGCACATGTCTACTGGACTCTCTGCGCTCTTGACATCTGCATCCATGCACTCTGCACTGCTGCCAACTCTGATCTATGCTCCAGTATTTGACCCTTGTCACTCTGATTTCTATCTTCCTGACATCTGACTGCATCAATCTAACTGATCCTACTACTCCTTCTCTGTGGGCTCCTCGTAGCTAGGTTCGATCCATGAGACGCACCATCTCTAGGACCTTACCCAAATTTCTTCTTGGGATTAATTTTTCACATCGTCCCACCTCACACCTGGAGGTATAGCTGAATGCACTCCCTTTGCCCATCTGGCTCGAAATTGATTTTCTTGAGTGGTTTTTGCCACTCCAAGATCCTCTGCATGTGGCTGCTCCACATCTTGAAGTTCATTCTTTGGAACCAAGAGTTCCTCATTTGCATGCAAATCAAGCTCCCTCTCAAGGGACAATTGCATGGCTTTCACACTTCCACATGGTTGGAAGCTCTATAGAAATCACATCTACCTCAAGTTTATAGAGATGCTTTACACAAATTCCAATATTCTTGGCTTGTCCTATTGCTTTGTGTCGAAGGAAAAATTTTCCTTAATTGAAAACAACATCATAGCCTCTATCCTCCAACATTTAAACTGAAACTAAAATTTTCTTCACGCCTGGTATATGCAGTACATCTTTTAATAAAAATAGTTTACTTGACTGTCTCTAGAAAGTAACTGTACCAGTCCTGATAGTGCTATACCTTCTGTCGTCACCCATTTCGATATGCATCTCGAAATCCTTCTCCTCCAAGCTACTGAAAAGTTCTTTGTCTCTTGTCATGTGGATAGATGCACCACTATCCAAGTACCACCCCGATCCCATCACACTTGACACCATGCATGCGATCAGCGAGAAGTCCAACTCAAATTGCGAGGCCAAAGCCTCACCAACTACAAATCTTGAAGCCTTCTTGTTCTTCTTCTTTTGTGGACTATTAGTGGCATAATGTCCATGCTCATGACAGTGAAAACAATTCACTCTGGACATGTCGCGCTCCTTGTCTTCTTCACCGGACTCAGATTTGAAATGAAATTTCTTTCCTTTCCCTTTCTTCGCCTTAGCAGCCAAAGCATAATCTTCTTCATCTTCATTCTTAGATAAAGATCCATCTCTGGTATTCCATGTTAATTTTGATTAATTTTGCCTTATATAGTTAAAATATAAATAAAGTGGGTAAAAGGAGAATGTGACTCACTTAGGATAAAACACACTCCCTAAAGTCACCTAGGAGACATAACGTTGTGGTCAAGGTGGGGCCAAGGGGGCCAAGTGACAACGAAGGGGGGTGACACACTTAGACAGCGTGGGCCCAGCCAGCGCAGATGAGTTGGCAGCGTGGGCCAAAGAGAGGCAGCGTAAGCATGGTGGGGCCAAGGAGAGAGGGAGACTCACCAAAGATAAACAGAGGGGAGGCTACCTCATTTCCCTCATTGATGATTATGCATTTTGGAGATTGTCTCTAGACATTGAGCACGCTTGCTGTTTAGCTAGTCTGCACGTACTGTTCAGTACACCGGGTGTCTCCGTGCGGAGATCCCAACCTCAGCGAGACTTCGAGTGCTTGCTCGGGTGAGGAGTCCTACCATATTTTGCAAGGGAAGATCAAAGCTTCAATCATTGAGGAGCATTCCTTGGAGGGACAGCACAGTTTTGCAGAGGGAGGACGTAGTTCCAGTTGGGGGAGGTTCCGGATTGAGGTTATTTGGTGGATTCAGACCGGAGGATTAGGGCAGGGATCAACCCTTACCTATTGGAGACATTTTGCAGAGGGAGAGGCCATATTTTGCAGTGTTGCCTTCAGGGTCAGCGTTTTCCCTTGACGGATAGTGTAGTGCCTCAAAGGAGGTATTTTCTGGGGTTAGCCATTCTTGAAAAGCTCTCTGGGCTTTTCTAGGTATTGGGAGAGGAGGCCATTCCCAAAGTTTCAGCATTTTCCGAGTTGGGGAGCAGCCCCAAAGACTAATTTCATTCCAGCAGTTGCAGCAGCACGGTAGCATTTTCCAGCAGCTTGGAGATTCGCAATTGATAGAGGGACCAGCCATTCCACACATTGTTCTGAGAGTATTTCTACACTTGCCTTGAGCAAGTCGAGGTGCCATCATTCTGATCACCTTTGTACTTTCCTTATTTCTCAATATTAATAAAATGGCTCAGCATTCTCCATATTGTGTATTTTGTCTCGTGGTTTGTCTCTAGTTGTTGTGTACCTTGTTTGTGTGCTTTATATTACTATTTATTTCCCTTCGACATATTACATTCACTTTGAATTCTTCTTGCACCAAATCCAACAATAGTCGTTCCATTAAAGAAGAGGTCTCCTCCCATTGATAGAATCTGATATTTATGCCAACTCTTGGGAAGTCCTAGAAGTGATAGGCTCACCAAGTCATCATCCGCGACAGTAATTCCTACACTCCCAAGCTCATCCCGACATTGGAAAAACTTTGTTAAGTATACTGGAATAGTGTTGTTTTCTCCATTTTGATCCTCCTAAGTTTATCTTTCAGTGCCGATTTCCTATGATCACTGCTGCTTTGAAATAGATTTTTCAAAGCCTTCCACATTGCATATGGAGTTTCTTTGCCATGGAGACTTGAGATAATGTGGTCTCATACTCCCTCCAGTAAGATCCTCCTCGCCCTTGCAACTTTCTTTTTCCATGCATCAAGATTTGCAGCATCTGCTACAGCGGGTTTGGGAACATCATTGTCAATGAATTCTTTCAATCCATTGTCCTCCAGTACCGCCTCCATCCTTTCTTTCCAAGCAATATAGTTAGAGCTTCCCTCGAGCGCATACTCCAATCTCAATCCATTGAAAGCCATTTCGATCCTAAATCACCTGTAGCACCAAGAAAGTCTTCTGCAAATTCGAATTATATTCAGTGACAAACTCAACTCTTCCTCCACTATTGTGATTTCATGTGCTCTGATACCATGTAGAAATTATACAAACAATATGTATATCATGTTGGAAAGAAATCTTTGAGAGGAGAGGTGAATCGATATTCTTTTCAATTAGTATTATTATTAATCTTTCGAAAGACATTAGTTAATCTTCAATTATTATCGGTGTTTGTACAATGATAGCAGCAAACAAGAGGAACACAAATGCACACAGTTTTTAAGGTGGAAACCCACTCCGGGACAAAAACCACCTAATGCTTTTCTAATAATTCTTTAATATTCAACTTCAATTGAAAATAAAGCTCCAACTTCCTAGAATCTAGAAAAACATTCTTCTCCAGCTCCCACTGGATGGACGCTCCAACGCCCGAGATTCTTCAGTAGTCAACTGAACGGATGCCCCAACACCCAATGAGCTACAACTCACCCTAGCACCACCCTACCACCCTGAATTTTTCACAGGCTTGAACCTATTGGTGACTTCATGCACCAACCTAGCACCACCCTACCACCCTATAGAAGAATAAAAGAAGAATGGACTCCTGAACCAGGGAAAATGGTCCACTTTACAATGATATAAGATGATGTAGAAGAAGAAGACACAATGGACCATAAACCCAACTATGACACAACCACTAATGATGACCCTGAACCTCCCAGAGCCTTTGCCTCTTCAACTCTTGGCGGATAGACACTTGTACAATTTTTACAATGATGCATTTACAATGACTTAGTACAATGAGACCTTTACAATGATTGTGTGCAGTGATGCCCACTTGAAGACTTGATGTGATGAGCTTCTTGCTACTGTTATGCACCTTGGTTGCTTATCTTGTCATGCTACCCTCTGATGTACCTTGATTTGCTTTTCTTCCCTAGAAATTCTGGTCCTTTGCAGCCCTTGACAACACATGATCTAGCCTTTTCTTGCCTTCTAGGAACTCAATATTGAATATGGTGTATCTCTGTTATTTCAGATCCCAATATGTGATTTTCAGTACTGCAGTACTCCTCTAAGTCATCTTTCCAATGCCATAGGTCTGACCCAATTTGGATTCTTCAAGAGAGAGTTATACCCAATCTCTCACAATGACCTAATTATGGATTAGTTCGATGAGGCAAACTTGTATGGTGTGCCACCTCCAACCCCAGAAAATAGTGCATTCATCCTAGATCCTTCATGTCAAATTCTTCAGCCAAATTCTTCTTGCAGTATTTGATGAGCCTTGATGATCCCGTCAAGAACAGATCATCTACATACAAAACCAGTATCAAAGACTCACTCCCTACTCTCAGATAGTATAAATTGGGATCTGCTCACTCTTGACGAATCCCATCTTCTGCAGGTAGCTGTCAATTCGACCATACCAGGCTCTAGGAGCTTGCTTTAGTCCATATAACGCTTTCTTCAATTTGCACACATGAGTTTTTTGATCATGTGTCTCAAAGCCCTCTGGTTGTTCTGATCATATCGTCTTGATGTCCATCTAGTGAATTTCCCATCCCATCTCCGCTGCAAGGGATATCACGGACCTGATAAAGGAAGGTGTGCACAACTCACGGGCGAGTTTTTCTTACCGTCAATTCCTTCATCCCAGGCATGCCCTTTGCCTAACTTGGACTTTAAAATTTCTCGATGTTACGTCTACAACATGTTTAATTTTGTAGGTCTACCTAGATCCCTGTGCCGTCTCTCTTGGGTGCAGAACCACTTCCTGAACATCATTGTCATGATGGGTGTACTCTTCCACCATTGCATCCAACCGGACATGGTGTGAGAACGCCCAAAAGCTGGAAGGTTCTCCTGCTTGAGCAACCAAGGCTTGATACCTCTCGAGCTATACCTATCTCATCCTTCTTGTTTGATTAAGCAAAGTCCTTTGCATCCTTTAGATCTGCTAGAAGTCCTTCTCGTTCTCCCACTCTGGTAGTATGTGGATCTACAAGCTCTCCCTCTTGAAAATCCTCGGGGGACAGATCCATTGGATCACTATGTCTTGGAAAGGAAACTAAATTTTCTACTACTGGTTGTTGGGTCTGTACTAGAGGCTCTTCCTCAGACTGCGTAGCAGAAGGCAACTCACGGGAACTTCTAAAGGCCTTCTCCTCTATGTACTTCACATCCCTTTGCACCACCACTTTCCTGCTCTCAAGAATGTAGAGGCGATAAGCCTTTGCATTCTCGCTGTATCCTACCAGATACCCCTTTTCGGCAATCATCTCCAACTTCTTCCCTTCTCACTGGGCACATGAAAATAAGTTGTATTGCCAAAGATCCTAAAGTGACTCACTTCAGGCTTACTGCCAGTGAAGACACTTTCTGGCATGCTCTTTCCCAGTGCAGCGTGAGGAGTCCTGTTCTAAATGTGGACAGTTATATTACATGCTTCAGCCCATAGGAATTTGGGCATGTCTTGGTCATACAACATAGCTCTTGTTGCTTCAACAATAGTCCGGTTATTTATTTCTGCCACACCATTCTGCTCTGGATTGTATGGAGCTGTCCACTCTCTTTTGATGCCTTCCCTTCCGCAGAATCTGGTGAATTATTTACCTATGTATTCACCCCCATTCTCTGATCACAACACCTTGATCCGATTCCTTGTCAGATTTTCTACCAGAGCCTTAAACTCTTTGAATCGACTGAAGACTTCATCCTTGGTCTTCAAGAAGTAGATCCAGGTTTTCGTGGAATGGTCTTCATTGAAGGTGACAAAATATTTAGCACCGCTAAGGGCTCTAGTGGAAATCGGCCCATATATATATATGAGTGTATCAGATCCAATACACCCTTGGCTCTATTGTTGCTTCTCTGATATGCTGCCTTGGCATATTTTCCCAATGCGTACCCTTTGTAGACATCATCTCGTTTAGTGCTCAACTCTGGAACACCTGTGACAATCTTTTGGAGAGTTCTCAACGCCCCATGATGCAAATACCCCATTCTTATAAACCATAGCTCATTCAGGTCCATTTGATCCGCGTTGCTGACCAGTGCCATTGGAGAGTCAAGCTGTAGCTTGTACATTTTGTTGCTTCTTACCCCGATCTCTGCCTTCTTCTTCCAACTGGGGTGCTTGACGTAGACTCTATTGCCAATGAAGTAGACGTCATATCCTCGGTTTTGAAGATGAGACACTGAGAGTAAATTCATCCCCAAATCCGACACATGCAGCACATTAGTGGCCCAGATTCTATTTCCCATCTCTGTCTGAAAAACTGCAATACCTCTCCCAACGATAGTGCATTTTTCTTTATTACCCATGGTTATTTTGAAATTCACCTGCTCTTCTTGGTAGTCTGAAAAACAGTCCCATACTCCAATCATGTGAGTAGAGTCTCCGCTGTTAATATACCAGACATCAGAAGAAGCAGTGCTTGATACACAAGCAAAATCTTCCTCAAGTTTGGATGCCAATACAGAGACATCGAGATCCATTTGTTTTGTCATGCTTCTTCCCCTTCCTAGAGAACTGCGTGAACCCTTCTGCGTTGTGTAATAGTAGATTTTTGTTCACTTATAGATGCCCCCTTTCTGTTATGCATCTCTGACTCTGATACCACGTGACATTTTCAAATTGAAAACTAAACAGTTGCAATGATGTATTTATTTCTCCTACTTATTATTTCAATAAGTTATTATTTATAAATCTTCTGGCAAACATCGAAATAAATACCACTGCAACATTCGCAAATATATATGCAGAGAAATAAACAGTAGGGAACATAAGCACAAGAACCAATCACATGTACACAGTTATTTTTAGACAAATGTCCCCAGGAAAACCCAATGCGGGAAAACCGGTGCAACAGATGAGGATTTTATTAATTCTTCAGCAAATAATATCTTTACAGGGAAATATAACGACAGATAAATTCTAAAACCCCTGAGATTGAATTTCCGACTTACTCGGACAATTCTCTGACACCCTGATCAACCCTAGCATGCTCCTATGTCTGTCTATGTGATTCAATGCACAGTCCCAACGCTGGATTGCATGAGTTTATGTGGAGACTGCGTGGGTTCTCTGCGCTACAGTCTCAAGTTGCCACCAGTGACCCATTGCTGCCCTCCATCCCTAACCTCGATCACTATTGACTCCCTCCTCCTTTTGCTTCTGCAAACTTCTCGCCCTGTAACTCTCCCACTGAAATTGAATTCTACTTCAGAATCAATCTCCTTTGGGTACTGAGTGTATGCCCTGCTTGTTTTTCAAATGACCCTCAAGCCTTCTTTTATAATCTTCCTGTTGGAGAACCAACGACCCAAATTAAAAGATCAATCAATGGCTAAGATTAAAACTTGACTTGATCCATGTTTTCTAGAAGATTCACACTCTGACTTATTAATACCCTTTAATTATTTCATTTCCCTAAGTTTAGACTTAGGTTCTTCATTAAAATAATTAATTATTTTAACAAGTCATGAACCGAGTGGAATTTCCACAAACTATTTCCGGGTTCTTTGGAATGCTGTTGTCCAAGCCTCCCTGCAAAATTTGAGACTTGGAACACTTTCGAATGCTACAAAAATCAACACTATGGAGAGCACATGTGGAGTCACCAGAGTGATTGAAATTTCTTTTACAATGCTTGCTTCATTCTACAAGCTTTGACTTTGAAATTCAATGAGGAACTACGGCTTTGTTCCTCCAACAGAGTCACCAATAATGACACTTCCATATGTCTTATGGGGAACACACATCTCATGTCCCCAACAACAATGCTAAAATGTTAATGCTCAAACTAGCAGGGGTCATAGGAGGGGATTGTATAGAGCAAATACTAGGTCAAGGGAAAAAATGGAGCGATAGCCCATTGTCACCTTAGCTAAGGCTTCCTGCTCTTTACAAACTTTCACCGATGGGAGGAGACCCAGTATAAGAGGAATCACAAGGAAGGATGAATCAATGAAAGGATAAGAAGTGATTCCTAAGGATCATTCACAAGAGAGGCTCAATTATGTAGTTTGTTTGCTTCAAAAGAAGGGCTAAAGGGATTCTCGAGGCTAGGGTTTGGGAATATATTTTGTCAAGATGATTCCTAGACCGGAGAATCCCTATGGAGAATTGGCCTTTATGTGATCTTTGTGAAATTAGAGTTACAAAGTTGAGGGACCAAAAAAGACCAAGTGGACCCAAAATTAAGTCAAGGATATGGAGGTGATGAACTAAGGAGGGGCTTGACCTAATTAGGTAGGGGAAGAGGATCAAAGGACATGTTTTCTTTTCATGATTGAATGCAATGATCCAAATGAGGACACTAGCCAAGGGAAACTTAGGGCAAGAAATTGTCCTAGAGCTAGGGCTTGCTATATCTGAGGATCTCATTGTCGGAATTGCTTCAAATTTTGACCTCTAGAGGAAATCCTAGTGCAATTATGGACCAAAAATCGAGGTGTTTTGATGGCTACAATGAGATTTATTTGATGCCTAGATGACCTATGGTGGCTAGGCCTTGAAAGAGAGAGGAGGCAAGAAAAATAAGCGTTTTAGGTGACCACCAGTGGATGGATTGGTGTCTTGCCTTTGGGAGAGATGGAGTCAAGATGAACTTGTGATTTGGAGAGACTCTACCCAATCAAGGAGACCTCTAGAAAACTTCGCATGGCAATTAGGGCATGAGATTAGCTTCCTAAAGATTTTATATTTTGATATGCAATAATTGTTGACTTATCAAAGTAATTTTAACAAATATAACCTTTAGGAACATTCACCCATTCATACATGACACATTGAATGATGCAATGATTCAAAAGACAAAAAATTCCACAATTTCGCATAGAATAGTAATAAATTTCGGACTGACTTAGCGAAAATCCCAGAAACATTCATGTGACAAAGTAAATAACAAGAATAAACATGAAAAAGATCACTTACTATGAAAACTTATGAATACAAAATTACAAAAACCCTATTGCAGTATCTTGATTTACTTCTCCTACTTATGATTTTATTATACAAGTTATTTTCTGAAATATTCAGAAAATATTGAAGTAAACACAACTAGCAGCCTTCACATTTAGAAATCATCTACTAAAACATAATGCACATATGACAAAGGACACACATGATTTTTCAAACAAATGTCCCTAGAAAAACCCAACACGGGAAAACCAATGCAGCAACACTTTAGAGGTTTTATTTATTATGCAGAATATCTGAATACATCTAGGGCACATGTAGTGGTTTTCCCCATAGAGAAATTCACGGCAGATGTACCTTATCACTCAGAGACAGAAAAATATGGCTGATTCAAACCCTTCAGGAATTACTGAATACGAGCCCTTTCTGGCACACTGGAACCCTCAACGCAGATCTTCCAGCCTCTGCGTCAGCCTCTCCTTCCAAGCGCAGCCTCTACGCAACACAGGATGCCAATGCGTCACCCTGAAGTCCTTTGCGCTACCTCTATGTCACCCAGAAGGGTTTGCGTCCCTCTCTCTATGTATCTATCTCACTCGATCAACAGCCCTCCTACCGGCTCATGCGCGCTCGGGTACGGATCTGCCTCTCTGATGTATGTATTCTCAGCCTCGGATCAAAACATCCCTTGCTGATCTTCCCCTCACAAACTCTGCAAGCTCACTCGAAAATTCTCAGCAAACCACGCCCCAGAATTTCAACTTAGCTCAAGTGCTGCTATTCTGTGTGTATTCTCCAACTGACCCCAAGCCTTCCTTTAATACTTTTATCGTTGAGAAATAAACGGTCGTGATCTAATCACTAATCAATGGCTAAGATTAGAGAAAGCTTGATCCACATCACTTAGAACATTCTCACCACATGTAAATTAATTTAATTTTCAATTTTCCTAAGTTTAGAATTAGGGTCCCGTTAAAAAATTTAATTATTTGAATAACTTACACCGGATGGAC
>JAXQQM020064453.1:0-23266 GCA_034641835.2 Pinus albicaulis | reverse complement strand
TGAATAAATTTTGTTTTTTTAATTTATTTTATAGACATCATTTTTAATATATATATATATATATATATATATATATATATATATATATATATATATATATATATATATATATATATATATATATATATATATATGTCTTTTTTTGTAAATTATGAGGAACTATTCACATTAATCAGAAAACATATAGTACAAAAAGAGCCACCTTGGTTATTGTCCGCAGAACATGGAAAAACACAAGTTCAATCCCATACTCAGGGATCTAGAAACAAGGGAAACGAAACTGAGTAGAGTGACCGAAAACATGGGCAAAATGAAAACAGTAAGCGCGCAGGCTCAACGAAACAAAAACTTGAGGAGCAGGCCAAAAACATGAGAGAAACAGAGAACTATAGGCCCGAGGGGGGCAACACCGGATCCTTGTAACTGAAAAAGTCATCAATGTTGATCGGTCTTTCGGGAGTACCTTCCTCCAGGTCAAAGCGAGAGCATTGAGATGGTCCAACCTCCTGAGGAGAGCCCTTAGAAGGGGCCTTGGCCTTAACCCTAAGATTAGTATCATCGACTTTCTGATGAAGCACCGATTTTCTTTTCAGCAGCTCGTAATGTGGGGAGGAGCTATAAAAAAATCTTAGATGATGAACCGTCTTAACATAGGTTTCAAATTTGTCCATAAGAGCTTGAATATTTTTATCCAACTACCTGCTAACTTTTCTCTGCTCCTAGAGCGCAAGAGAAAGGAGAGTTTTTGTATGCCAATGAAGGTCTATGGCACACGTGTAGAGGTTCTCCCTGCTTCTGGTTAAACCCGCGTCTGGAATCCAGTTGAATTCATGGTCAACGTTCTCGGTTGGGGTGGCCCAATGACGAGCCGCCGCTTCAGCTTCCAAACCATTTAAAATATCTCGCGCAGGCACCAGGGTGTTGTCATTGTAATGAAAAGCTACATTATGAGCTAGAGTCTCCACTCTGGTAACAGGGTGATGGGTGGGATTCTCCCACTGGGTTGTGTGGTTGCGCCGAATAGGAGGGGGAGGATGTCTATGGTGAGGGGCCATGGTAGGAGGCTTAAACCAAGAAGGAAAGTGAGACAACGGAAAGCCCTGCGCCGAGAAGCCAAAAAACTTGCTGCAAGAGGGCCTGAGGGAGAGCAGGGCATGGGAGGAAAATGCCGAAAGGCAGCAGCGAAACTTAGCGAATGGGGAGCTGAGCCACAGAGCGAAGTGAGGAAAAAAAGTCGGGTGAAGAGAATTTATGGGCGCAAGCCAAGGCTGGCTGTTCATGGGCAAACAACTATGACACACATAGATATCTTTAATGGAGTCAGGCGGGGAATAAAGGCTGAGCATGGGAGCGTGCCAATGTGATCTATTCAAGGACTGGCCACCTCCCGAAACAATAAAATGAACGTTAAATGAGTACATTGTCATCATGAGTTTGAGGATCGGGCAGCTGCGACATGACCCCTGCCTTTTGTAGGTCATTGTTGTTGATAATTAAATAGTCCTTCTTAATTTCGAGTGATTTGATTGCATGCCACTCGTGGGAGACGAGTCGATCCTAGGTCATTAACCTTTGGTTGGCAATGTAGTCGGCCAGACTGTTGGCCTTTCTTCTAACTGCAATAGCCCCCTCGCCTCCTTGATGTTGTCACTGATTCGTTGAAGAATTCGGTTGAGGCGCCATATGTCTGAGACTTTAGCCACACTTCGAATCTGCTGCAATTTCCTGCAAGCTTGGGTAGCCACATTTGAATCTCCTTCGACCTGAAGGGGCCAATAGTTATTTTTCTTGGCAATGACCAGACCCTTGGCCAGCACTTGGAGCTCATCCACATTGTTGGTAGTATGTCCTAAATTTCCATAGTAAATCCACAAGATGGAGCCTTGAGAATTTCGAAAAACACTACCAAAACCTGCCATACCAGGGTTGTTTTTGGACGCCCCTTCATAATTGAGCTTGAAAAAAAGTTGGTCAGGAGGATGCCACATTGTCATGGGATCGGGATTGATAGAGTCTGACCGGGAAAAAGAATCAATGAGGGGGGTGGGAAGATTAAGGAGAGAAAGGATTCTGCAGTCAGCTGTGGATGGAGGGTGAGGGGAATCTTGGAGCTTGGCAATGGAGGCAGATTCTCTCAAAGTGAGCTTGATATTGTTAAGAATATGTTCTTCCTTGGAAGCTAAATTCCTGAATATTCAAGAATTTCGCTCTTTCTAGAGAGCCCAAATTTTTCAATAATATATATATATATATATATTTTGGTATATAGTGGAATCGACAACTGGAGCTGCCTCGCGACTCGCGTTACACGGGGTCTATCCTGGAAGGCTACCACTATAACCACTGGGAACTGCGCCCGCCCCTCTCCATAGCGCTGTGTTAGTCCGGGGGATTCGAACTCATGACCTCCAGTACGGAGCCCACTTTACAGACAAACTTCACCGCATTTTAATTACCAACTCGCCTACCCCCGTGGGGCTCAATAAATTTTAAATTTATATTGGAAAACTTAAAAAAATAAAATTGATTAATTAATTTATGTGTTTTCTCATTAACTAATATATATATTTCTTTTTATCAGGAAAATGGCATCAAAAAAGATTTTTGTGAATATTTTTGCACCTAGGGTAGCAACTCCCAAATCTAAAGCTACAGTTGGACGCACTATGGATATTGCTGGATGCAATAAGGACATTGTTGCACACACTATGCATACTGTTGAATGATAAAAAATTGAAAGACATAATAAAAGTCAAGCAAGTGGCCCACCAGGTTCATTAAAGATTATTTATGAATGGAAGAATGCAGAGCAAATAAATAAAACTGATTTTTCATGGTATCTTGAAAACAATGAAACAAAAGCTGATATACATATCTATCTGATTTGTGGTATGATTGACTTACATGAATCATATCAAGTGATGAGCAGAGTACGAGACATATGTATGGTGCCGAATACAAACACTATTTATGTTCTTGCAAGAATAGCTAATAAACGTGACAAGGTTAGATATCATCTATCAAAGGTCAAGTATGACACAAATGAATAATCTACAAAGTTATTTGCAGAAATCTCAAGAAGCATTGCAAATAACATTGTAAGTATGCTTATTTATATTTATGCTAAGCATTACTGTAAGGATCATTCAATTTTTTATAAATTATTTATCATTAACATGTTTTATTTTGTTTCATAGGATTTGTTGCAGATCTTTCAAAAATGTTTGAAGGTATTTATTATATGAAGCCAAATGTTATGACTCTAATCAACACTTTCCACACAGACAAAGAAGAGGAAAGGAGAATGAAACAAAGATCAATAGCTCGTGACATTGCAATAGTACAAAGAGGGGATCAACCAAGAGTCACTAAGGTGGGTCAATCTAGTAAACCTAAACATGTTGCTTTTGAAGATGTGGAACATGAAACTCAAAATTATGATAGAATTAGTGAGGAGGAGATTAGAACTGTTGTGCAAAAGGAGAAAACAAATCAGACACCAAAAATAAAAATGGCCAAATATGTCTCTCTTTTACCTGATGATGAAGAGCTTGTTTATAAAAAAACTGATATGTTAGCCAATAGGAAGAAGAAATCAAAACTTGGTCACCCTGTAAAAGTCATGAGCAACAGTGAAGAACAAACTAAAAGCTCTAAAGGAAGCAAGAAATCATAACACCAGGTGCTGAGTTATAGGATGACATTATTAAAACAAAACAAAATTCCATTCGATATGAGTTGAGGAAGAGTAAATTAATTTATGGTGGCCCAACATTTGAGCTTAATGTCAGCCAATTTTATAGGCCAGATGAAGGACAATCTCAATATCAAATTAGAAAGGCCCATCACCTACATGTACATAATCTGAAAACATTGTTCAGGTTCAATCCATATGTGCATGTGGTGGATTATGTGGTTCTTGTTGATCCACGTCAGGTTCCCAACTAACAGGCATTTGACAAGACAAAATGTTTTGATTATAAATATTATGTAATTGGAGGGAACCATTCGGTAGAGGCTAAAAGAAAATTGATTGAGGAATATCCTTATAACTATGTTTTTCAAATAGTGAAATGCATCATTTACGTTGGTTTAACAGAAACATAATAAAATTTATTGGCATGAGATCATAATCAGATAATGAGTACAGAATGAAAATGATTTTCATCCAAAGGGTTATATTTATTCATAATGAATTCATAGAAAAATGTGGTGGGGATAAGACACAAGTTACTCTAACATTTCGGAAGGAATTTTTAATGGAAACAGGTTATCAAATTGATGAAAAAATCAAAGAAAAAGATGGAAAAATGCATTAAATATATATATATATATTTTCAGTTGGCATTTAGAACTAGGGAGATATGGGATTTGATTGATGAGATTTTTGAGCGATGGGAGATTATTTTCATAAAAAATCAGAAGGTTAAAAAGAGTAAACCCATAATATGTACCAACAATAAGACAGGTCCTGAAATGAAGCAACTTCCAGAGGATACAACTATCACACTTTGGAGAACAATGCAAGGAGTGAAGGATGAGAAACTAGTCAAATCAGTACTATCTCGTGTGAAGTCGGGTGAATTATCAATAGATGAAATGTGCACTGAATTTCAAAAGTAAGTTTCTTGAATTATTTCTTATTTTCCTTTCATTCTTATTTTCTTTTAAATAAAACATAATGTTGTTGGTAGAATTTGTTATACATGTCACTATATTAGCATTTTTAACTTTATTTATTTAGTCAGAAGATTTTTATGAAAATACAAGAACATATGGTTAAAATGTTGAATGAAGACAGTTGGGATGATGTTGTGCGCCACTACCCAGAATCAAGTTCTAAAACAACACTTAAAGATTTTATATTGTATTCAAAAAGGTATGTTTATTTATAAATTCATTTTATTCATATTTAAACTATTTTTATTTTATTACTTATACATATATATTTTTATGTCATTAAAGATGTCGAAGAAGGATGGAAATTGAGTACCAGATACTTTCAAAAGCTTTATTGAAAAAATTAAGTTGGAAAAGATGAGAAAGAAGCGTCTTATGAATGTTGAACTTGATCCTACTATTAGTCATTTCATTTGGAATGGGCTCAACAATATCCAATATCAAATAATACTAGGTGACTGTGAAGACATTGCAAAACTAATACCTAAAAAGGAATATGCCCTAGTTATTGTAGATATTCCTAATGGTTTCAATTTCCCAGACATTGAATATGATAGTGAACCATATACTTATCAAGATTTTAGTAAAGTGGTTACAGGTTCTCAAGAAGTCACAACATCACCACTTTGGATATTTGTGACATTTCATTCAGACACACAATTTGCAATATTATTAACAAGCTTCAAGGGAAAAAAAAACTCAAGGATGCAACTTACATGGTAAGACTTTGAAATGGTATGTTCGATTTCTGTTAATTTTTTTAAATTTATGTACAAGTTAATTAAAATTTTACTATGTTGTGCTTGATGATTAGGTACAACACTAGCATGTTGCCTACAAAAAGGAAGAAATTGCATTTCCATTGAGAAAGACCCAGTGCAATGCAAATTTACTCAACAAAGAATTAACGCTCTTCAATTTCTTCCAGATGTGAAGCAAGGAGTTGGTTTGAGGAAAGGGGATTTTAATGAATCACGTGTGGCAAAAAAAGTAAAGGACTCAACCACTATTATATGGAATGATTAGAAAATGACACTTTGGAAGATTTGTAGACATGAAAGATCCATTAGAAGATGACAATGACCAAAATGAAGCAGAAAAGGTTGCGAAAGAAGACATTAATGATGTTCTAGAAGATGTTGAACATGGTTTAGTTGATATTATTTATTATCTTTAAGTTATGCTTGCAAATAAAGCTCAATTTTGAGATATATTAATCAATTTTACTTGTAATGTTTAGACTTTAATATTTTATGAGAAGAATCCTTATTTTTTGTAAAAAACCTGTGATTACTGTTATTTTTTGACATAAAATTCATAAAAAACACTATTTTCTTAAGTTTATTTAACATGTTTTTTTTAACAAAAAGTCTCTAAAAGTGTATTTTTTGCATTCTATATATATATTGAAAATGTGTATTTTTTTGTCATATGGTTCAAAATATTGAGTTTTTAGCAACAATTATTTGATGTACATTGAAATATTAATTAACAATACACAAACATATATATAAAATATAAACGTTATAATATTGACCCTTTTTAAAAAAAAATTATCTATGTGAAAAATTGAAGATTTCATTACAAATTTTTGTTTTAAAATTTTTATTTATTTATTTATTTTTAAAACACAAGTACATAAATGCACTTAAAAATAAACATCTCAGGGAAGAAGAAGACATTAGAAAGTGCATAGTGTCAAAATCAATCCTCTAAAAAAAAGTGGGTGATGATACACCACCACTATTCAAAATCAACATGAAAAGCATCACATAAAAAAAATAAAAAAATTAAAGTGTCAAAAACGTGTTCCAAAAAAAAGAATGGTGATTTTGTATAATCACTTTTCAAAATCGGGTGTTTTTCTTGCTACCTCAAAAAGTAGGTACCAGTTCACTTACCTATTTGATCGGTAACTATGTTTAATACTATTAAAAGTCTTGGAGTTAACATTACAAGGAATGGTACACCTTTTAATTAAATATGTTGCAATAAATACACATAAATAAATGCTTGAGATAGGACCAGACTTGCTCTCCTTGGAAAATAAACAACAAAACTTGCTCAATATAAATATTCACAATAATAACATTCATGGTGATTTATATTATACAAGAATCAAAATAAAATTATGAATCTTTTAGCATATCATTTCCAACATAGCATGAAGAAAAGTAAAACACATTGTTTGGAAAGATGAAAATATAGGGCCACATATGCATAGAAAGGAACATGATATTTCAATTAAATCATAAGGGATTTGTAGAGACCCACACTTGAAATCTCATGCTTTAAAATTATAGTATTGAGATAACGCTTGCCATGTGCCCCAAGCAGTTCTCTAGGAGCTTTTCAGATATACAAATGTTTTAACTAAAAGTATATAATATCCAAAAATTAAAAAATTCATTCATCCTATTAGACTGGGATTGAGCTCTCATGGACCATATATAGATTAAAAAAACACACACATAGAAGAAAAGATAAAACATAGTTAGGAATCTACATTGAGCTCTCATGGACCATATATAGATTAAAAAAACACACACACAGAAGAAAAGATAAAACATAGTTAGGAATCTACCTTCAATGTTCAATATTTCGAAAAACAAAGGTTGGATGACTGCTAACTGAGAAGAAACGAAGAAGTTTAAATATGATTTAAATGTTACTCTACTTATTATGTTGGAAATTCCCTCTTTCATTTGCTTGTTGAATTTTTCTTTATATGTTTTTCAATTGGGGATGGTATAACTGTTGTAACTGCTTCTTGAGAATTAATATTAGATACTCTCACCAAAAACATTCTTTAAATACTTTTTAATGTATTTTTGGAATGATGTTATTGGGTGTGTGTTATGTTCTTTCCACGACGTAGCAAGGGGGTCACAAGGGGGTTTGCAGGGGGGCGATAACCCCCTTGCATAGGATCAAGGGCAACACCCAATTTTTTTATTTTTTATTTTGGACCCTATATTAAGTGGGCGAACCTTCCTATGGTTTTGTGCATGGGTTTGCACATGGTTTTGGGCATGATGGTTCTCTTCCCATGGTATTTTTGTAGATCCAGTCAAGGGAATTACGGTTATGTTCTAATCGAGGGTTAATGGATTTGGGTTTATGAGTGCTTCGACATGTATATATGTGTTGTAACATTGAAAGGAATATAATGAAAAATCAAGCTGGTAGTCCTCATTTTGGGATTCGATATTGTTTATTTTTTGTTTTAAGAGTTCATTTGCAGATAATTTATGTGCAGGGTTAAAACATTCATATCCAACCATTAATTTTTGTTTGATCTTGAGTTTGAACAACTCATCTTCAATCTCCTTCAATTCAAATTCTGACTAATGAATTATATCTAATTTTTATTTATTTTTATTAACAAATTGGATTAACCACTTTTCAACTTCTTGATAAAAAACGATTAGGTCTTTGAACTTATTAGCCTTTGAGATCTTGAGATCACCCAATTGTTCTTGCATTCAATCCTTAGTAAGAAATGTAGTATACATTATTAAATGCGCTCCTTCCAACTCTTAGTTATGTTAGCAAGCTTAAAAAATAAATCACTTCTTTTAGAATCAATAGTGCCACATTCTTCAATAATTTATCTTAATAATTTAATGCTTCTCAAATGACAAGCCTATATTTGTTTTAGTCAATTTTTTATTGCAAATTATGTTATCTTCTAAGGGAATCATTCATGCTTTTTTACTCTCGAACTAAAAGTACTGAAAAATTATTTGTAGAAGTGTTCATCAGTCTCTAAGTCCTTTCAAATATACTCCTTAAGACACATAGTCCTTGTAGAAATACTATTGGAACTAGAAGCTTATTTTGAGTCATCGAGGATTGAAGGAATAATTTTTTTAATGTTGTTTGCAACATACTTTCTGATAGCTACCAATAAATTTGATGCTTCTTCTAACCTTGAATTTGACTCAAGTATATCTTCAGAAATTTCATTTGACTTAATAATTGATATGGGCTCAACAAATAAGGGTTTAGGAAATAGTTCATCTTCTAATTCTTTTATTATTATTTTAAGCATTACAATCTACCTTTCTTGTTCACTTATAGAATGTTGGAGGGCATTTCCTATATATTTGTGTAACTCTAGGACCTTTGACAATTTTACCCTTTTCATGTCAATTTCAAAATTCGATATTTCTACCATCTTCTTATTCTTCAAATTAACTTTTTTAATTTGTAACTTTCTAGACCTTTGGTTAAATGCAACATGATGCAATGTAACAAATTCATCTTAAAAAACTATTGGCTCATTACAGGCCAATTCATCAGTTATCATTCGAGTTTCAACCAATAACTTTCCTGCACAACTAATCACTCAAAAATTAGTATAAATCTCCATTTTGTCAAAATTGATTTCAATTTTTCGAATTTATTGATTTATTTTTTCAGTAGTATCCCTTTTCTTCTTTGAACTTTCATAAATTACACGTTGTATTTCAAAATATTTTTTTGGAGGATGCTTATCTCCTCCTAGTATAACATCTACAACAACCCCCTCTTTTTTCTCTAAGTGTTTTAAATTTTCAATGCTTAGAAAAAATTGAGGTTCATGCATACTCCAAAGTCCCATCATACCCATACCAAATTTGATTTGAATTTTTATCATGCTAATTTCACTCTTATTTTTTCCATGATACCACTTAAAATGAACGTTGAGAAAGTTTTTGATAAGATGCTCAATCCTGTGATACAACGCCTAGAAGTTGCTCAACTGAGCAATATAGCATTGGGATGTTAACCAATACAACAATAAAATGCTAGGAACTTGGTCATCTAAGTGATTCATCATTCCAGTAGTTTATTTCCCCAAAAATATGACACTAAGTGAAATGGATTAACTCATATTTTTATCTTGTAAAGTTGATTTATTCAACATTGTATCACTCTTATGTTCATCATCCCTACAAGATAGTGCTATAATATTGACTTAACCAATGATATATTACTCAGAACTAACTTAACATTTTGGCTTCTCAAGCTTTCTTCCTCTAGTGATATATCACTCCATACATGGTTAACTCAATGATATATTTCCCTAGACTAGGTTGTCTTAGCAATATAACACTCTCTCAAAAGTCACTTAACTTAGTAAGGTTTCTTTACAAACCTCCTTAACTCATCATTGTATCAAGATGATAGAGGAAATATCAATGCCAAATTTCTAGGATGATGGTTATCCTAGTGATACACCCCTTCTCTTTTTATTCTCTTACACATATTGCACCTTGAATCAACTTCTTCTAATGTTTCACTAGCTTATGTGATAGTGGAATTAAATGTTAAGAACCATTTATCACCTCATTTTTCACAGTCAAGTTATAAGGCCCCCATATTGTTCTCATTACTCACATTTCTTAGGTATTTATATTTCTCGTAATATTTAAAGCATCAATTGGAGAGAACACTTCCTCACTCCTTGCCAGCACTAGGTGTCAACAAAATTAGCTCAAGTATGGATTAGTTCATCCCCACTCCGCTTTTGATTTCATTTTATTTTTTTATCTTATGAATGAAATTTCCCATCTTTGTCGATGGCCCAACCTCATCTCTTTATCACTCTCAAACAACTCCCCCACCTCTTTCTCTCCATCAACTAAGAAAATATGGTTCTCCTTTTCAAGCTAATAATTGTACTGTCACATTTTCCATCAACCCCTAACATTTTTTTGCTTTCCATGCAATTGAATCACTTCATATGGCCCATGTTTTAACTTGGAAATTTCCCTTAGCACATGAAAATGACCTTAAGATATCTAGCTTGCTAATCACACCCAAATTATTTTCAATTGGACCTTATGATTTTTCCCTAGCAGCCACAATTTCTTTTTGGCCCCTTTGTCAATTTCTTCATGCCGTTAAAACCATAAAATATTCCAAACCCCATACTATATATTATCATGCAATTAATAATTTTATCTTCTTTATTTAAATTTAACTAATCACCTAGGGTTTTCTATCCCAATTACCACCTCTAGCCCCCAGCCCATCTTTTTCATCAAATCTTGGCCCTAGTCTCAATCACCAACACAATACTCACTTCTCCTTAGGGAACATGAGAACATGAATTTGTCTCATAAAAACCTTTTCTTGACCCTATATAACATAAAGAAATATTTATGTGGTGTGATATGGAACCATCTTGGTCAATATTGTGATTTTCTGAGCTACAATGTCATTCATAATCATATCCTAATCACTCCTATCAGTATTTACTTCCATTGTCCATAGAAACCTTGGAACTCTATCTTAGTTTAAAATTGAAAGAAGAAACTACTATAAAAACACAAAATGCCTTAAGCCCAGACCTCAAATTTCCTTGGATTTAAATCTTGCAAGATAATTTTTATGATTGGTGTTTTTCTTTGGGGATCTAACATTCCACATATATGATCTGAGCTCTATAGTGAAAAATTATTGCAAGGCATGTAAGTATAGGCGGGGTTTCCAATTAAATACATGATTTGAGGATGATAAATAGAAAAATGATTTAAATTTTTCAACAATTATATTCAAAATATGCTTTAATTATTCTAAAATGAAAAATTAGAGAGCCTAAGCTAAGAGAGAATCCCTTTCCTAGAAGCAAGTTTCCTAGTAGGAAGCAACTCAATTTGTGCAAGATAAGAAGCTAAAATAGGACCAAGAAAGAGCTAGTGTAACTTATGAACTTGAGCTCAAGGAGAAATAAGAGGAAAGGATGAGGAGGGAGTGTTGGAAACATATTTCTCTTTGGTTATGTAAATTTGGCTTATTCACTTGAGAGGAAGGCGAAAATCCTCAAGTGAAAATGAATAGTCATGAGACGTCCAAGAGACCACTTTGAATATGAAACTAAGGGTCAAACAAATTATTATTATGTATAATGTTTGAGTAAAAAATAATCTCACACTTATCAGTATCTATCCATTTTTTGTGAGTGTTTTTAATAATGGCATTAGAGCCTATTAGCTGTGAACCTGAGCACTCTGCCATCCCCATTTTTTAGGTCACAAAACTACACTAAGCCATTTCATCTGAGTTTTGTCTTTGGCATTATCCCTGTTGACAATTACAAGACATTTTTTCCTTGGACTAACATTTACAAGCTTATCTCATTCCTATTCTCAAGGGGGTTTAGTCATTGTAGATAATATTACACACCTCCATAAGACTCATTTTTTTTTAAAAGTAGCTTTACAATGGCCATTTTATTGAATATTGAAAAATTTGTGAAATATATTGAAACTATTAAGTCGAAAATATGGACTTTGTAGCTTGGTGATTCAGTTCAACAGAGTTAATTCTACCATTATGTTCCACACTACTTGGATAGTTCTCAAATTCCTTGTGGTATCAACAATTAGTTCCACACTACTTTTCATAAACATCAATGATGTTTTTAATGTATTACGCTTAGGATTTTCATAGTCGAGGACATGAGCAGGCAAAGAGAGGTCAGGTATCTGAATCTCATGGTGAGGCCAAATAAAGAGACAATATGGTTCATGGGGATAAGATTAAGAAATTTTTGAAGTGTTCCACATTTTTGAGGTGAGACAATTTCAAATCTTGGTCTAAAATTTCGAGAAATAGACTTTGGAAGTCATCCTTATACTCCCACAAATCGTCAAAATTTATGAACTTATTGTATATATTTTAATGAAATACGGTGTTTGAACATTCTAGTGTAGCAAGAAGAAGAAAATTTAGTGCCAATGGTCAGTCAATTCTCGTGGATATTCCATTGGACAATTTGTCACAATAAATACAATAAAATTATACTTAAAAATATGAAATATATAGACTTAAATATACCCATGGGATATTAAATTGAAAAAAATATCTTTGTTTTGTTTCTCTCCCTATCCACTCTTAGCTTATACACTCATCTATGGAAAAAAATGCACTCAAATATAATGGAACCTCCTTTCCTCCTGGTAACCTGGTTATAACACATCCTGATAGGCTATTTGCGGTTAGGTTTGAATATTTTAATTTTTAAATAGAGTTACAACATGGAATATTCTAGAGTCTTATTCATCATGATCACATGTCTATCGGTAGTAGAATTTATGCTACGGGAAAGAGGAATGAGGAGGATGGAGCGCAATGGAGGATATGTTTCTGGTTTAGGGTTTCTAGGCACTGGAGCCGCCAACAGGTTTAGGGTGGGGCAGGATGCAGCTTCTCGAATCTGCTCAAGGATTCATGGCTCACACCAGCTACGGATGTAGGAGAAAATATTGTGGGTGGCTTGTGATGGTTTGGCGGGGGAACAATGACGACTTTCTGTGGAGTTGCGGGCGAACAAAGAGCCCGAAGAGGGGGAATTGTTGTCTCATTCCAGTTTGGTGGGGGAATGGAATTTCCCCTAGGATTGCTCACTTTGCGAGTGATATTGGAGGACCGGTGCGAGCCTTATGCCACTACTTTCCCTCCCTTGCTGCGGCGTGGAAGGTATTGGATTTCACAGCTCGGGGCAACGTTTTAAATCACTAGTAATAAACCTGCACTTTCAGCTTTTCATTACTTCTATTAGGTTTAAAGCTGTTGTGCATATGCTGTGGGGGAGGGTGGTTGGGGGACTGCACCTCATCTCTCTGGCATGAAGCAGCTGTGGCACGAGGCAGAGGATCCTCTATTCTGTCCTTTGACGCTACTATGGCGAGAAGAAGAGTGACCCTTTCAGCCTCTCCTAACTAGAGGTTTATCGCCCCCCAGACAAGATTCAAACCTTGCCAGTGATTTTTTCCCCCGGGGGATAGACACACATCTACCTTACAGAGGTAGTGATGGTTAGGTTTATATGCCGTAGACACAATTCCAAATTTTCGTTAAATCCATATATGGGAAAATAATGGTCTTATGGGTGTGGGACTCTGAGATGGTATCAGAGCTGAAAAAAAATCAAATCTGTCACTAGTTTCCTGGCTCAACAACAAAGCTTGATTTATTCAGGAAGAGCATTACAGGAAACATCCAAACTAAAGGAATACCAGATTAAAATAAATGTTACTATTTTCTTGAACCTTAGACTTGGAGGTGGGCTTCCAGGAACAACATCAGCTAATAGATCAGTGACAAAAGGAAAAGGAATTCCCTCTTTCGAGGACATCCTAAGAGGGAAAACCCCCTCATAGGGGAAAAAAACTCCAGATCCCTCAACTCCAGGACCATAAAATGTCGAAAAAATAAAGAAAATTCCATATCTGGCAGTGGAGATACTAGAGGGAATAGGGTTGTTTGATGCTTTGCAAACAAAATCTGTTATCTTTCGATTTAATGGCTTTTGGACAAAACATGAAGAGATACATGCCGGGATACACCAAAAATGGACCAAAAACTATGATATTTACCTTTGTGCAAAAGGTTTCTTCATTATTCAATTTTATAATATAGAGGAATGTTGCGCCACAATTGTTGATGGACCATGGTTTGGGGGAAGAGCAGGTCTCTTTGTATCCCCCTGGTTCTTAGGTTTCAATGAAAATATAATGGTGGTTTCTAAAATTATTGTTTGGGTGCGATTAAACAATCCGTCGCTCTCGTTTTAGCACCATCAGGTCCTAGAAAGCATTGGGAACATTATAGGAAGGTTCATAAAGCTGGATCGAGAGAGAATGGATAAAGGGATATTTACATTTGCACGTATATGCGTGGAAATAGACCAAAGTAAGGGCCTACCAGATTGCATAAATATAATCCATAAAGACCTTAAGTGGCCTCAAGAATTATATTTCGAAAACACAACGTTTCGACGTAGGGTGTGCCACCAAACTGGGCACCTACAAAGCACTTACATTTTATCCCAAAAAAAAACAAATAAGAAGCCACAAAAGAAAAAAGGGTGGAATTTTCCAGATGTAAGATTGGCAGATGAAGAGAAAGCATATATGGAATAAAATCAGAGGCAAGAAGATACATAAAATCAATAAGAAAGCCAGGAATATTCACAAGAGAAGAGTGTAGGTAAGATGGCAGAAAAACAAGAAATCGATGAGAAATCATATCCGCATACAGAAACAGATCCTCATTTAGATGGACTGAACAGTGACCGTGGTGTGATTGGCACAAAGTGTTCACATGTTTTTGAAAGCTATGATTCCAGAAAAGACGTCCAATTATCATCTACCTTGGAGTTGGCCATTATACATTTTTATCCTTCATTGGATGGCTGGAAAAAATTTCATAGGAAAAAAGGAAAAAAAGACAAATCCAGTGTTTCTGGAAAAATGTAATTTGTGGGTTTATTTGCCCAAGCCCTGCTTTTTACAAGGTGATACTCTCATATGGAATGCTATAGAATCTATGATGTAAAGTTTTTTTAATTTTGATAAAAATTTCAATTTTTTCACGTGAAAAAAATGATCACATGTCTATCCCATTTTCCATGAATAATGGGGGCTGACATGTCATCCTCTTGAATTATAGTGTTCAAAACATGAAGGTTAACTTCCGAGTGGCATAACTTTTGCATATGGACTTTGATTGAGGAAATTATTGCACGTTAGAAATATATATGTTTGTAGAATAACACAAAATGTGTGGCACTTAAGAAACAAATTTATACTCCTAAAAAAATCATTTTTATGCCTCAAATTTATCCTGAAAGGTTTCAGAACCTAATTTTCCAAACTGGCCCTCGCTAGTAAAAATGGTCTTATGATATTATTCTTCCACTTTTTCCACTTTGAAAACTTAAATATGATGACAAACAATATAATGATCCAATCCAAATCACATCTCCCAATTATAGGAGGCTTTTGGTCCCCAAAAGCCTCTACTAAATGAGGTGAGGAAAAATTTCCTTTGCTTTCCCTTGGGTGTAACATTTAGCCTTGCCTAAAATTTTTCCTTTCAACCCAATTTAAAAAAGGTCATGCTTCCCTTGTCTTGTAGTTATGGACCTCTTCTAAAAAATTGTATCCTTTGTCAACTGTAACAAAGCATAGGTAGGAACCATTCCTCTTCCTAATACAACATGCAAGGCTAATATAGCTTTGAATTATCTACCACTGAGTAAATGTGCATGTTGTGTCAACCCTTTTTGCTACCCCTCTTGGAAAAGTTGCTATGAATCGTATTTCATGTAAATATTTTGGAAATGTAAAAAAAATGACTTGTATGAGAGGAGTGGACATGGATTCACAGGTCTGAGGAGGAGTTGCTTGAGAACTGATTAAAATCAGGTTGTTTCATTTAATGTGCTACCAATTGCTTGAGTGGGTTTAATGACCTACATAGTAGGCAGGAAGGTTGAGTATGGGTTTTTGAAGTCAAGGACAACCCCCTTACCACTTATTCCCTAAAGGGGCATGTTCTTGTGGTCAACACACAGAGGGGAGACAAGGACTAATGGAAGAAAAGGCAAACAATAAAGAGAATGGAGATCATCCAAAAAAATTGCCAAGTACATGGAGTGGTATGCTCCGATGTGTAGAATAAATTGTGAGAGAGTTATGCAGAGGCATACTGACATGAATTGTATGTGGGTATGCAGAGTATGTTCAGGACAGTTATATGGTAATTTTGATATAACTTGTAGAAGTAGAACACAAGGGATAAACATTGGTGTAAGATGGAGAGCACGCGAAGGAACATGGGGTGAAGACAAGACCAAAGAAGAGCATGTGGAGACACAACATAATCTAGATACTTGTTGGTTTAATGGGTGGAACCATTGTGTGCTCTTTACCCTTGCATAAAAAATTATTAGCTATTAGGTAAATTTGACTCAAGGAAATATTCAAATTTCATTGGGTCATTAGTGGGGATTTTGGGCCCGTGGTTTTTCCCAAGGTAATTTTCCCATGGAATTGATTTAATGAATCCTTTAAAAATTTGGAAGACTTCATTGTAAGGTAGGCCAAGGATGTGAGTGGTGAAGGCCCACTTGGAAAAGGTCTAATGGAATTTTTTTATGTTGTTTTTCCCCAAAGTTGGGGTTTTCCCAGTGTTATCACTTCGTAATTTTGAAGGTTAAAGACAGAATGTCGGAGGGCCAACATCAACTGCTTTGGGCCTAGGATCTAGCCCTGCTAGACCCAGAGAGGGAATATCTCTCTGTTAGATAGAGATTTGTTGATTGGGCATTTTAGGCTAGCTATTAGATGCAAAATTTAAATTTTGAATTGGATTGGTGGGAAGAGAAAGGGAAATCCATTGGGTAATGGAGTCAAAGAGGCTCGGGTGATTAAATTGTAGAAATATCAAGCATGAGTGAAATAGGTCAAGATAGGTGCACTACCATGGATCTTTTAGAATTTTAAATGGATTATGAGAAGAAGAAATGTAATGAAAGGTAGAGACTAAGGAGCAGTTAAGAATTCCTCAATATTTCCTAGGATGTAAAGTTCAACAGAAACCGGGGAGAAATTAAGAATTCCTCAATTTGGCATTAGTAGAAACCATAGACTATTATAAACGCAGCCAGAATAGGGTGTTCTAGATAAAAAATCATATTCTTCACACTTTCTTTTTTACAACTATATTTCAGAAATAAAGAGAACGAGAAACAATGGAAAAACACATAAAAATAGGAGAAGACTTCACCATTTTAGAAACCACATGAATCTTGAACAGATAATCTTGTATTACTTTCAAATAGTCACTATAAATTCAACGAAAAAAATTACAGAATGAGACTGTTCCTCATTGCAGATTCCCCCCCCTTAATACTTCGAACAGTGAAGTATTTATGCTAATCCTACTGACTGATTACAATCAATGCAGTAACTAACAGTTACTTTCTTGTTAACTACATAATAGAGAAGGACCGACATTATTTGACATGTACAAATAAAGAAATAGGAGTTATTAAGAACACCTGGACATCTCGCACTATTTTGGTTCCTTTAAATGATCAATTAGATCGAAGCTACCATATTCTTTAAAAGTAGAGAAACTATTATAAAACTAATGACACATGTATAACTAATCAACATGCTCTAGGAAGTAATTGCAACAAAGGTGACATGCGTAAAACTTCCTCCTGCTGCTCAGGATGCTATTATTAACAAGAACTGCTTTGCCCTTCGAGAGATGGAAAACATATAGGAACAATAATTTGCATTCAATGATTGCTTCTCCATTAGCATCAAGTGAACACCTCCATATGGGTGCAACCTCCTTTTAATGGCTAATGATCTTGGCCTGGAGCATTTTGACAGTGGCGAGCTCGAGGATTGAACAACTATTCAAATCTGTGATTTTATTTTTTGGTCATGAAGAGTTAACCCATATGAAGGTACTCCTACCACAGTCCCTCTTCCATCATTCAACTCGTGAATGAAACAATTGAAGTGGAGGTAAATATTTTTGACCTTGAAGTTAAAATTCGCTTACCCCGAGTATGGCATGCAAAAACCTGAAACTAGATTTCAGAGGGTCCAGCAGGTGGTAAGCTGCTTCAGATAGGAAGGGGGTCCGAAATTCTCTGGAGATGACACGTAGGTGTATGGGCATAGACCGAAACGATTTATTTCAGACCCCCCCCCCCTTGCTGTTAAAGTTCAGAGACTGGGGGGGGGGCGAAAATTTGCACTGATTGTCGGAAGGGAGCAGGGTGTGGTGGATGTCGGGATAGGTGAGCGGAGTTTAACGAGATGGATGTGACGTGGGATGCAACAGTGGGGTTAGGGGTAAATGATCATCGGGGTGTGAGTGGATGGTGACATGGTAAGGAGGCGAGCTCGCCCGCAGGTCACAAATCGTCGTTTTTAACATGTTCCTTAGCGCTGACCCTTTTAAAACTCACGAAGTGAAATATGTGATTGGGTCCCACCCATATCGCAAATCGCAGGAGGTAAGCTTACCACACATCATAACTTTTAAAGTTTACCGCAAATCGCCACCTTTAAGGTTATCACACACCACATTGAATAACCTACCACATCACAACTTGGACCACTTAACATGTGATGTTTTAATCGTGTAAACATAAAAACGCTGATTACGATGTGCGATGGGTGGTGTGGAAAAGGGTGACGTGACAGGGGAAGGCCTGAACCATAATACAAGGATTTCAAAGAATTTAGTGCATATAAAAGGGCAATATGGGTCCCACTAATCCCACAAATCACATTTTGGAGGGTGTGTTAGCGCTCAAATCTACCTTAGGCTGAAATAAGGTAAAACTCAAGGCAACATCAAACCACGCTCAGCCTCGTAGCTAGCCCTACGAGGACAGGAGAGGGCTCTCTCCGGGTCTATCTCGGCAAAAGGTATTCAAAGGGGGTGAGATGACTTAAAATGGGAACTGATTTTAGGCTAGTAAATAGATAGGAAAGTTTGATTTTGATTTTTTGGGTTTTTGTTGAAAAAAAATGGGAAAAACAATTTTGGGCTCGGGGATGAGGCCAGATCTTTGCAGAATTCGAGTTGGGGCAAGGTAGGCAGTAGTATTGATGCTTTTTTATTAGGTGTATGGATGGAACAGAATGACAAGAAGCTGAAGAGGGCAAGGGAGAATAGGAATCCTCTCCAAACTGGCGAAAACATGTAAAACTAAACAAATTTAAAGGCAGAGCACTGGAAACAATGGATTCAACCTCATTTACTCATTCATTTAGTTTCAGAAGCAAAAGAAGGGAATGGAATACATTAAACATTAAAGGACTTACAAATAACTGAGAGAACACACCATCAAAACTGAAAGCCACAAGAATCCCAACAGGTGCTGCAAAACCTCTGATCTTTCCTTAGCCAAAATGTAGAAAATATGTACAATAGTGTGCCAAACTTTTCCCAAGATTCCAACCCTAAAAGTGTCTCAGAAAATACAATAAATAGACAATTATTACCCCTTTCCATGCCTCTAGGGGTCGAGCTCATGCTTCTAGGAGCAGTTTGAACCAATTCTAAACAAGGAGCTAAAATCTAGGCAGCCAAACAACTTGCCTCTAAAAGGAAGGAAACTGATTCTTTCACTTGATTTTCACTTTTTTGGGAGTGAATCATCTAGAATAGGTAAAAGTGAGTCAAATTTACATTAAAACCACAAAATTACATCAAGATAACTCAAAAATTACATCCATAATCAAAACTGGTCCACAATCCATGCGCCGCGCGCCTGAGCTCTATGCGTCGTGTGCCTTTCAGCCTGCTTTTGGGGCACTTCTCGACATCAAAATCAAGCTCATGATAGCTTTTTGGAAAGCCCTGGATGTCTGCTATCCAACTCAAGTGGAATTTCCCAATTTGGAGCTCATTTTCCCCTCCAAAACTTCATTCTCCCACAAGTACTTCCTGCTGGTGCAAAAGGTGGCAGAAAGGTGATTTTCATGGTGTTTTTGGCCCTTTTGATCATCCAGAACTTGGTGAAATGCTTCGGCCAATTCTGAGCATGCATAAATTACCATGAAAAATCCAAAAATACAAAGTTTTCCTCCAGCAAGTGTCCCAATCATAAGCGCGCGTCGTGACGCGCTACGCGTTGGGCTGTAAAACCTGTTTTGAGACCAAAATTTTCCAAAATGACAAAAACTTCTCCAAATTTGCTGAAATTCGGAGCGAAGATTCCCCATCATACCTCATGCTCAGCTAATGATGCCTCGGCCAAAATCTGGAGTGGATCAGACCTCTTTCGCCGTTTCAGTGCTCTGCTCAGCCTTCTCTTCAGAATCTTCATTTTTTCTTTGCAGACATGCATGCGGGCCCAATAATGACCTTTCATATGACGGAGCATGTCTTTGTCTCTATTGGAATTTTCCAACAACTTCTCCAGATGAATGTTAACATGCGTGAGGCAAGTATCTCGATCAGCCGGTGTCATGTCACCTGGTCTCTTCCGGGCCAATTGTCGATCTTCACGGATTCGCTGCAGCTCTACAAGTGTGTGATGATCCTCCAGCTGTTTGTTATGCTGCTCCAGGTAGTTTATCACCCACTGAGCTCTCTACAATTTTACATTCAGCGTGTCAATCTCGGCCTTCTGCTCCTGGATGATCTCTTTTAGTTTCGAGCTAGGAGAGCTCGCATCAACATCGATGAGTGTAAAGTCAGTGTTTGGGCCTCCTGAAGGGCCCTCATCGTGCATAGGCCTTTTTCCTCTGTCCTAAACCTGTACCTGTGCTGATGAAGAAGGCGAGACCCCTTCCACACCATGTGGAGATAATACTCGTCGTGTGGCTACAAATAAGGCTCTGTGGCCTCGCTGATATGTCACATACACTGGAGCGCTGATATGCTCAGTCTCAGGAACATCAATCTGGTGTGAAGGCTCTCCCTCATCTTGAACTACCTGGGGAGGCGGCTGTGATGCTGTGAAGAAATCACGGGAGATGAAATCCTCCCAAGCAATGCCCTGCTGTGTCAGCTGATGTACCACCATGATTTTGATCAGCGCGTAATGATATATGCTGCTATGCTGCTGTGTTGGGGTCTTCTTCTGTACAAGAAATGTCATCCGCTCTATGTTGCGATACATGAAGTATGGAATGCCCATCATACGTATCCTCGTGAAATGCATCAATAAACGGATATGGTACGCATAGAGGCGCGAGAATCTGCCCTCGCAACTGAAATATCGAATGATGAGTTTCATCAATGGTGCAAACTCATCCTTCAGAAATCTGAATGGAAATACCCTGCTCAGCTGCCTCATATACCCAAGTTTGATGTATGGCTCATAGTAGGATTTCTCTAGCTGCTGTCATTTGTTCCATTCCTCTCCTATGTTTGGTATCCCGGTGGCCTGAGCAATGGTCTCTGGTGACATAATGAAGTTAACTCCGGCAAGGTTTACACGGCCATCATGTAAATGTAGAACAAATAGGCGAGCTAGCTCATGATGATGCTGGGTTTGTGAAATCATCTCACAGAACTGGAAACATGACTGATGCTGAAAACAATCCATTGCAAGCGGGCAAGCCTGCAATTGAGCCAAAGAAGTAGGCTCCTCCCTGACATGCCTACCTCTTTTGCCACTTTTGTGAGACCTCCGTGGCACATTAATCTCTGCTGTGGAATCACTGTCATACTCCTGCTCATAAAATGAATCCGTCTCTGACATGGCGCTGAAATCAAGATGTTTGAAAAATATATGCTGATGTAGGTATGATGAAAACAAGAGTTTCAGTGTATGCTCAAATCCAAAATGTGTCACATGTGTATCAAGGTGTTATAGGAAAGCCATAATCATAAAGGTACTGTCAAATGAGTTTGAATGGAAAACAACCACTGCTTGACTACATGGGGATTTTGACAAGTGAGTAGGAAGGAGTATAATGTAGTGTAGGACAAAGAAACCGCCCTTGCAATGATAGTTAGGCTTTGTCAATGGAGAATGGGGAATAGTAAATATGGGACTGTGTTACAATATAAATGATAAACAGTGTGACAATAACAATGGTAATGACAGCAGTGATTTGAATAGGAGAGAGAGAGCGTGAGGCTATGGTAAACAATAAGCGATGACACCAATAATAATAGAGAGCATGGGCATATATATCAATAACACAAGTTTGGAAACCCCCACAATACCACTAACATGTCCTTCAAAACCCTATGGAGTGATTTTGGCAATGAACATAGGGTTTACATTTCACCACATCAAACACTTGTTTTCTCCATTTTCAAAACACCACAGCATGTTCATGAGTCACTAAGCAGGCATGAATAACTTACTTGCAAGTAAATGAAGTGATTTGACGCGAATTTGGGTGGTGAACTGAAGTTTTCCGGCCCTGAAACTCTATGCGCCGCTCGCATGCCCAATGCACCGCGCGCGTGCAAAAATGCACAGGCCTGTGATGCCCAGTGCGTCGCGCGCCACTTGTATGCGCCGCGCGCACTTCCACTTCAACTCCACGGCTCTGAAAACGATTTTTTTGTTCTCCAACACTCCAAACTCGATTTTGCTTTGGAAATTTATGAAAATGATTTGTCTTCAATGCTTTATATAGGTTGAGAAATATCTCACAAGAATCAGATTTGATTTAAATTTTCTCCATAACCCACTTTGTAATGCTTGGCAATCTTGGCACTTTGTCATTTAATGCAATTCTGTCTTTTGGCTTTTCATTGTTTTTTCTGAGTCTTGGACTGAAGTAATGATTTGATTTTTGCAGGGATTTTGGCATTTTGACTTTGGAAAAGACCAGAGGCTGCTTTGAATTTTTTATGATGGAGCAAATACATAATTATTACAAAAAATAAATTTGACAGTTTCTAGTTCAAAACAGATTTTTGGACTAGAAATGTCTTCAAATGTTTTTGAGAATAAAAATATGAAATAGGAACCTTTTCGAAACCATCCTCATGGCCTGCGGGCTTTTATTACATGTAACAAAAGACTGAAAACCCTAGACTCTAGGACTAAAGACTCTTGTTGACGAAAATCATTATTTATGACCATGAATGATGTGACCTGAACTTTGATGATTTTTGAGGAGTTTAATGAACCAAGCAGGTACAAGCATGAGGGAATACAAGAAGACTAAACCCTCTCGTCAGTCAATGGCATGCCCCTAGCGAAATGCAACGAAGTGAAGTGAGTGAGACACCTAAAAATGATATGCAAAAACCGAAATGATCTCTGACGGAGGGCTGTAAGGACCGACTCTAACAGGGT
>JAXQQM020079130.1:0-15291 GCA_034641835.2 Pinus albicaulis | reverse complement strand
CTATCAGTAGTTGGTTTTTCATATCTAGAAGTTTGCCACAAAATCCTTTCTAGATTGTCAACTATGGTAGGAGGGTTAGGATCTGTATGGGATCTAGTATTGACCCTATGTGAAGCCATATTTTAGTCTCCAAAATTTAGAGAGGCTGAGGTTTTTAGGATTGTTTTTCAAGAATTTTCCTCTCACAGTGATTTCTATAATAGGGTATTAGGTTTATAAACTTCCTCAATGCTGGTTAACACAGTTTTAAGGAAATCTAGAGATTTAGGGGAGTAATAGGGCTACTAGGACTAGTGGAGTCACCAGGTGGAAATGTTTAGCTTTTCTAAAGGTAAAATGTTTTATGGTCTACCACCAATGATTTATTTAAAAACCAATTTGAAATGTTTTGGGTTTTCTGAGTTTTTTTTAGTTCCATGGTTGTGAGAGTGGCCTATACCTGATTCAACACTTAGCTAAGGTGATGAAACAAACAGATTCTACTCTATGGCTTATCAACTAATATTCTGTAGTAACTGAAGGACTAAAGAGCCTATAATAGTTTGTCAGGCTACTATGTACTCAGGTGTCCCACCATGATCACCAAAATGTTGTAGTCCTATGATTTGGAAGATTGGCATACCAAGTAACAAGGCAACATCAAAACCAGTCTTTGGAGCTCTAGGACCTAGCCTTCCTAGTCTCAGAGAGGGATCTCTCAATTGTTTACAAAGATATGACTTGTTTGCTTGTAAAAGGTTGATTTTAGGCTAGTTATTAAGCATGAGTTTTTTTAATTGTTTGGTGGGACATGATAATCTAGGTAGCATAGATAGAAAAGGGAAATCTCTAAGTCATTGGGAAATGGATTCAAGTGGAATTTGTAACAAGTTTTTAGATGAATTAGGGATATCAAAGGGAAAATCTAACTTGGCCAATGGATCTACAAAGTCTTTCAGGTGAAATGAAATGGACATTAAAGGTTTAGAATCAAAAGTAGAACTAAGGGCAATTAAGAATCCTTAATTATATGTACTTCTTAACAAAGGGACTTAAAACATTATCAGAACATGAAGAGGCATTCTATAGATAGGGCTAACCATAAATTATAGAAACCACACTTCAGCAAATAACAATTTCAAGACAAACTTTTTTAATGAAATCTAGGAGTCGAGGAATGCTCTATTTCATCCAAAGATTTCACTTTCAAGGATAAGAAAACATAAAATATTCACAAATAACTGCATTCATAGAATAGGGAACTCCTAAACATCTTTGATTACAGCTACAAAGACCTTAAAAACAATTATTTAAGCAAGAACAAAGGATATGATCAAAACAGGCCTCTTTGGCAGAATGTAAACAATGGTACTTTAAAGGGAGACTTCAGAAGTAGTTTTCAAGTGGCAGTAAGTAAGCAGGGAAAACCATAAATTCATTCTTAAGATCAAATATTTTAACTATTTTTGAAATAAACAAGCATAAGGGTTCAAGAGAGAAATTAAGAATTCTTTAGAATGCCTCAGCAGAGGAAAACATAAAACAATGGAGAGTAAATAGGTCTAAGGTGCTTCTAGGAGACATTTCTTAGCCTAAAATTTTTACTCTACTGTAGTAAGAAATGATGAAACAGAATGGAAAATAGGAAAAAAATTAACATATTATAATGCTTCACCAACATCCAAGCTCAGGGATCCAATGATAGAGCTTTCTCCATCAAAAAACAGGTCAAAACATCCACAGGTTCTAGAACATCAAATTTCTTTCAACTTTAGTAGAACTATGTATTACTTCAAAGAGTCATCGAAATTCCCCTCTTACAATGAGTTCCAATGCATTATTTATGCTGTAAATGAGCAGGTGGAACTTATCTAGGGTTTGAGAGTCATTAACTATAGAGTAAATGCATTGCTAACCTTGAAAACCATGCAAGGCATAAGGTCGGAAGATGTTAAACTACTTCTCTGTGCCAATAACTTTGTATTAACTTCGGATAGAAAGATAGGTGAAAAGCTTGACTTTGAGGCCTATCCTTGTTTTTTACAATAGCTGTCTTGATAGAGTAAAATATATTCTAAGAGGTAATAACTGCCAATTTTCCTTCATGGATAGAAAGTAGGTGATAGATGGCAGTTAGATATTTTGGGTGAATAATTGCATCTGTTTGATTCATTCGAGGCTTCCACTGGATGAATTTATCTTTTTTTAATCCGTTAAACTCAGTAATCAGGCCTTTAACTCTTGTTTTTCCTTAATATTTTGTCTTAGTTCTTTATGAATGCTTTTTTTCACTTTATCCTTTATCCTTTAACCTCTTTGTCTTTACCCTTAAACTATGATTAAGCTTTTGATCCGTTGCTCTTAACTTCTTTACTGATTTGCTTTGTCTTCTTGTGTAGGGTTGTTTCCATGTATTGGAGGGTTTATTGACTTTAATAAATGGCCATGACACATTGATTTAAACTTCGGAATCAAACCCTAGATCCACATTTTCTTTTAAAACTTCTAATATCATTATCCAGAAGCTATATCACTTAAAATACTGTGGGATGGCCATTCTTAGTTTAGCTGCCATTAATCCTATAACAAAAAGAAAAATATTAATTCATAAACTTGCGTTTTTGGGTCAAAAACTGCTTTAGGGGTTCGGGGTGTTGGAGCGATGTTCTAAGGAAGGGGATATGCATGGGAGGAGAGGTTTATGGGCGGAAAAATGCAGAAACAGGGATTAAAATAGTTTTGGCATGAAACTGGGTGAAAGTTGTTTCGGAAAACCACTTACAGTTTTCGCGCTGCAGATGGGTGGTTTGTGGTTTTGCGCTGGGGGAACGCGATTCCATTCATCGATTTCCACGTGCCCCGTGCAAAGCCATTTTTTTCGCATGAAAAAGAGGTGTTAAACCTTGGCATAAATTTTCACGCGATATCAGATTTGGATCGTCAGATCTCAATCAGTGAGATCGACGGTGGGGAAAGGACGCGAGACTGGTGCGTAGGTTTGGAGGTGTGGGACCTGGTGGACAGGTGGCAAATGGAGGTTGAGTGTGAAGGCATGGGTGGAAAGTGGGACCACCGTTGATGAGGTCAGAGATGCATCGGTCGTTGGATGCTGGTAGATCAATGGTGGATCTTGCTCGGAGAAAGATTATGGAGTGGGGTAAGGAGAAAAGAGAAGAGAGGGCCCAATTTTAATTTTTTCTAGAGGATGGGTATTTATAAAAAGGTTTCGGGGTGTAAAAATATTTAAGGGGCGGGGATGATTTAAAATGGGAAAGGAGCTTAAAAAAAAAGTGGCAAAAAAACTTGGTCTCATGGAAGTCAGAGGGAACCAAGGCTAGGGTGAGGAAAAGGTTTAAGGACAGCGGGTGGTCGCAGTTCATAGTCATATGGGGAAGGGGGATTGGGTTTTAAACCAAAAAAATGGGCTTAAAGCCTTATGTGTTAAAAATGGGCGGATAATAAGCCTAAAAGAGGGTTTTTAAGCTTTTTTAAGGATTCCAATAGGGTTAGAAAAGGGTGTTTGAAACCAATTAAAGGGTTTTTGATGAATTAAAAAGGGTTTTTAAAAGAAATGAAGAGTTAATGAAGGGAAAAAGGGCTATTTTCAAAGCGAAACAGACTGATAAAAATAGAGATAAGAATGGTAGAATGGGGGGAATGAAATGAAGGTAAAAAAAATGGGGTAGATAGGCTGAAACAGGCTTCTTTTTTAAAATATAGGGGTGATATTTTAGAAGGCATAGATGAAGGTTTTAGTGAAATGATAGACTTAGAATAACGAAGGCTATGAGATTTCAAGAAATCACAATGTTTCTGCAAATATTGTTTCTAGAAATCTGATATTTTCAACTTGGTCATCTTTGGATAAAGTCAAAATTATGGATGACTAACATAACTAAAGATACACTAGTGAGAGTCTGTAAATTAAATATGAAATTAATTCACATGGAGTGATCTCACATGCAACTAAATATTTACTACTGTTAACTACATGCATGTCAGATCCAGTGCAAACCCAGTTGAGAGATAGGTGAAAGGGACATTTTGACTATTAGTTGTGATTATAGTGGGTGCACAAGTGCAACCAAACACACAATGGAGATGCCAATGAGGATTGTTCAGTCAACGCAAGGAAATTTCAAATTCATTCAGGGATTGTGATTAGTAGGGATTGCGTAATGGAGGCAAGTTGTTAGGAGGCAGTAAATTGGTGCATTTTTATGCCAATTTTTGTACGATAGTGTGAGACAATTGTATATTGTACCGAGAGATCCTAGATTAGAGTTTTGTATAAGATTGTTTCATGATCCATGATATATACATAATATATGATAGTGGGGTTTTTATCTTTATGCTTTCCCAGTAAAAAACATCTGTGTTATGTTTGATTGATCTTTCTTCATGTGTTTGCAATTGGCAACTAAATTTCTGCAAATATTTAAGTAGAAGGATTTTGTATTTAACAGTGGCATATAATTGTTAGATCAATAGAATCCAACAATACATAATTGTATTAAAAATTTCTATAGACACTTAATTTGTAACTAAGAATGGTACAAGGAAAGTAGTTATATATGAGCATTATTCCTCCTAATCGTGGGCATTCACTGTAGACGTCATCCCCAAGTTGGGTTATGAGGTCACTATGGAATAACAATGTAAGATATAGGCTCCCACTAAGTCAACCCATCCCATTTCTCTCATGGAATGGCTAATCCGCTCATTACAAATCATTTCACAGTTAATTTAACCCACAAATATCAATGGCACTCTCTTCCACTTCCCTACACGACATAAGGAAGATCTTCCCCTACTATGCTCAATAGTTCCTTAGGGATTTTCTTCCCTTCTAATGCTATTTAGTGTAGGAAAAAATATTCCAACTTGTTGAATTATTTCTAGGAATAACTTGGAATATTAAAATGTGCTTCTCAAACAACCAATGAACAATTATAACCAATGGGTGAAAGCTTCCTTAGTTTTCCAACCTCTATGGTCATCTACAACCTCTCTATATCTTCACCAAGGACAACCAATTCCACTTCCATGGTCTTGATTTTGATCATATTCATATTTATGGTTAATTAGAAGTATAAGAGAATGTAGCAAGCACTACAGCTATAAGCCCTTTTTCTATGCCTTAAGTGCACCTTGAAATTACTTACAAAATGGTTTTTTCAACCTATTGTGTGACTTTATTATCCACCCATATTTTAAATAGAGGTTGCAAATTAGGTTGATAATAAGGTTGAAAAGTATTTTGTCTAAAAAAACCAACATAATATATGTCAAAACGCCCATCAAAATCTAGGTCAAAATTATTTATAAAAAACATTATTTAAGATTCAAAAAAATATGTTGAAAATGGATGTTACAAATGTGATTGAAAAATGATTTGATGGTCAACATTTGTGTATATGTTGAAAATGGATGTTACAAATTCGATTTAACAACATTATAAGATACGATTTCATGATAATGAAATCATTACTATTCTCTAGTGTACTTTGCACCTGCAACTCCTGAAACCAAATAGCCTCCGAACAACTGAATCAGTATAATGCATCTGTCATCAAAGTCATATGAGTGCTACTAACTACTGGACCTCTCTACTAGAATATCTACATTTTTACTGACATCTGCATTTGTTCCCTTTGCACTTTTTCCAAATTTGATCTATGCTCCAGTATCTGACATCTATCACTCTGATTTATGTCTTGTAGACATCTGACTACATCAATGTAATTGATCCTTCATGCTATTGTTGTAATGTGGGCTCCTCTTAGCTAGGTTTGATCCATGAGACACGTCATCTCAATGAAACCTGCCCAAATTTCTTATCATGAGATTATGCATACACATCACCCTACCTTTCACCTAGAGATATGGTTGCATGTGGTCCCTCTACCCATCTGGATCGAAATTTCCCCCTCATGTAGGTCTCTGCTTGAGTGGAGGCTTCCACTTGGTCTCCTCTCTGCTTCTCCAATTGTGGCTACTCCAAAATCTTATGAGACTGATTTTGAGGTTGCATGTTGAGAGGTAATTTGTGCTCCCTCTCAACCACTGATCCAATTGGAAAATGGCATCCACCCATGGTATTCATATACCCATGTTATCCATCCACCCATGGAATTTACCCATGGTATTGTAAGTGTCACTGACCCATGGTATTCATCTACCCATTGTATTTATTCGCCCAAGGTATTGTAAGTGACATATATCCATGATATTCATCCACCCTTGGTATGTGTCCACACATGGTATTCATCCACACATGGAATTTACCCATGGTATTGTAAGTGGTATCTACCCATGGTATTGACCCATACTATTCACCTACGGTATCTGTTGAGCCCTAGAATTTCCTTCTCTTTTACAAACCTTCACTTCATTTCATCATTATTTTATCACTTCATAAGCCTAAAATCAATGAAGAATGATTAGGATTTCTTAAAGGTTACATGCAATTGATTAACATATTGTATTTTCATGATTTTTTCTATTTTAACAATTTTCTGCAAAAGAGCTACAGAATACAGGCATTCCGTAGCTGACCGCGCATTCCGTAGCTGATCCCGCATTCCGCAGCTGTTTTACAGTTTGAGTGGGTTACAGGTGTCATCTCAAAGAAAGGCGCATATGGGCAGATTCCTTACCTCATCCACATCATTCGTTGCTCTCCACAAAGTTTGAGCAAAAATATCTAAGTGGTTATGCACGTGGGGACACCCAAACTAAGAGGCAGTCTCCTATTAAAACACGGATTCTACAGGTGTCCGCAATGAAGAACGAGGCTGTCAATAAGAGCTTTAATTCGATTAGAAGTGGGAAAGACACTTATCCATGTTTTTCTCATAGAGTAGTTATGTAATTTCATTATAAAAATAACTCGAGAGACCAAGTTGCGGTTAGTTGGTGGCTGTTTGGTTGTTAAGTTGTCTAAGACTGTAATACGCTGCTTTTGAAGATTTTCTCCTTTAATGAAAGAAGCATCATTCTGCTGCATGAGCTGAGTCGATCTTGAGCTAGATTTCGTGTGCTACTCTGGTGGCAGAGGGGAGGGCCCCTGCCTCCTGAGCAGCTCTATTTTTATAATTTAGATAAGTATTTTAGCTCTGTTTTCACAGTTTAGATAAGTATTTACTTTCAGTCTTATGTTTATGTTTCAATTGCATTGAGTTATACAACCAGAATTGTTCTAATAAAATTTTCCAACATATCACTCATGATGAACAAGATGGACTGTGTAATTTCATAGATTAATGGCATGTCAATTTCAATAGAATACTCCAGAGGTAGAATGCATGTGGTTCAGCTTTGTCCTTTCTTTTTAAGTATGATAATGGCTCTTTAGTTTAATACTGTTCATTGTAGATTAATAGCATCTTAGTTTAGTTTTAACTCATTACTTTAACACTTCAAGTTTATTTGTTTTCCATTGTAGTTTACTTTGTCTTAGTTGATAAATTCAATCTCACGGGCTTAATTATTTACAAAACTTCTTTTGTTCAAAATCCATACTCATACACAATTATCTGGACAGAAGATAGTATCATTATAAGGTCTGGAGTATTTTGCAGCCTCTTTATCATTTCACAAACAAGCCTTTCTTCAAAATATTATTCTAAAAGGAAATCTATAACTTTTGAGTGAGGTTTAGTGGTGTTAAAACTGAGTTGCAGAATAGAGTATAAACTAGTTTAGAGTAGAAACTTAAAACTTCATTTACACTTAGCTTGTTCATTTCTCAGGTTCATTTCAATTTCATGTTGTGAGTTTACAATAGAGCCATTATCAAGCTTTGTATTTGTTGGTTGCTAGTCATAGTTAGACTCTATTTTGTTTCAGCATTTGCATTTGTTTACCATCATAATTTAGGCTTTACTCTGTTTTGACATAGTCAATAGCTTCTTTGCACCAGTGTTTAGTTCTTTCCCTTCTCAACATAAAACCATAAAAAACCAAAAACATCAAAAGACACTAAACACAACGTAGTGGGAAATAGATACCTAGGCACATATAGTGCACCACACTTCAACAGTTCACCGTGCAGTTTGACAATTAATGAACTCAATTTAGGAGACTAGGTTGAACCTGGGCGCATTTGGCGGGTTGCCGGGGGTGATCCTTGGCTACGGTATCCCGATTTCTACATCCATAAAAACAAAAACAAAGCTTCAATCACCTACCATACCCACCATATCATGTGGTGCAGAAAGAGCCACACATCCACATCATGAATTCATATTTTTGCAGGTAGAAGAAGAGGTGACAAAGGAGGCTGAATAAATGGATGGAGACGATGACAATGAGGAAGATCCTTTTGTATTTCTCATTCAAGAAACTGATGTCAACGTTCAAATGAAGAACATCCATCCATATGTACTTCCTAACTTCAAAGGTATGAGATCAGATGACCCGGAAACCTTTATTTTTGAATTTGAAATAATTTGTAGATCTTATGGCTACTCATTGCATATTCAAAAATTGAATTTTTTTCCAGCAACATTGAAGGATAGAGCTCTTAGATGGTTCATGACTTTAGGAACAAATTCTATAAGGACATGGGATGATATGAAAAGAGTATTTTTTGGAAAAATATAAATATTATTGCATGCACCATGACCTTAGAAATGAAGTCTTTAAGATGAACCAAAAAGAGGATAAAAGCCTAGAATATTTAGTGGATAGATTTAATTATAATATCAAAAGATCTAAATTTCATAATTTAGGATCAGACACATTAAAAACTCTCCTACTAAATTCTATAAAGGATGAATGGATTGATCTTCTTAATCTGGTGGGAAAAGGAGATGTATATCAATTTCCATTTCAATAAATTTGTGAACTATGCAAGAACATATCAAGAGGAAAAGCAATGTGTGTAAGATCACCTCAAGATCCATTTATAGCAAGAGTAAGTAAGTCGGCATCAGGATTGGTAAGTCAAACTGAACCTAACAATTTGCTAAACATTCTTGGTAATTTAAATGAAAAAATTGACATGCTAAGAATGCAAAACAAGCAAAAATTTGCTTCATTTATATTTTTCCCTAAATGTAGAAAGAAACATGCTTTGCATGAATACCCACTTGATAACATTAAAATTTGCAAAATTTGTGCCGGATCACATACTACTGAAGATTGCCCATCATTACCAGGGTTGAAGGTAGTTTACCAGAATGATAATGGAGAAAATCAAGCACAAGAGAAACTTTGTTATGTAGCTCCAAGAGGACTATGGCAGCCTCATCAACCCAATATGATGCAATACACTTATGCACAGTTTCAAGGTTATGCACAACAATATCAAGGTAATTGGAAAACACCCTTGCCTTGGAAACCTTGGGCATCTCAATCCCAACCTCAAAACCAACCTTGGAAACCTTGGCCATCTCAATCCCAACCTCAAAATCAATCTTGGAAACAAATTTAGCAAAGGCCCTACAAAGGAAATCCACCATATCCTTAATCTTTCCCTCTCTATCCTCAATACCATCATCAATGTTAGCCATACCATTTACCTCCACCACAACATCAATATCACCCTCATTTGACATCAATTCAACCTTTCCCATTATCATCCACACAAGCACCCCAAAGATCCATTCCCACTCCACTACATGCACAATCATTTCATATCCCCAACAATAAAACACCTCAATCAACTTACAATTTTGAGGTATTGAAAAATGATTCACCAACTATCATTGAAGAACAATGACCAGAAGAAGAAGAAGAAGATAAGGTCCAAGAATCATGGATGTCTATTGATAAAGAGAAGTTATTGGAACCAGAGATTGAAAAGTCTCATGCATGCCTATCACCAGATTCTATGAATGAAGATCACATCTCCGAAGAATTGCATTTCATGATAGAGGAAAGACAAGGAAGACAAGATTACATTGAATCTTGGTTCAAGTCAGTGATCAGATCCCAATTCTCAATTCTTCAATATCTTTTGACATCATCTAAATCAAGACAGTTGGTATCTCATATAACAATTACATATCAAGAGTGTCTTTCAAACACATATGAGTTTATCTATCCTCTTATTCTAGGGCTTGTGGTTCCATTGGGAAGTATTCATATAACGAACGAGATTTCCTTTTCAAGTAGAGTAGGACATATAAAAAAAAAATTAAAGAGAAAAATAAGTCCTATTGTGAAAACCAGCTTGCTGGCGCAATTGGACATGAGCTTTGATTGAAAACCAGGCAACTGGCGAGAAAAGTTCACAATAAGTTCTACAATTTCATGATGGTTTCAACCTTTCATGGTTCTTCAAATCATTTTTGGTTCTATGCTCGAGTTGGATGATGTCGAATTCCTTAAGGTCCACCTTCCAACAGATCTTGTCCCATTGACCTCAACACTTTATCTGGGATCAAGATCAGAGATTATTTGGAGTGCCTTGGAACTTGCATACATCAATGGCAAGCCTCCTCGTTGATAACAATGGGAATACAACAATGTCTCTTGATTGTCAAACCTTGCAGGCGACTCGACTTCGACACATTCATTCGTCCCTGTCAAGATGCACTCAGGTACCTTGACATTCATTTACATTATCAGTGAGTTGTCTCGCATTGGTTAACAATTTTCATCATTGATCGGTAATCCTATGATTTCTTCTCATGCTCGACTTCGACACATTCATTCGCATGGTAAGAATTGTACCACGAATTTTGGCTTCGATGAAGACTAATGGTTTTATGGAATCAACAACAACTTGCAACAATACATTTTATTAGTTTCTTGTAGCAGCATGTTCATCTTTTCGTCAATTCAACAACAACTGCGGAAAGTGGCAGTTTCTGCAGCTATTGCTGTAGCAGCCTGTTTTTGTTTTTTGCAACTTTTTTTCTAGAGGCAGTTTTGGAGCAAATATTGCAAGAGATTGGAGTAGAAATAAAAAATTCTGAGCTTCTGGGTTTTCTTAGAATATGATAAATTGAGTAAGGGGCGGACAAAATTCAAAAATAAGCAATTTTGAAGAACATTTCAGATGGGTTTCTAAGGCAGATTTTCATTTTTCAGCATTATGGACAGATTAGGACAGATTTTGGTATTTTTGCACAGCAGCGCCTTTTCTTCATCAAAATGAAATTCTGAAAGCATGTGACAGTAGAAAAGGTAAAAATACACAGTTTCCCTTTTGAATCACTCAATTCGGTCTTAAAATGAGTTCGTGGCGTATTTTTTTGTTGCAACATTGGGCAGCATGAAGGGTGAAACAGGGCAGAAATTGATTTTATCATAACTTTCAAACTGTGCATCCGTTGGTCCTGAAATTTTTATGGTAAATGCATTGAGGTAGGGTAAATAAACACAGAAAATTTCAGTGTGTATTCTTCAAGAAATTGGCCACTTTCACCTACAGCCATTTCTCATTTTTGGGAAATCCGTGCAACCAATGGCTGACATTTTTTTGTCGAAAGATGCATAATAATAATGGTAACAACCTTAGAAAATTTCAGGGAAGTCTGATGTACCATTTGAGATAAATTGCAAAATTCATTTCATTTTACAATTCCACTCCATCTCACTCCACTTTCATTCCATCTCCATGCTTTTTCTGTTTCATTTCCAGTCATTCCCTTTCACTCCATCTCCACGCCATTTTCATTTCATTTCACAAGTCTATTCCCTTTCACTCCATCACATTTCACATCCATCTTCCATATTCATACTTCATTCTTTTACAGATTGCATGTTACGGCCACATGTATGATATTTGATTCGACATAATTGTACAACCCTCTGAAAGAGATGATGATTACGGAAATTGAAGGATACATTTTGAAGACCAACAAGCTAAAAGAGGACCAAAGGAACAGCATCGAAGCACATCGATTAACAAGGTCAAAATTCTGAGGTAAATTGTGAAAATTATTTTAATAGCAAAAGTTAAAACATGAAATAGATACAATGTGTATAATCATATGTTTCCTAAAACATTTATCATTCGAATTGATTAATATATCTTTGTCATATCACTTATCCAACATTCCAACCTACTATTCCATCTCTCTCTCTCCTTGGTGTGTCATCCACTTATTTCACCACAAGTTCATCATAAATTTTCCATCAAATCCATAGCCACTTCATTTTCCCTTATAGCTTAATTACCTCCATCCATTCACCTCCATTACACTTGGGAGCCAATCCATCTGTAAGTACATAGAGGTAATTCTGAGGGTGAAGCATCATTCTACAACTAATCCATCTTCAGACACAGAGATATAGTTTCAAAAATAAATTATTAGATTATGTAGTCAATCTAGCTTCAAGCATAGAAAAGTAATTCTGAAATGAAGATAATCTGCACAGAGGAGAAATGTGGCTAATTGTCAGGACAAAACCAATTGGAGTTAAGTATTTGGAAGAATATCCACAAGTCAAGGAGCTACTACAACAAGCAGGGAGGTTAAATTTTATAGAGAAATTTGATGGCTTCCACAAGGAGATTACAAAATCGTTTGCCAAATCTTTTGATGGAGCAGAAGAAGAAAAACTGACATGGCTATTGAAAATAAACTTGACACTCCACTATAGGAGGAAGATGAAGAACCAATTTCTGAAAAGTTAACAGAGATTGGAAAATAGATTAGGGCCAAAGAAGTAGAAAGATAAGGTTGGATGTTCTAACATAGGTTTCAAAGCACATGGAATAAGTTTTGATGAAATTGCATGAGGACATGCGATAGTCTTGCGGTGGGGGTATGTTGAGCCTAGAATTGCCTTCTCTTTTACAAACCTTCACTTCATTTCATCATTCATATCATTCATAAGCCTAAAATCAATGAAGAATGATTAGGATTGCTTAAAGGTTACATGCAATTGATTAACATATTGTATTTTCATGATTTTTGCTATTTTAACAATTTTCTGCAAAATAGCTACAGAATACAGGCATTCCGTAGCTGATCACGCGTTCCGTAGCTGATCCCGCATTCCGCAGCCGTTTTATAGTTTTAATGGGTTCCAGGTGTCGTCTGAAGGAAAAATGCATATGGGCAGATTCCTTACCTCATCCACATCATTCGTTGCTCTCCAAAAAGTCTGAGCAAAAATATCTAAGTGGTTATGCATGTGGGACACCCAAACTAAGAGGCAGTCTCCCATTAAAACACAGATTCTACAGGTGTCCGCAATGAAGAACGAGGCTGTCAATAAGAGTTTCAATTTGATTAGAAGTAGAAAGACACTTATCCCTTTATTTTCTCCAGTTTCGTTATGTAAATTTTCTATTAATATGCTTGGGGAATCGAGAGAAAGAGGTTAGATCTTGGTCAGATTTTGGCTTTTTCTGCTAATCGTGAATACTCTGTTTTAAGTATTTTTCTCCTTAATGAAAGAAGCATCATTCTGCTGCATGAGCTGAGTCAATTTTGAGTTAGATTGCATGCTACCAGGTGGTGGAGGGCCCCTACCTCCTGTGCAGCTCTATTTTTATAATTTAGATAAGTATTTTAGCTCTGTTTTCACAGTTTAGATAAGTATTTACTTTCAGTCTTACGTTTATGTTTCAATTGCATTGAGTTATACAACCAGAATTGTTCTAATAAACTTTTCCAACATATTATTCATGATGAAAAAGATGGACTATGTAATTTCATAGAGTAATGGCATGTCAATTTCAATAGAATACTCCGGAGGTAGAATGCATGTGGTTCAGCTTTGTCCTTTCTTTTCAAGTATGATAATGGCGCTTTAGTTTAATACTGTTCATTGTATATTAATAGCATCTTAGTTTAGTTTTAACTCATTGCTTTAACACTTCAAGTTTAGCTGTTGTCCATTGTAGTTTACTTTGTCTTAGTTGATAAATTCAATCTCACGGGCTTAATTATTTACAAAACTTCTTTTGTTCAAAATTCATACTCATACACATCATCTAGGCAGAAGATAGTATCAGTATAAGATGCAGGTATTCTACTTGACCCTCTTTATCATTTCACAAACAAGCCTTCTCTCAAAGACCATTTTAAAAGGAAATCTATAACTTTTTAGATAGGTTTAGCGGTGTTAAATTGAGTTGCGAGCAGTATAAAGCTAGTTTAGAGTAGAAACTTAAAACTTCATTTACACTTAAACATTCTTCAGGTTCATTTCAATTTCATTTTGTGAGTTCACAATAGAGTCATTATCTACAATAGAGTCATTATCAAGCTTTGTATTTGTTGGTTGCTAGTCATAGTTGGACTCTGTTTTGTTTCAGCATTTGCATTTATTTACCATCATAGTTTAGGCTTCACTCTGTTTTGACATAGTATTAAACACATTTGGTCAATTGAGTGTGTCCTAAATTGCTGCATTTAATTGTCAATCCGGGAATCGTAAGCTGATGAAGTGCGGCGCACTATATGTGCAAGATAACCTCTTTCTTAACTTTTTGTCGTTTAAGGTCTTTCTAAGGTGAAATGGAAATTCTAAAGTGAAAAACAAGCTTGGTTATAATTGTTCAAGGAAGTGATATCCCCTATAATGATTTACCAATCTCGAAACTTCAAAAGAAAATTGAAATTACAATGACAAAAGAAAGTAAACTGCTGAAATGGAAAGTGCTATTAATCTAATGAATCAAAACAAGAAACTAGTGAATATGAAAACTAAACTATTCTTGCTGCCAACTGAACACAAAAGAAACTACGCTTATGGAAATTCAAAATTGCAATGAAAGAAATCTAAATCAGATTACATCAATTCATTTTCTGACCCTTCATCATTAGACAAGCTATGACTTGCGGAAGTAATCATAAACAACTTGTGTAACTGATATTTAATCTTGCAGAAAGTAAACTAATACTAAACCATACACACATGATTCAATCCCTCGCCATCAGTCCAGCTGTGGCTTTCGGAGGCAATTGAAGATGTCATACATGATTCAATTTATTTAAGTTTGCGGAAAAGAAACTAATACTAAACTACACACTTCATCATGCAGCCCCTCACCATCAGTCCAGCTGTGGCTTTCGGAGGAAACTGAAGACGCTATGAGCAGCTTAATATATCTAATTTTGCAGAAAGGAAACTAATACTAAACTACACATTTCATCATACAGCCCCTCACCATCAGTCCAGCTGTGGCTTTCGGAGGTAGCTGAAGACACTATGAGTAGCTTAATATGTCTAATTTTAACTACTGAATCAGATAAACAAAACTGAAATGCACAAAACAAAACTGAAGTTAAACAAAGACTGTGAAAGAAAACTAGCAGCAGAATAATATCAGTTTCATTTCATTAGCGAAAATACTATGAAAATGCCCGGGGTGTCTACCTAAAACCTGCACAAGAAAAT
>JAXQQM020064270.1:0-59126 GCA_034641835.2 Pinus albicaulis | reverse complement strand
GGTATTTGGCCCACTGTGTTAAATTTATATATGTAGGGAGTGAAGTGATTTTTCATTAGGGGCGACATTATATTAATTAGATTAAATTTTAAATGTTAAATATTAAACATTATTTTTAAATTTACGTTTACATGTTTATTGTTACTTGAGATAGGCAATGCATATAGTGTACTTTAAATTTTCCCATGGTATTTAGCTAAGGAATCACCTAAATAAAACCACTTTTGACTGTTCCTAAATATAAATAGGATAATGGAGTAAATATAAAAATACGTTTTATTTATTTACCATACCTATAGTTTATTTATATTCTATTTATTTACCATACCTCTTTTATAAATATGGTATTTGGCCTATGGTATTCAGCCCATGGTATTAAAGTGGTAAATATATCAAAAGTTTACATTAATCACATGACATCTACACATCTATATACACTCCAACATATCAAAAGTTTAAATTACACACATTACATCTACACATATCTATATATTGGGCCCGACATATCAAAAGTTTACATTACACACATTACATCTACACATCTCTATATATTGGGCCCGACATATCAAAAGTTTACATTACACACGTTTACACATCCCTATAAACTGAGCTGTAGAGCGCCTCTCGGCGCAATAATTTAATAAAAAATGAAAAAAAAAAACTATTGATAGCATTAGCCTTAACAAATTACAACAAAATTTTTGGTTAGACCTTATTCAATTAAGGTGAAACAAAATATGATTGTATGATAACCGTATTAAATGAGTGTAAGAATTACATGCTACAAAACATAAATATTCTTGTAAACTTAGAGTTAACACTTGCCATCTCTACGTAACAAGGATTCAAGACTCATGCAATATTGTATAATAACCTTAAAAAAAATTCACTGTCATGAGGGGTATGTTACATGCGGTATTAGAGAATTAGGTTAATACCCTTAAAAAAAATTCACTGTCATGAGGGGTATGTCACATGCGGTATTAGCGAATTAGGTTATTATAGTGTAGCTTATGAGTCGAATCAAGGCATTCTACTAAAAATAACTGTTATAGCATCATTTCTCACTTTGACATGATTCATGATTGCTTTATGGCTTTTTGGGCACCCATTCCTATAGACTTGGACAAATTCACTTAAAAACAGTGGAAAATCCTCCATACACGACTATGCCCGTGTTTTTCCGCGTGTATACGCGATTACAGCTAGAATTTTCCGCGTATGCCATTAAAATGATTAAAAAATATATAAAAAATCCCTAATTTCGCGCTGGGTTGATGGTTACTCAGGTAGTTCAACCACCCCAGCCCGTGGCCAACTGTTTCCAACTGCTGAAACTACTTGGAGGGACTATAAAAAGCCCTCATGTGTATGGCCTAAGGGAGAGAGAGAATTATTGATATTATACTCCGTTGGTGTTCCCTATCCAAGTCTGATTCCCCGTGCCTCCTGCACTTTCCCAGTTCATTGTAGGAAACCCTTGTTTCCTTGAGATACACATCCCTTTATATGTTATCTCTCATGCACCAGTTTGGAAGGAGTCTTAGCGAGGCAAGGGCTGGATGGATCCGGACGACGGTCTGCGAAGGCCTTGGAAGGATCAGGTGATCTCTCCTCTTGATTACTTTTGCACGTACTATTTATAATACAGAAGTATCATGCTGTTCTTGAAATAAACGTGTTAGTGTATGCTTTAATGTATGAAGAATATTTGTTATACAAGCATTCATTATGATTTATTTAATGTTTTATATGAATCACACTAACATATAGAGTAGAAATATGCTGTACAACTTGTCCTTTGTGATGGTTTCTTTTTGTATTTCAGGTTAAGGAGGAAGGACGGTTGCAGGGAGTTTGGACTCCACGTGGATCTACTTCAAACGTAGGACCAACGGGTAAACCTCTCATTCTGCTTTATTTAGTTTTTATGAATGTGCATGATTGTGTGAGTCTCTGTTAAGTAGTACGCCCCTGCTCTATGGAGGTTGAATCCCAACCAACCTCTAGGGTGTTAATTCCCCGAAACAGAACTGGCGACTCCACTGGGGATCACATTCTTGTGATTCTCCTATTGGGTTGTTTCAGCTGTTTGGTAGGTTGCCAACAGTTTTTTCTGTCTTTTACAGTCCAGTTTGCTTTCTTGCATTCAGTCTGAAGTCTTGGTGTCTTTCCCAGACTTCTCTTTTTTGTTTTTCATTATCTTTCTTTGTATACGCTCTTTTGTTTGGACACAGTCGCGTATACACGCGAGTTTGTATAAAGGGACCCGCGTATACGCGAGTTTCCCTTCACACAGACGCGTATACACGCTGTTTGCATAACTGCTAGGGCGCGTATACCTAGGCAGATTTTGAAATTTTAAGATTCTGGTGTTTTTGGTCTTTTCTGGCTGTGGAGGCCTGTGTCTGCAGAGTCTCTGTACTTACTGGAGTGTGACAGAAGTGGTTTCAAGTCTTGTTTCTCTTTTGTTTGTTCGAAAACTAATCTTTTTGGAAGAGTGTTCTTGTTGGTGCTGGCACTCCTGGATTGAGTTCCAAGATTGCTTTCTGAGCATTCTTGGCTGTTCTGCTTTATCAGAACAGAGAGCTTCTGCTCACTGACTCGCTCCTATCTTTGTGTTGTGCTTTGCATTGCGTTTTTTGCTTTGTTTTCGATTGGTTTTCTTGAGTTTCATAGGCTAGGGTTTTGTTGCAATTTTCAAGAACTTTTCTTGCTTCTTTGGAGTCTTTTGTTGTGGCAAGTTTGCACTATTCGTTTAGGCTGTTTGGCTGAGTTTTTGGTCTTCCGTTGCTCTTATTGATCTTGCTATCTTCAGCTTTATAAGGTTTGGGGGCATAGTTGAAGTTTGTGCTTGAAATTCGGTCTCGTTTTGGCTTGAATTGGGATAGTTGTGCTTGGTCTTCTTGAGCTCTTGTTTTATAAAACTAAAAAGCCCAAAAAACATTCGTTTTGTTTTTTGTTTTTTGCATTTCAAAAACTCAAAAAACATTTGGTTTTGTTTTTGTTTTTGTTGCGTTTTTCATTTTCGTTTGGTCATATCTTTTGGAGCTTTTGTGAAGTTTCTTGCTTCTAGTTTTTGGTTTGATTTTGAGGAGAAGTTGTCATTTGATTTCTTTTTCTTGTTTTCAAGTATTTTTGTTGTCTTATACTAAGAGTTCTTGTTTCAAGAATTGGCTTTCTGGATAACAAAAGATGAGTTAAAACTGAAGGAGCTTTTTGGGAAATTTCACCTTGTTTCAAGGGACTTTTGCATCTTAGAATTTACATGCTAGTAGTCATTTGCATTAGGTGCATTCAATAATTTAGTTAGCTTCTTAGTTTTTGTGAGTGTGAGTTTGTAATTCGAAAAGAAAAATACATTTTTTAGTCTCGTAGAACTTATATAGAAATTGCTCTTCATCGAAAGACAAAGAACTGCATGTGCATGTAGTCAGGTTTTTATTAATTTCTTTCGCGTCAAAACATCATTGGTTTCAACTCCATATCCTTGTGACTTAATACAACAGCCTTTAAAATAAGCGATTTAATCTTAAAACAACTAGCAAGTTTTACTAAGTGTCAATCACCAACTAGCTAGGCTGTAGGGCCTTGGAATAGGTGAGTGGAGAGTTAACTCTCCAAGGCCGCTCAAACAAACATAGAAGTTGATTAATTGAGCGAAATCCAACTCCGTGAGGTGGACTGGGAAATCTCTCATCCGAGAGTCAAGCGCGAGGGGAAGTGAAGGCTGAGAAGAGGGATACCCCCTCTCCGATTGGCTGAATCTGACCTCAAGACCGTTCCGCCCGGCTTCTGATACGGATTGGTGCCCATAGTTGCCACTCCTAGGTTCCACACAGGTGACTGCGGGGGGGAATACCCGTGGTACCTGAGGCAGACGTCGCATCACTTTCAGCAGTACTTCTCGGGGGTGCCCTTGCGAAGCTTGGGTGCTTGAGCCGGCAAAGGCTGTCGTTAGGAGGTCGGCGTAACTGTTTCTGATACCTTCGCTAGTTGTTTTGGGCCCTAATCATCCCAGACTGCTTTCGGAAGGCCCTATACTTCGCTTTCCTGTATTTTGGTGTCCGGTCCTCATCACCCGGAGCGGAAATACTTGGAGGCTGTTTGCTTGCTGTTTCTCAGGGATTTTGATTTTAGTGGGTGCTCTTTGCTCCTAGCTTGCCTAGCTTTTCACTTTTCTTGAGTCTAATATAATAAATCTGTAAAATTGGCTGATCAAGCGCCTCGACGTTCGAGGAGAATCCGGGGGTTATCTCCCAAGAGTGCAGAGCCTTCTTCGAGAAGGCGTAGGAGCGATTTAGCAGGTGGTTTTCACCCTGTAGAGTCTGACGCTGTGGAGAGAGATCCTCCACTAAGGTATGAAGGTTTCGTTGCTGATTCCGGTGTCGGTTCCGAGAGGAGCGTTCCGCTCACCTCGAGAGTATTGTTTCCTCAGGAAGAAGATTTTCAGATAGAAGATATACCTGAGCCTGCAGCTACAGGTCCATCTCCTCTTCCTCTTGATCATCCGTTTGTTATTCAGTACGTCGGACCGGAGTCTCAGAGACCGCCGGATCTTCCATATCTTTCTTATCTCTCGATGGCCATGACTGGGAACGCGGCTTCTACCGTGAGTGCTGCGGGCATTCAGACCCCTGCTTCTGTCGAGGCAGGGGGCACTCTTGCTCTATCTTCGAGTGCTTCTAGCACTGCTATGTTTGGCTCTGGGTTCACCCAAGCATATACTTCTCAATCTGGTCCCTTCGTTTCAGGGATGTCCATTGCTGGAAATCCCTCTTTTTCCTTTACCGCCGGTGCAGCTGGATCTACGCCCATGTCTAACATGGCTAGTGGATCGGCTTCGTTTCAGGGTTTCCCCTTTGGGACTGGGCATATTCCCAGTCCCAATCCTTCTTTAGGGTCGTTTCCTTTTACGTCCCAGACCCAGAGTTTCAACCCTTGGGCTCAGGGGCCAAGTTCGACCGCTTTTATGGGATGGAATCCGATGTTTGCAACATCGGGGGTAGGGAATCAGTTCATCGCGAGTCATCAAGGGAATGCTTCTTTCCCTACATCGAGTGCTTATCAGTCTTTTTCTCCTCTGTCTAATGCGTGGAACCCCTACCAGGGGCTTTCCTCTTCAGTCAATACTTCAGCGGGGGGAACTAGTCTAGGTTTTGGTAACTCGGCGTGGGGAGGAGGTTCTTCTCCGTTTTCTACGAGTCCTTTCTGGCAGCCTGGTGCCTCATCAAATCCAGGCTATTCTTTTCAGAATGTTGGAAATCCATCCCATCAAGGATGGAATTCTCAGGCTCCGCCTCGATTACCATTTCTGGCAACGTTAAACTTGCCAGACTTGTCGAAGTTAACTAATGAACCGATTCGGTATAGTCCGGGGTGGCCTCCGGTTCCAACCAAACTTCCTTCAGACATTCCTAAGTTTGAAGGTAAGAATGGTGAAGATCCGGCAGACCACATCACCACTTTCCACTTATGGTGCTCTTCAAACTCTCGGATCGACGACTCGATTAGATTGAGATTATTTCAGCGCACCTTAACTGGAAATGCCGCAAAGTGGTATATAGAGCTCACTGGGGGCAGTTTCGCCACATTTGGAGAACTGGCTGTCACTTTTCTTAACCATTTTCAGTTGCCCGTCAGATATGAGGCTGGGACCGAACTCCTGGCTAATTTTAACCAGGATGAGGCAACTCACATTTCTGATCATATTCAGGAATGGAGGAGAAGGAAGAGGCTTATCAAAGCCCATATTCCAGGTGAGTTCCTTCTCGAGTGGTTTTTGAAATCGCTTCAGTCAGATATTTCAAAGGATGTATCCCTATCAGGGGTATATTCAGAGGAGCAGGCTATCTTTAGGGCCCAGCAGTTAGAACTGATCTATTCTCAGTCTGGGGTACTTTATAAGTATTTGCCCAATGCTCCTCGCTCCAAGTTGGATTTATCGAAACCCAAACCTGGTCCGCATGGTGACGGGCTTGTCAGATCGGTCAGTAGTAGTGCAGCCAGCCTGCTTTCTTAATTGCAGCAGTTGTCTTTACAATCTGCTCCTTCTGGTCAGGCTGTGCCTGCTGATTCATCACCTTCCCAGTCCTTGTCCATAAATGCTGTCCAATCTTCTGAACCCAAAGGAAATCAACAATCCGATGGGAAGAAGAAGGGACGTAATAATAAGAAGAAGGGCAATAATGGGAAGGGCAATGCAAATAAAACCAACGAGCGTGTTGGTGAGGGCCAAAAGGAGAAAAAGAAAGTGAAGTTTCCATGCAAGCTTTGTGCTGGAGACCATCTCACGCACCTTTGCCCGAAAATTCAGGATGCTCAGCGCCTGTTATCTTAGCAGGGTTCTTCAAGTTCCCAGGCTGTGCTAACAAACCCTTTTCCCCAAGGGCAGCAATTAATTGCTGGCGCGAATCAAAATCCTGGGGCTTCCTCTGGAGGTGCCCAGGAAGGGGAAATTCCATCGAATATCTTTATGATGAGTGCTCACGTGGATGTCGCTACGAGATCCCGTGATTATGGCGGAGAGGAATCTTCGAAAGATAAGGAAGTTCCTGATGCTACTGAGCCGCTTCATATCACGAAGCCAACTGTCGAGTCTATGCCTCGGATACCGAAGGCATCCTCTAAGCGGTCAACGATTAATCCGAACATGAGGGCTGCCCAGAACTACTCGATTGTAGAAGATCGGGCGCAGAGTCCTTGTGCTATGTCAGCTTTAGAGGTACTCCAGTCTTGTCCGGCTCAGCGCAGTGCTTTGCTCACTGCCATTGGGGCTATTGATCCGAAAAATTCTCTTCTGATTACCTTTGATATGAAGAATTTTAAGAAGAGACTTCCTCATCATATGGCCTTTCATATTAAATCATCATACCGAAAGATTAACATCTTTCGCACGGTTGTTGATGAGGGTGCTTCTACTTGCGTGATGTCTTTCGCATGCTGGAAGACACTTGGATCTCCAAAAGCTGCTCCGTCTAGCACTATTTTTACTGCATTCGATGGTCATTCTCACAGACCCCATGGTATTGTCCCGGCTTTGCCCATCTGTGTTGGGGGCAAAACCGTTAACATAGAAGTTGAGGTAGTATATGCAGCCTTGGACTACAACCTTTTGTTGGGGAGGAACTAGATATATGAGATGGATGCCATTGCATCCTCATTATTTCGAATTGTATGTTTCCCCCACGAAGGGAGGATAGTCACAGTGGATCAACTGGACTGTCCTCCTGTAGACCTGGATGCGCCTTCTGACTCATCTGTCCCTAAGTTGGATAATACCAAGGCGCCTGTCGAGAATCTGGGAGTTGGAATGTATTCTTCCCTGATGGGTTCTTTTGATCTTCCTCCTCCTAAGGTGTATATTAATGATATTTCATCCTCCAAGGCTCCCCTTCGAAGAGAGTTCTTTCGAACTCATTATTTTTCGGACCCTTGGACCTTACCTTCTCCAACAGCCACATTGGAAGAAGGGAAAGTGGGTGGAATGGCATTCCCGATTTCTGCAGCTGAGATTGCATATCAGTCTGTTGTTGACACTGCAGAGTCTGATCCAGCTCCTCTTTCGCCGGAAGAGTTGGATGGTGATGTGGCTCCGGCTTGGACGCTTACTTCTTCTTCTGCCCAGGATTGTCTAGATACCACTCTTCCATATGAAGAGGCCATCCTGGAAGCGATGACAGGTATAGATAGACCGTGGGATGACTTGCATCATCGGTCTTACTTCCTACCTGACTTGAGCGAAGTCGAAACAAGTTTTCCAAGTCCTCAGTCTCCTGGACCTGTTCACCCAGTCTTGAGCCCCTTAGCACCAGCATAGGTTTATGCTGAAGGGAACATGGTTGTGATCTCTCCTACTATCCCGGTGAACATCTCCAGGAATCCCAATATTGTCGAGAATGTCTTCATTGGAGCTGAATGTTCCAGTGACGAGATTCAAATCTATACCGAGCTTTTCAAAGATTATAGGGATGTTTTTGCTTGGTCTTATGAAGAAATGCCTGGCATAGACCCATCTATCGTCCAGCATGAGATCAAGACGTATGAAAACGCTAAGCCGGTCAGGCAAAAACTTCGTCCGGTTAATCCTAGGAAGGCAGCAGCTATCAAAGCTGAAGTTGAAAAGCTGCTTAAGGCGGGATTCATTTTCCCAGTTCCTCTGACTGAATGGGTTTCAAACCCCGTTCCGGTAGATAAAAAGCAAAGAACGATTCGAGTGTGCATCGATTTCAGAGACCTGAATAAGGCGTGTCCTAAAGATAATTACCCCACACCTTTCATTGATCAGATTATTGACGAGTGTGCCGGTAACGAGATTTTCTCCTTCATGGACGGTTTCTCTAGTTATAATCAAATTACTATCCATCCAGAAGATCAACATAAGACCGCATTTATTTGTCCCTGGGGTACGTTTGCATATAAGAAAATGCCTTTTGGTCTTAAAAATGCTGGAGCTACTTTTCAGCGGGCCATGTCTTACGCCTTCCACGACATCAAGAAAATCATCGAGGCATACTTAGATGATCTAGTTGCTCATTCTCGAAAGAGGATGGATCATCCAGGTCACCTCCGGCAAATATTTGAAAGATGTCGTTTTTATAAAATTCGTTTGAATCCGAACAAGTGCGTTTTCGCGGTAACATCCGGTCGGCTGTTGGGATTTATCGTGTCTAAGGAAGGGATAAGGGTAGATCCCTTCAAGGTTGAGGCAATACTTCGGTTGCCTCCCCCGTCTTCAATCCGTCAGCTTCAAAGTCTCCAAGGGAAGTCTAACTTTCTTCGGAGGTTTATCGTTAACTATGCTGAGATTACAAAAGGATATATGAGACTGTTGAAGAAAGGAGTTCCTTTTCTTTGGGACGACTACGCTCAACGCTCATTCGATGCCTTGAAAAAGGCATTGACCTCTGCTCCTTTACTGAGTCCACCCGATTATAGCAGAGATTTCCTTTTGTATCTGGCTACAGCAGAATCTACCATTGGTATGGTTCTGGTTCAGGAAGATGATGCTCTTGTTGAGCATGTCATTTACTACCTTAGTCGAGGACTGGTAGGACCTGAACTTCGGTACACCCCGATAGAAAAATTAGCCTTAGCAGCAGTCCATGCTGTGCAGCGACTCCGGCATTACATTATTCTTCGCAAAACTTATGTCTTGGCAGCTGCCAATCCATTTCAGTTTGTCCTCAGCAGGCGAGTTATTGGGGGAAAATATAATAGATGGATTGTGATATTACAGGAATTCGATCTAGAGTTCATGTCTGCCAAATCCAAGAAGTCATTAGTCTTTGCGGAATTGATATCCGAGTTGCCTTGTGGTGAGGAGATGATTTATGATGAGTCCTTTCCGGACTAACACTTGTTTTTAATCTCTCCACAAGATCCTTGGTATGGGGATATCATTGTGTATCTCCAGACTGCGAAGTTTCCCTCTTCTTTTTCGAAAGATGAGCGTCGTAAGCTGCGTCACTTAGCTAAAAGTTATCTGATTATTGGTGATGCTTTGTACCGTCGAGGGGTTGATTCATTCCTAAGACGCTGCTTAACTTTCGAAGAAGCTGAGGCTGTGCTCAATGATTCTCACGGTGGAGCTTGTGGGGGTCATTTATCAGGGCTTGCTACAGCCCAAAAGATTTTGCGTGCTGGCTACTTCTGGCCTTCGATTTTCAAAGATTGTATTGAATCGATCAAGAAGTGTCATCCTTGTTAGGTGTATACTCGAAAAATGCGCGCTCATCCAGCTCCGCTTTTTCCAGTCGTTACTGTCGGACCCTTTACAAATTGGGGTATGGATTATACTACTTGTAACCCGCCTTCGGCAAAAGGTCACAAGTACATTATCGTAGCAGTAGACTACTTTACGAAGTGGGTCGAAGCTATGCCTACTTTTGGGAACGATGGTGAGACTGCAACTCTTTTCTTCTTCAACCAAGTCATCGCTCGTTTCGGTATACCTAGAGAGATTGTCACTGACCATGGCAGTCACTTTCAGAACAGTATGATGGCTGAGTTGGCTCTTAAATTGGGTTTCCGGCAGGAGAATTCATCTCCATATTATCCTCAGGCCAATGGGCAAGTGGAAGCCGTTAACAAATCCTTGAAGACAATTCTTCAACGGACAATTGATAAACATAGATCCAACTGGCACATTATGCTATATCCTGCACTTTGGGCATACAGGACGTCAGTTAAAACTGCAACTGGCTTTACTCCGTTTCAGTTAGTCCACGGGGTGGAATCCGTATTTCCCATCGAATGCGAGATTCCTTCCCTTAAATTAGCTGTTGAGCTTCTTCCTGACACTTCTAGTCTGGCAGAGCGGCTTCTTCATCTGGAACATCTTGATGAGCAGCGTCGAGATGCCGCCACGTTGAATGAAGCCCATAAAAACCGAGTTAAAGCTAAGTACGATAAGGCAGTTAAGCCTAGGGTCTTTTCCGAAGGTGACCTTGTTTTGGTCTATGTCCAAGAAAAAGATGCCTTGGGGGCAGAAAAGTTTAAGTCGATGTGGTATGGCCCCTATATCGTTAAGAAGGTCCTTAAGAAAGGAGCGTATACCTTGGTTGACTTCGAAGGGAATGAGTTGCCGAAGCCCCGAAATGGGCTCTATCTGAAGAAGTATTATGCCTAGGCTTTGGCCTAGCATTTTGCTTTGTATATAGTAGTTTTTGTCTTGTACATATCTGTTTGATTTTCGATTTTTGATGAGGTGGTGATGTTTTTTGATCTATTTTGGCAGGTTGTGTTGATGTCATGAGTCATTTTGGTTTCGCCGATGGTGCTAGTAGACACACCCGGAACTTAGCTTCCGCGGCTTGGGTGCTTCATTATCCTTCCGGTCAGCTGTTGGTATCAAGAGGGGTCTGCATTGGTCCTGCTTCCAATAACGTAGCAGAATACACTGCAGTCATTCATCTACTCTCGGAGGCAATATCTTTAGGTGTTGATTCGTTGGTAGTTTTCTTGGACTCCCAGCTGGTGGTGTCGCAGTTGAACAACACTTATCGGGTACGAGATCCATTTTTATTACGATTGTTCTTGAGGGTACGTTTGTTACAAAGGTCATTTAAATTTTTAACATTCATTCATATTCCTCGAGCTGACAATTGGTTTGCTGACTCATTAGCTAATCAAGCTTTAGATTGGCATATTAATCATTCAATACAATAAATTATAATCATCAAAAACATCATACATTTGATACATTTATCACATCACATCAAATATCGCTGTATATATATCATCGGTATGTCAAAAACTTTACAAAATTTGGATCCATAATCTCGTACAAAACTTGGGCTTATGCCCCATCATGTTTAGTCTCAAAAAATATACAGTCATCTAATATATAAAATCTGTCTACTCCTGCGGACCCTGCCCAGAAGTCGTGTTCCTATAGAACATAACTGCAGTGGCCACACGGCGGAATAATCTAACCCAGTCACGGGGTACTCTTACAACCCGTCTTTGGACGGCTTCCGGCAAATCCTCCACGGCAGCCATAGGGATTTGGCGGGTCAATCCCTCCAAGTTTCTCTGAACGGCCTGGAGTGTCCTGTCGGAATCCACTGTCTCCGCCTCACCTCTGCGGCGCTTGTGGCGCGGTAGGCCCTCAGGACGAACTGGTCCAATATCTGAAACATGATCATTTTTTATTGTTGTCAGTCATTATGAATCCAATCCAAAAAAATGTTTGTTTTTCATTTTTCATACATAATTGAAAAATTAAAAAAAAATCATATAAGTCAAAAATTTTGCAAAAACTTACCGACTGCTCCCCATGCTGCTCCGGGTGGAAGTACTAGATCTAGATCTCCTCGGAAATCCATCCCAGCATAGGGATAGTCGTCCACTGCGATGATCTGTTCTCCCCACCATAGGAAGAACTCATCGTCCCACGTGGTTCGGGATACTTCGCTGCCCCCTAGTCTCTTCATCATGTCTGCCCAACGGGCAATTCTTGGGTCCCGCGGGCTGCTGATAGTCGAGATGACTCTGGGTCTCAAAGCTGGAACTCTCTCGAAGAAGAATGTAGTCAAAATGGTACCATAGCCAAAGTGTTTAGTTTTGGTCTGGCGAATAGAAGTCAGCTGTTGTTTCATAATCAGTAGCAGGGCTGTGCACCAATCATACACATGAACTAAGCACTCTACATCTATGCTCATGTGCGTCCTGGACGCCTGATGCAGTGAGGCAGATCCTGCCACTCTTCCGATGGTGAACAGGATGATCTTCATGTGCAAATCCCTGATATCTCTAATAGCAATTTGTGTTCCAACCTTCTTGGAATTATCTACGCAATATATTTGGACATAATCTTCCACAGTTAACCCGCCCAGGGGTTTTCCGTGAAGGTCTACTGGGTCTCCCCTCCTAGAGAGTCCAGTAATGAAATATATATCCTCCACTTCTATGCGTAGAGGCATCTGATCAATTATGAAGCAATCCTGATCTGGTTCCCAGTAATTTACGAGCATTTCAAGCAATCGCACATTACTTTTCATATTGGGCATTTTGAAGAATTTCAATAATCCGCAGTTTCGGAGGATATTTTGAGCTGCGCGGTCCTGCATGACCTCTTGGTCTACTGCACTATGCTCACGTTCCCTCCAAGAGATAGTCATCCTGAAAAATTCCATCAAAATTTGCATTAGAAACACTTTTTTGAAAATGGACTTGCGCATACGCAACTTTCCCTGTGCACAGTCGCGTGTATACGCGGCTTGCCTTCATTAAACCCGCGTATGCGCAGATACGCGTTTTTTAATAAGGGTTTCAAGGTAAAAATTCACTTAATTTTAATTTTTAAACGGACAAAATGAATAAACAGGATGATTAAGGAGCCTACCTGAAGTTTCGCTGGATTCCGACGGTCGGTTCTTCCTGATTTGACGAAACAAGTTTTTAGCTCCAGAGCTCTTTTTCCAAATCAGCTACGCAATAATGAACCAAATGAGAGGTAATTTGTGTATTTATGGCTAAAAATTGAAAATTTTTGGAAAAATTTCCTTATGTTTATTTTTTCGATCTATCTTATGCTGTATAACTCGATTGCTTGGAAGTGCCCAGTTTGGTATATTTTCAGGTACATTTTGACGATTTTTGGGATTTTTCCGGATTTTTGATCCATGATTTCCGACTCTTCACGGCAGGTATATGATCTTCACTGGCATATAGGTTAGGGAATCACTTTCCATTGCATCTTGCATACTAGCCTCCATACTGATCACTTGCCTTAGGGTCGATCCCATCAGGTCATGAGCATTACACCCATTTCACTCGCCGATTTTTAAAATCATGACTTGATGGTAGAGCCTTCCTTTACATGGGCTTCCTAGTTAGTTCCTTGCTATCATTTGTTGCCCATGCTGCTTTTTATGTAGGCTCGGGAGTCCTCTTTAGTCCCGCCATGTCTTTTGTGTTGAAGCTTCATTCTTCTTCTTCATCACTTATCATTTTTCTGGCTTATACCCTAGAGGCTCCCTGGTGTCGTTAAGTTGTATTATTGCATTGCATATTGGCTACTTGTTTATCCTGGCCTTTAGCCGGCTTCATTTGGACTCGATGTTTAAGCCAACTTTTGACCTTGACTTTCTGTACAAGTTAACCATTGCATACACTTAGCTATCACGACTTGACACCTTTGTACCCATGGATGGAACGTTCCTCTGAGTATCACTGACCAGTTTTCGCCACCTTGCATTGAGCATAGGATTGTTCCAAACCCCGGAACTAGTGCATCTGCTTTCTTGATACTCGTTCTATCCATTGTACCATAGCATTCTTTTATTCTTTTTCCGGCTTATTATGAAAAAGACAAAAAAAAATCAAATATAACAAAAAGAGCGGGAACGGGATGTATCTTCGTTATTTTGATGGCAGTACAGAGTCAGTTTGTCGCCCTTGAACAAAGCACATATACTTATATATTTCCTTCATTTGGGATGGTTCTAGTTTTGACCTAGGTTCAGCCTTTACCATGTTTCACTTGTCATTTCTCCCCTGGTTGGTTATCTCTTCCAATCATATGGAGAGTTTGTTTTGCCTCCTGCAGGACAGACTTATACAGTGTCACTTTTTACTGCCATGGTCATCACAGAGTCGTGCTTTTGTTCAAGGGAAGTCTAGCCTGAGTCGGCCATTCTGCAATGTCTCTTGACTCATTATTCAGTCGGCCTTCCCGGTCTTGTCAGTATCATGTTCTATCACATCAGATGTTTTGATCTTCTGCTCGTGCTGGTTTGAGAAGGTCCCCATTGACTTCTTGCCGGCGGGTTTGTCTCTTATCGACTACGACACATTGCTCTGAGAGCAAGCCTAGAGCCGCACCTTGGGCATATTTCCATCATTTATAGGTGACCTCGTGCTCAGCATTTGATCATCATTATGGGTCTTTGACTGAGTGGTTTCCCCTGTGTTCGACGTCAGCACACATTATCACACTTGGGATTCGTGCAGTACCTGGATTTCCATTTGACCCTATCGGTGGATTTCTCGCCTCTGTGTCAGCTTTCATTATTGGTTGGTTCAGAGGGTTTCTTCCGTGCGCTAGCTTCATCTTGTGCACGTCGGAAACGTACTTCGGTTTTGGTTCCATCACTCTACTTCGTCCGATTCCTTCCAAATCTTGGCCTGCGGGTTACACTCGCGCTGGACTGATGTGGGATGCCTTAATGCCTTCCTTCCAGCAGATCTTTTCCCATTGACTCCGACTCATTGCTCTGGGAACAAGATCTAGAGTCTTTTTGTCAGTACCTTAGGGTTTGCAGTCATCAGTGGCAGACTCTTCGCTATCAACAGTGGGGATTCATCATTGCCTCCTGATTGGTAGATTCTTTCAAGTGTTCGACTTTAACTCATTCATTCACACTTGTCAGATTGTACTAGGGCACCTTGACACTCATTATCATTATCGGTGGGTTGTCTCGCGTTGGTTAACGGGAAACATCATTGCCCGGTAATCCAACGATTTCTCACATGGTCGACTTCAGCTCATTTATTCCCATTGTGTAGAATTGTGCCGTTGTGATCGGTGAAGACCTCGGGTTGTATCAGCATTTTTCGGTTCACTATTGACAGTCCTTTCAGTTTCTGCCAGTGTTGCCGTCCACCCTTATATGTTGCAGTTCAGCACAACAGCATCTTATATGTTGATCCCCGAGTTGCGTGATTGTACCGTTTGATCCACCACTTATGATCCGGTACTTGGAGATTCAGTTACTTATTTGATCAGACATCCAGTTGCACCATATTTGCTCAGCTTTCTATATGTGATACTTGGACATTGATACAGACTTGTATTTCCGGGCCCTGCTCAGATGATTCACTATGTACTTTCAGTTCAGTTATACTTGTATACATATTGGATCTATTTCAATACTTTCCATATGATGTATTTTTGACTGAGCATGGGTATGCCCGCCTCAGCATGAGTTGACTCTCTGGTTTCTTTCATTGGTTTTTGGCAGGCTGAAATCTGGTGAAGTCCTCTCTTGTCCTTGCGAAGTTCTTTTTATGTGCATAATACATTTCAGCCATCATGTACCCCTTCTGACCTCATATATTAGGGGGCATCTGTTATAGCATCATTTCTCACTTTGACATGATTCATGATTGCTTTATGGCTTTTTGGGCATCCATTCCTACAGACTTGGACAAATTCACTTAAAAACAGTGGAAAATCCTCCATACGCGACTATGCCCATGTTTTTCCGCGTGTATACGCGATTACAGCTAGAATTTTCCGCGTATGCCATTAAAATGATTAAAAAATATATAAAAAATCCCTAATTTCGCGCTGGGTTGATGGTTACTCAGGTAGTTCAACCACCCCAGCCCGTGGCCAACTGTTTCCAACTGCTGAAACTACTTGGAGGGAATATAAAAAGCCCTCATGTGTATGGCCTAAGGGAGAGAGAGAATTATTGATATTATACTCTGTTGGTATTCCCTATCCAAGTCTGATTCCCCGTGCCTCCTGCACTTTCCCAGTTCATTACAGGAAACCCTTGTTTCCTTGAGATACACATCCCTTTATATGTGATCTCTTATGCACCAGTTTGGAAGGAGTCTTAGCGAGGCAAGGGCTGGACGGATCCGGACGACGGTCTGCGAAGGCCTTGGAAGGATCAGGTGATCTCTCCACTTGATTACTTTTGTACGTACTATTTATAATACATAAGTATCATGCTGTTCCCAAAATAAACGTGTTAGTGTATGCTTTTATGTATGAGAATATTTGTTATACAAGCATTCATTATGATTTATTTAATGTTTTATATGAATCTCACTAACATATAGAGTAGATATATGCTGTACAACTTGTCCTTTGTGCTGGTTTCTTCTTGTATTTCAGGTTAAGGAAGAAGGACGGTTGCAGGGAGTTTGAACTCCACGTGGATCTACTTCAAACATAGGACCAACGGGTAAACCTCTCATTCTGCTCTATTTAGTTTTTATGAATGTGCATGATTGTGTGAGTCTCTGTTAAGTAGTACGCCCCTGCTCTGTGGAGGTTGAATCCCAACCAACCTCTAGGGTGTTAATTCCCCGAAACAATAAATATTTTTTTTTTTACACGTCAAAGAAGAAAAAAGGAATATGGATGGCATAAATCTCTAAAGATCCAGATATAGGAGATTAATAGATCTGAGTACAAATTAATAGAGAAACAACACCTCCTGTAATGGAGTTATTATATATGGTTAAATAATTAAGGATGAAGGTATCCAATATTCTTGTAGATAATGAGAAACTACTAAAGTCTAGTTTTTCACGGGAAAAACTTGTAAAAAGTTTAATAAATAGGTCAAATCCAAAAAATATTGAACTAGTTGTGGAAGAAGAAAAAAAATTTAGAATTCGAAATGTAACAACCTAGATGCAGGGAAAGAAACCAAAAGTAGAGCTACAAGGGAAATTCAAGAAAATTAGACCCCCAACTATTGACATTGAAACAATACAAGCAACAAATGCTTTGTTACTCAATATAAATCAATATTTTCAAGTTCATGAGTATCCTATAATATAAAGGCCCAATTAGCCAAATATCAGTTACAAGGTAAAGCAATCTTTAGGTGGGAGCAAGTTAGAACAATGCATAATTTGGATGATATGAATGTTAATTAGGAAGCATTTAAAAAATTCTTCAAGGAAAAATATTTTACCGAAACATATTATTATGATAAGAGAAATGAATTCCATGAATCAATACTTGGTCACATGATGATGGATGAATTGGTTACAAAATCTACCCATCTTTTATGTTAGCTTCCATACATTCATGAAGAAAAAGGTAAAGTGAAATGATTTATCACATGCCTTCCCATCTCATTTAAGGAGAAAATAGAATATGATAATCTAAAAACTATGGATGAAGCCATCTAGAAGGCTTGAATATACTATAAAAAAATCAAACAAAGGGGTGAAAATGTGAAATCCTGTCCCATTAAAAATAAGGGAAATTTTATGTAAGTTGGAAAACGGTCCAAAATTTATTCTCTTAAAAATTCAGGTAGGATTCACGAGGGTCAAAATTTTAATAGAAACAACAATCAACCTCAAAATACTAAATCTCATACTCGAACTAGGCACTTGGATATGAATATTGAAGGATCTAATGGGAAGGAAAGGGAACCACTAAAGTGTTGGGGTTGTGGGAATCCTCACATATTATGGAATTTCCTCTATAATGTGAAATCTATTCAAGCGTGCAAAATTTTCAAGTGGTTTCTACCATGAATGACATGACCAAAAACATTCCTAGTATTAACGCGACATGGTTGGAGGAACATAAAGAAAAGCGTTAATCCACCATGGTTAATATAAAAGGTAGTATTTTAAACCAACCTGTTTCCATTTTGGTAGATACATGTGACATTCTAAGTTATATCAATAATCAAATAGTAGAAAAATGTGAACTAAATATCGAAACATATAAAAGATCATGGTTGGCTCAATTAGAAAATAAAACTAAGAGGAAATTTTGAAGCATAGTTAAGGCCTTTCCTATTGAATTAAATGGAAATAAAATAATTAGAAACCTGAATGTTTTTCCTTTGGGATCTTATGATGTCTTGGTGGGGATGGATTGGTTGGAAAGTCATAGGGAAATCACTAATTATTTAAACAAGAATGTGACATTCAAAATGGATGAAGGATAAATGTAGGTTATCAAAGGTATACATAGGTCCATTTCCCTCTCGAGAATATCAAAAATATTAATAAAGAAATGTGATAGAAATGAGTGCAAGTTGTTTTCCATCCAGATATACTACCATTCACATGAAGTTAAGAAAAAAAATTAGATGATTTGAGAGTAGTGTGGGAATACAAGGATGAATTTATGGATGATATTCAAAAAATACCACCTAAAAGAGATATTGACTTCTCTATCAAACTAATACCAAGGGACACACTAATATCTATGGCACTCTACAGAATGAGTGTGCATGAGTTAATTGAATTAAAGATTGAACGTCAAGGATTACTAGACAAAGGGTACATTACACCAAGTGTTTCACCATGGGGGGAACCAATTTTAATGGTAAAAAAAAATTATAGTACATTCAGATTATGCATTGATTATAGGGATTGAAATAAGCTAAACATTAATAACAAATATTAATGAAACTAATGTTTATATAATTATTCCTTGAGGAAAATAAAAAAAATGTGTATTTATTTAATATTTCCTCATGGGGTTTCCTGTTTAGACTATAAACAACTTAATAAAGGTGGTTTACTAGGTTATTTTTCATAGCAAAAGAAATTTTACTTAACGTAAAATTGGTCTTACATGGTGTACTTAGGTCCACCTAATAGTAACAAGTTAGATGACCAAAAAATGGTGTAACAGATTTCCCCCTAGCATGTGAGTGTTAGGAGCTAATCGTATGACTAAAGTACATTGTAAGAACTCAACCAGTAGACATCGAAGGGAAAGTCAGAGAGAGAGAAATATAAGGTAGACCATAGCGCTAGAGGACTAGACCCTGAGGAGGCGAGACTTACAGGTGTGACAAGTCTCTTTTATGATTGAGTACCTGTGCTATAGGTGTCGGGGGACGCATACCTATGCCCGCTGAGACAATGTACAAAGAATAATGCGTCCAGTAAACAAGGGACTGAAAAATATAGTACATGATGGAATAAACATGATCCAGGTAGAAACATGATAATGAATCCCACATGCATACGATGCCTTGGATAACAACGAGGACTTATACAATAATATCTGAGTACATGAGACAAAAATACAACCCAAATGCCCCTGTAAACATGAAAGGGCTTTGAAAATCTGACTGATACATGCAAACAAAAAGGCGTTGCAAGTGGTTAAGGCTGACATCATCAAATATATGGAGCTACATCAAAGGATGTAATGAAGAGGTCATTTGAGCATGTGGGGGGATACTTATAGGCCCACCCCCTCTTGAGGGCTGAAACATCTCACAAGCACCCGGGAATTGCCGGTATCATCTATTACATCACTGAACCCTCAAGTATACAGATCTCGATCATGCTAAAAGGAGTTGGGGCTGAGAAAAAATCAAGTCAAAGGGAAATAAGGAGTCCCTTTACTTGATCCGAGGCACCGAACAAGAGTGAAAGTTGGAACCAAGGTACACCACCCTCTAGACTTGTATTCTGGAATGAATGATCTAATGTCGATAGAAGGAGGTCTACCATAGGTGAGGCAATAATGGATCCTTAACTAAGGCATGAAAGAAAATAATAGAGTGACTAACAGACTTACACTAGGGATGATGATGAAATGGGGGGTACTGAGTAACCGATGAAAAACTTCCCTTAATAGAGCGTAAAGGGCATGGATGACCTCACAACGACTAACACAATATCATAAGGGATAGGGGATAGTAGGACTAAAGGACATGATGTGCGACATGAGAGAGGAACCAAGCAATGAAGGATGGAGGACTATAGCGGGATACAAAGGGACTCGCCATAGACTCCATGGATGTGATGATGACTCAAATCAGATGCTCTCAACAAGGGCGACTTGATGATGCTGCCACACAGAAAAGGTCCAATGGGGACCACAAAAACATGAGTATATGATGGTTACTCGCGACAAAAATCGACATGAGTAAGGAAAAGTATGGAGGCAAAGTGGTGCCCCAAGTACAAGTGTTGCAAGTGAAGAAATTCAATTTTAGTAGTGGTGAAGTGACCCATCTTGGGTAAAATTTGTCTTGGTGAAGTATCAAGTCACAAAAAACTAACATATACCCATTTGAGGGCTCAGTGAGAGCTTTCCAATGGTATAGATGGTTTGTCAAACTAAACTATGGTTTGGCTACCGAGGGCGAAAGAAAAATATGGGGTTTCTCTTTTAATAAGGTGTTTTCCCTCCAAATTCATTCATTTTCAAGTGAAGCTATGGTGAATGTAGAGAGGAGAGAAGGCCCTAAATCTTGTGGCGATCGTAGCGGACAAAATGATTATTGGAATCGAGATCTTCCAGTTGCAGGGAAGAGGCCCAACCCTACTCTTTCATTTAAGGGAAGAAAAATTTCAGTTTAGGAACCCAAAGCTCATGAACAGGCCAGGTCACACTTTTTTTGGTCTGTTCTGTGACCTGGGTAGTAGCTGCTGGGCAGAAAACTGTGACCTGTCGAAGGAAATGACCTGAAAAGTGAAACCTATCAGAGAAAGGGAGTTTCGGTTCCATTTCTATCTGAGATCTGGGATTTTTATGGTTGAGGAGCATAGGTGCCCCCAAGCATGTTATAGTCATGCCAAAATGTGTTTCGAAAAGGGAAATCTGAAAACATTTAAATGATGTGGTTATGGTTTTTTTTCGTTATGGTTATGCAGTTTGAGAAAGGGAATGGATGATTACCAATCTTTTTTGGTACTTCATATATGAAGAAAATGGACTAAGTTTCTAGGTTGGCATACATGGTGTCACTATCCCAAAGAGTGGATTTGGAGATAGTGAACTGGTGCTCTACTAGAAATCCCACAGGTTGGTTAATCAACAATGTCAAAGGGATTGGGTTGTTGATGTAAGATGAAGGAATGATGAGGGGTATCATCCCAAGAGTGATATGAAGTGATATGAGACTCTATAGGTTATTCTTAACATGGAAGAATGATCATACTAGAGTCAACATGAGCAGATGCCCTAGGAGAGCTGTGGAGAATTGATTCTCCTGACCTCTCAAATATGGGTGCCCCCTTACCCAAACATTGGGTGTCAATGTAATGGCCACAAGGTGTATGTGGTTCGACTACATGGGTTCAGTGTAAGGGGGGATGGATAAATTTAGGGGTGGTGATGGCTTCCATAGTGTCTTCATCATAATAAAATATGGGGTGATTGGAGGAAGAAAAACAACCTGACGCAGCTAAGCTACCTGCCTCATTAGCATGAGAAGAAAGGCTCACATGTGCATCATCACGTAGGGTGTCTGAAGAAAAAGTAGATGAAGGATCCATTGATGTTGAGCTCGAGGAGATTTCTAAAGGGAGGTCAGGCGAAAAAAAAGGGGAAGGCCTTAGGGGGTCTTCCATCGAGGATCTCATAGATGATGATAGGTATTGAACAATGGCCGAAGACTCTGTCATTTCAACATCCGGAGGAGGAATGTCAATAGGATTGGATGTGTCCTTTGGTTCTGCTGTAGCAAAATGCACAAATAAGGGACGGTGGACTCATTGGGCTTAGCCTCAAATTGGTAGACCGCTTCTAAAGAGGAGCGATACTCTTCTAGGTGGGGACAGAGGTGAGTATAGTGGCCATGGAAATCACACAAAGCACGAGGGTGATTTGTGCACAAAGACTTGAGTTTTAGGATAGAATCAGGTATAGTGACGTAGACCTCATGGATATCATACTCCAGAAACAGCTCATTGACCATGGGGTTGAGGTGAGGTAACTCTGAATAGGTATGGGTGGCATGACCGAGAAAATCACACAAAACACACTGGATAGTATGCTTTGGTGACCGAGGAGGGGTAGGGTTTGTTGGGGCAGCCTTGTCTTTAGATGCCTTCTTGCTTGCTTTGCCCCTATTACCCGAAGCTGTTGCAGTAGAAGGAGGTTCCTATTGAGGTGGATGAGGCACTGCATTAGCGAGAGAAGTCATAGTGACCGGTTGAACCAAGGTGAAAGAAAGATGGAGGAGGTTGAGTGATCACCTGACCTTCAGCTGGTTGGGAAGCCACAAATCCTTGCTGAGCGAAAGGATTAGTAAACATAGCTGGCTAGCTAGGCATATCATTGGGAGAGATGGAAGGGGAGGCTTTTTGTCCTCACGATATTTATTTAGACTCCCACATCTACCACATCTATGGTAAAAGAGGACAGTCCTGCATTTAATGACCATAAACACCACAACAAAAACAAGGATTTTTCATGTGAATAGGCTTGTCTTGCTTAGGCTGAGTGCCCTGTTGCTGGTTAGCAGTGTTAGGTGCATTATTTTGAGGTTTAGGTCTAGGATTACTGCGACAGACTAATTTTGAGTGCCCTTCCTCTTCTTTTTGGAAACAAGAGGATTATTCACGCCCTACTATGCATTCACTTACCCCTAAGGAGGTGGTGGCTGTTGTTGCGGGGGTTGAGAAGGAAAGGGAGGCGGAGGTGCTAATGCTAGAGGAGTTGGAGCCCTAGAATGTGGATAAGAATAATAAGGAGTTTGGGTAACATTGTGGTAAACAAGATGTTGGTCAAAATAAATAGGCATGTCATATCCTGGATGTATGCTACTCGGAGGGGGAAAAGTGCAGGAGGTGTTGGCCAATCCCTGAGGAAAGCCATAGCCCATGGGAGGCTGTGCGTATGGATGAGAGACAGCTCCAACGATATCGTCAGCGGTGTGAGATGCCCTCAGTGCATTGGCACCACCAGGTCTAGGAAGATCAGGCAGAATGGTATAAACATAACTTAACTGAGCGTAGATTAGGTCATATTTTAACGAAATATGGAGAGTGGATTCTTCAGTTTGAGGGACATGCGATGTGACATATTTTCCTATTGCAGGAAAAAGAGATCTAAGGAACCAGTCCATGTAGACATGGTATTTGAGGGTAGGAGCTCGACATGGACTCTTTCTTCTCTGCCATTCTTAGATATGATCAGATAGGCAAGTAGAAGATGATTGACGGAAAGAAGTCAAAAGTTTAGTACCAATGTAATAATGAAGGGGAAGCTAGAAATAAGACAGAAAATCCTGGGCAAGAGTCACAAAGGTGGTATGAGAGGATGAGGCTTGATCAACATACCACTTAGAAGCTTCTCCATTAAGGGTACACTGGAACAATCGAAGATGAACAGAGTCATCGGTAATGGAGTTAGACGAAGGCCACATGTTGAAATATCGAACATGATTTTTAGGATCTTCTCCAGCAAGACCTTCAAACTTGGGAATGTCGGAAGGGATCTTGGTCGGCATAGCAGACCAACCAGCATCATGGTGTATAGGGTCATTGATCAACTGGTTAAAATTAGGAAGACTGAGACCTGACATAAAAGGAAGAAAGGGAGAAGCCGGGGTAGTTCCTGTTGCGGTCCTAGTAGTAGTATTCCCAGCATTAAGGCCAGGGCTACCACTAGTGTTAGGTCTTGAACCAGACATGGTGAAGGTGATAGGGGGATAACTGGGGGTAGAAACAGAAGGGGAACCCAATGAACCAGAAGAGGAGTCAGAGTGAAAACTCGGTGGAGGACTAACTTGAATTCTACGTGGAGGAGTAAATCCTCCTACTAGAAACTAAGGATGAAGGCCAAGAAATCTTCAGGATAAACGCATTGGTGGTGCAATGGTGAAGGAAAAAACATGGCACAAAGAGAAGAGAGACCAACAAGGGCAAAGTGGTGTAGGATCAACTGATTACAATGTCGAAACAAGGGCGGAGAGGTGTAGGATCAATTGATTTCAATGTTAAAGTCTTTGCTTGGTGGTGTTAACCAAGTTCATCTTCACTTAGGGTGTGTTTGTTAAATGTGTAAATTTTAATTTTAAACCCAGACGTTTGTAGAGAAGAAGAAAAAGTGTGTTGTATAACTGTAAATAAACCTACATATAATAGCATATGAAACTAAAATAATAGAAAATAAACAGCTAATTATGCATTAATCTAAACCCAAGGAGGCCGGCCTCTCAACAGGTAATGTGTAGGTGGGAAAAAATATAGTCAAAACACACCAAAATAGTCAATAGATCTAAATTCGGGAGGGACACTGATCTAAAGGTCAGATCTGCTGGAAATAGGTGTAGACAAACAACAAAAAATTAGAGGAAACATTGTTGTAAATGAGGTGATGAAAGGCTATAACCTGGAGGGAAGAAGAGGGGACCCTAGAGGAAAACCCTAATAAAACTAAAAGGAGGTCTTTTGGATGGATAAATAGCCAATCTGAAGTCGATCTGAAGGTAAGGTATCAGATCTGAAAAAGGGGCTGAACACTCTGAAATTTCAGATAACCTGCAGCAGCTAAAACTCTTCCATGAAAGTTGGAGGGTACTAAAGCCCTAGGGGGCTAGGTTCCCACTTTGATGAGTAAAAAATAACAAGTACAAGTCCAAAATTGTCAGAGACGAAGGTCAGAAAACCCCTAACAGAGGCCCAGACAAACCCAAAAAAATCTCAAAAAAAATCCTGCAAAAAGTCCAGGTCACAGTTTCTGACCTGTTTTCTACAGAGCTCGCAGTTTTTGGCCTTTTTTCTACACCCTGGAGTTTCAGGTCGTGTGTTTTGGCCCAAAAAGTGAGACTTTCACTTCTGACACTCTCGGGAGAATATTTCATAAAATTTGTTTGCCTTAGCTGCGGCTGATGACTGTCACCTTCGCAATAGGTCCGAAAACACATGGAAGTTAGAATTTTCAATGTTTTAGGGTTTTATAGGTTAAAAAAAACATCAAGAAAATCCAAACAAGAAGCTGAAGAGAAATACTATGGTTTTAAGTAGCTGGATATGCAAGGATCTAAAAAATGACAGAGGTCATAATCATAAACCCTTGTGGAGTTGCCAATTGTTAGTATGAATCTTAATCGCAAGTGTATGAAAAAGGCTTACTTTAGTCGTGCATAACAAACATCCCTAACAGAAAATATGGCTACCAATATATTTAGATCTGAAATTAGTTGGCCATGATAAATGCTGTAAAATCTAGATCTATGCATTAAAATACATTAAGAAGTAAATAAAAGCAAGAGTCTCTCCATGCATCCAATAGACAAGACAAGATTCTTTTAAAGAATTTTTTGTATTTTTTGACACTTGGGAAGGGAACATAGAAATATGTTATCATTCCACCTCAATGGCATGGGTTCTTGTAAGTCCTCAGCACTTCAGATCTAAAATCCCTCTCTCTTGATGGTGTAGAAAACCCAGACAAAAATGGAACTTAAAGGGAGCTCACAAGAAAAATGGTAGCAAAATATGACAATGATGGTGGATCAAAGTCAGGCCAAAAGTATAGATCCGAAGTGATCTTTAGGCAACAAAATTTAGTGAGTGAATGGTGTTATCACTTAGTAATTTCTCCAGGTTTGAGAGAAATAGTCCGAGGTAACCACAAACAACCTTTTAGGTACAGAATCTAGCCAATCTGTACACATAGAGGGCTCTCTCTGTAAAATTTATCTTTGTTTTGAAAGATATTAGGCTAGTTATAAAGTCCAAAGATTTTGATTGAGTTTGGGTGATCAAATTCAAAAGCTAAGGGTAATATTGAGTAATTTAGGCCATTGGGCTAATGGAGTCAAAGAAGATGGCTTAACCGGATTAAGTTTCTTAACAAAATATGGTTTCACAAGGTAGGGTAATCAAACATGGAGCAATTATAGATCTAAAGTGAATGCGATGAACTCAAATGGATGAAGGGAAATTAAGAATCCTTCAACACATTTGAAAGAGGGAAATTGAGTGATTATTAATAAATATAAATTGAGTGTTCTTTACTAAATAATCAGAATGCTTAAACTAGAAAAACAGGAGCAATTAAGAATTCACTATTTAAACCAGTTCAGAAGAAAACATTTAGAATAACAACGATTGAAATCAGATTACACTTAAGCACTTTCTGATTTATTCCTTTTTCATTAATCATTCGTAAATGAAACACAGTTGATATAATAAACAAATATAAAGACTTCAAAACATAAGAGATAGATGACTTATTTATCTATAGTCTAACACAAGAATCCTTTAAAAAGTATTTTACATCAAGTCCTCATCCAGCTTGCCACACAAAATTTCTCCAATATCACTTTATTCCAAAATAGTCAATGTTACAACAAATTCTAAGAAATCCACCCCAAAAATACTTCCAAGAGTGAAGTATTTATACAAATTCTAAACTAAAATATCTTGAAAAAATATCAAGATTAATTCACAAATCTCTCCAACTATTTTACATAAATAGAACTTAAGTAAAGGACACTCAAACTAATACATCTATTTGGCACTATTTTTTATGGATAGGTGATGAAAAAGAGGAGAATTCTAATTTTATCCAACTCTTAGTTGGTGATGAGGCATCCAAGTCACTAACTGCTTCCTTTCTTTGTGCATTCTGCTCCAACAATTCTGCAAACTTGGTGTCCAATGATACCTTTGTATTTCTCAATCCGTAATAGATATGTAAAAAGTGAAAGATTTTATTTTGGATTAATATGTTGGTGAGATAAAACTCTTTAATTTTCCTAAAATTCGTCTCCAGCTGTGCACAATAGGCTCTGCAAAAATATGTGTAAAACAGAGTTTTATAGAATCTGAAAAATAGCCTTTAAAGATCTGCATGTATCTCTGGTTCTGATATCACTATGAAAAACGTGAGATAGGTTTTTGTAGATAGGTTTCTTAGGAATGAAAACCTCCTTAAGTTTTTTATGAGGTATTTCGGATTGGCCACAATCGTCTCTGCAAAATGATGACTTAACTGGAATTTTTTGAAAAAAAAGTTCTTTCCAACATTGTTTAATATTTTCAAAACCGTAATAGCTGTTAGAAAAGTGAGAGAGGTTTCTTTAGATGGTCCTCCTAAGAACATAAACCTCCTTCAGGTTTGAAAAATTAATCTTGGATTTATCACAATAGTTTCTACAGAACAATGACTAAAACATGAAATTTCTGCAAAAATGTTCCTTCTTGTTGTGTTTTTCATATTTTCACTTTTTTGTTATTTTGACTGTTTTACTTTCACTTTAGACAAAATTCAATGTTGGTGAAATTATTTTCATTTCTTTTTACCATTTTACTGCCTCTATAATTACTTTTACTATTTACCTTTGACTGCTCTGTAACTCCATTTTAGCTTTCACTCTGGCTTTTACCTGATACACTTTAACCACTGATACTCTTTAACTGTTATGCTCTCTAGCCTTTTTTTATCCTTTTATCATCATTTATCATGAGTTAGTATAGTACATAATCAAAAGTTCATGTAAGGATAATTTTACAAAAGTTCAAACATTTCTTTCCACCATTTAGCTTCCGGTATTTTGGTTCTTTGCAGCGGCAAAAAGTTCGAAGAGGATTTTCACTGAGAACAATGTTTTTAATTTGGAAATCCCTATCTACTAGAGGAAAATAATATAAATCTCTGTGAGGGGAATTCAGGGGTGCGACATTCAAAGCCATGGGAATTTCCATTTCTGGTTCTTGTGGATTCAGAAATTAATTGCGGGTTTTGACGAAAAACGAGCACAGTCACAGGTTGGGGAAGGCAATTGCAATTGAGGAATGAAGTAAAGACCAATCTTAAAATTTGCTTCAGTTTTCCGTGTAGAATTTAAAACAAAAGCCAAGTTTTTACAGAGATTAACGGTAACTAGGGTAAATACCTGTTTTCTAGGAAATAAATAGTGACTAAACAAGTGCTGGCTATGGCAGATGAACTCTGGATTACTCGGCTGCAATTTTCTTCAGCAAGGTAACGGTTGGCAAACTTTGACAGTTGATTTTGAAATTTGTTGCATGGGACACTGGTCACTGCGTGAAATAATGAAAATGATGTGGGTTCTTTGTTTTATTCACAAATTCAAAGGTTGGCGGATGTTTTATTATTTTAATGGATGATGTCAGCAAGTGCGGTGGTTTCATCACGAGAGGTAAGCGGTAAGCGGTTTCCATCGCACCACTTTTGGGGAAAGGCGGTTTTCAGCAAAGGACGAGCGATTCCATACGATGAATGAAGTGTGGTGCGGCACTATTCAGAAAACCACTTGGCCATTGCGTGTTATTGTTCAGACGAGGATGGCCAGCGATATTGATAATAACCATAGATCTGAGATTAGTCGATCAGACGGTCGTCGGGAAAGGAAGATGATAGGGAATTAATTGGCGGGCCCGACGTAATTTATTCTGGAATAATCACATCGAGGGCATTTTGATTGGTGGATTAGGTTATTAATTAACCATGGGGGTTAATTAATCCTTTTATACGACGGAGTATCGATTTTGTTTATTAATTGGAAATTCAACCAATTAATCAAATTTATATGGTTATTTTTCAACCAACGGATGGGATATTATTATTTGGGAATTTTATTATTAAAATGATACGAGAAAAGGGAAAATTTACACAGGGATTTAAATAATAAGTTAAAAATTAATATGGAAATGAATAAAAAGCGGTAAGTGTAAAATGTTAGATTAATGTATTTAACTTATGCTTGAATAAGAAGGGTTTTTATGAAATATTGCATAATTTTTCTAAGTAAAATAGGATTTTACTTAGGAAAAGATTTTCTAGAAGTGAATGAGTGTCATGATGAATGATTTTAAGTACTTAGGCTTTTCCAATTATTGGGCCGAGTGTCCGGTCACTCCAAAAGTCAAGGAAATGCCTTGAGCCCCTTTACTTTTCAAATGCCTTAATACTTAGGGGAAATTAGTGAAATTTTTAGGGAAAAATGAGCAGGGAAGTTAATAATCTGACTTTTCTTTGCTTGAAATTGTTCCAGTGTAGTGTCTGCCTTTGCACTTGTGATGAAAGTAAAGATTTAAGACTTCTAGAATCATTATCCATCACATGTAACTCTGCAACATCATCTACCTACCCTACCTACTTTACCCTACCATTTTTTCTTCTTTATTAGGGTGCGCTTAGACTGGCAAACCCTCATCACACTTTTTCTTTTACATCTGAAAATCTATCTAATTCTAACCTTATTACATCCAAGTGCTTAGATTAAATTGTTAAGCTCCTTTTATTTACTCTACCTATCTACTTATCTGCCAAGATTAAACAATTTGGTCAGATTTTATTCTCTATCTATAAAACATAAAATTGAAAGATGAACTAGCCAAGCTTAAGTTGTTTGACTGTTCATAAATTGTGGCATAGAGTACAAGTTGCACACAATTTTATTTATTACATAAGAGAAAAAGGTAGTGTAATTTAGACTTACACACTTTCCTTGGCCTTTATTTTGGTGGGGTTTATTTTGTTTTACTTTTTGGCCATTTTTTATTCTTTTCACCCTTTGATTTTTCTTTTAGGGTATACCCTCTTTACATTTTTTAAATTTTTTGATTTTTTTTTTTTGACAATATCGTAAACCTTTGCAACAAAGAAAGGTATGAACATATTACATAGCCCATCATGTCAATCATGATATATGACACCTATTGGTATAGGAGCATAACACTGGCTCCATTTGGGGATGGATTTTCCTGGTGAAAAGCCATAGGTGTCATACCAATGAACCTTAAAAGAACCTTCACTTATTTCCACATTTTCTGCTCTTCCTTCCTCACTCTCATGGTTGATTTTTATTAGCTGATCACTGTCTTCAATCTGCTGAAACTCCATTTCTTCATCCTCCAAACTAGATTTTGATTTCTTTGTAAAGTGAGCTTGAGTTTGGAGAACATAACTATAATTATCATACTTAGGCAAATCATCAAAAGAAGAAATGTCATCAAACATACACATTAGATCAGTAGATTCATCTTCCTCATATTGATCTGTAAATTCATTTTCTGATCTATGATAATTTGAATTAAGAGGAATTTTTTCATGGCTATCAACCTCTTCTATTTCTTCATGGTGATTTTGAATAGAAAAATCATCTTTCATAGTGATCTCCTATTTTCTTTCATCCAGTTTTCTTACCAAAAGGCTGAGTTTTACCTCTGCAATGTGTTTCTTTTCCTCTTCTTCCGCTTTCAACTTTTCCTGTTTGATTTGGAGATTAACTTCCACATCAACTGCAATGTTCTGCATTTGTACAAGTGTTTTTGGATCTCTTTCTCTTAACTGAAATTCTATTTCTGGATCAAAGGCACTTGGGTAATGCAAGAGAACTGAATCATGAGGAGGTCTAATATTTTCTGGCATTAAATAATAAACTTGATTAAATCTGTCAGAAAATTGTTGTATTGTTTCATTTGAATGTCTTTTTAACTGATTATATTCTTCCATGATCACAAAATGATTAACTTTGATTATCCATCTATCAAGGAAAATTTTGATAAACTGCTGGAAATTTGAGATGCTAGCATTAGGCAGATTTTTGAACCAATTCTTTATTCTACTTTGCAAAGAAAGAGCAAAAATTTTGATTTTAACATCATATTCATCAATCTCAAATAAATCCAAATAATTCTCAAAACCTTGAATATGTTTTTGGGCAGTGATACCATTCTCTCCATCAAATATAGGAAGATACTTGTAGTATCTTTTAGGAAAATCATGGAGTATAGGAGGTAAAATAAGGGGCTTATATCTATCTGGAACTTTATATGGCACATGGATATGTACAGGGATTGTAAAATTAGTCTTGATTATTTGAGGCTTATTAATTGGAAAATGATCGTCAATAGATTCATAAGAAAGCTGCTTAAAGAGATTAGGAGAATTATTACTTACAATCTTCAAAGGAAAATAGTTAAAAACTAATCTAAAATCTTCTATAAAATACAATATACATTGAGAAATTTTCTTAATGAGAAATAATATAATGTCTTGGATTAAGATCCGAGTTGAAAGCCTGATCTTTCCATATTTTTCTTTGAGGTTCATTCCTCCAGTGGAGTCTTGATTGTGAAATTGAGTTGGAGTCGCCAGGTGGATGATTTTAACCTTTGTGTGTCTGATCACTATCCACCATCATAGATCAGATCTAGACCTGTAAAATATTTCTGAAGAAAAAGGTTAGTCTTCCCCAGTGGAGTCGCCACTATGTTATCACTCAATAATTTCTCCAGGTTCGAGAGAAATAGTCCGAGGTAACCACAAACCAAATTTTAGGTACAGAATCTAGCCAATCTGTACCCAGAGCTAAATTTTACAGAGAGAGCCAATCTGTACCCAGAGAGGGCTCTCTCTGTAAAATTTAGCTTTATTTTGAAAGATATTAGGCTAGTTATAAAGTCCAAAGATTTTGATTGAGTTTGGGTGATGAAATTCAATAGCTAAGGGTAATATTGAGTAATTTGGGCCATTGGGCTAATGGATTCAAAGAAGATGGCTTAACTAGATTAAGTTTCTTCACAAAAGATGGTTTCATAGGGCAGGGTAATCAAACAGGGAGAAATTATAAATCTAAAGTGAATGGGATGAACTCAAATGGATGAAGGGCAATTAAGAATCCTTCAACAAATTTGAAAGATGGAAATTGAGTGATTATTAATAAAGATAAATTGAGTATTCTTTACTAAATAACCAGAATGCTTAAACTAGAAAAACAAGAGAAATTAAGAATTCACTGTTTAAACCAGTTCAGAAGAAAACATTAAGAATAACAATGATTAAAATCATATTACACTTAAGCATTTTCTGATTTATTCATTTTTCGTTAATCATTTGGAAATGAAACAAAGTTGATATAATAAAAAAATATAAGGACTTCAAAACATAAGAGATAGACGACTTATTGATCCGTAGTCTGACACAAGAATCCTGTAAAATGTCTTTCACATCAATTCCTCATCCAACTTGCCACACCAAATTTCTCCAATATCACTTTATTCCAAAATAGTCAATGTTACAGCAAATTCTAAGAAATACACCCCCAAAATACTTCCAAGAGCGAAGTATTTATACAAATTCTAAACTAAAATGTCTTGAAAAAATATCAAGATTAGTTCACAAATCTCTCCAATTGTTTTACATAAATAGAACTTAAGTAAAGGACACTCAAACTAATATATCTATTTGGAACTATTTTTTATGGATAGGTGATGAAAAATAAGAGAATTCGAATTTGATCCAACTCTTAGTTGATGATGAGGCATCCAAGTCACTAACTGCTTCCTTTCGTTGTGCATTCTGCTCCAACAATTCTGCAAAATTGGGGTCCAATGATACCTTTGTATTTCTCAATCCGTAATAGATATGTAAAAAGTGAAAGATTTTATTGTGGATTAATATGTTGGTGAGATCAAACTCTTTCATTTTCCTAAAATTCATCTCCAGCTATGCACAATAGGCTCTGCAAAAATATGTGTAAAACATATTTTTACAGAATCTAAAAAATAGCCTTTAAAGATCTGCATGTATCTCTGATTTTGAAATCACTGTGCAAAAAGTGAGATAGGTTTTGGTAGATAGGTTTCGTAGGAACAAAAACCTCCTTCAGTTATGTATGATGTATTTCGAATTGGCCACAATATTCTTTGCAAAATGATGACTTAACTGGAATTTTCTACAAATGTGCTTTCCAACATTGTTTAATATTTCCAAAACCATAATAGCTGTTAGAAAAGTGAGAGAATATTTTGTAGATGGTCCTCTTAAGAACATACACATCCTTTATTTTTGCAAAATTCATCTTGGACTGATCACAATAGTTTCTACAAAACAATGACTAAAACATGAAATTTCTGCAAAAATGTTCCTTCTTGTTGTGTTTTTCATCTTTTCACTTTTTTGTTATTTTGACTGTTTTACTTTCACTTTAGAAAAAATTCAATGTTGGTGAAAGTATTTTCATTTCTTTTTACCATTTTACTGCCTTGATAATTACTTTTATTGTTTACCTTTGATGACTCCGTAACTCCATTTTAACTTTCACTCTGACTTTTACCTGAAAAAATTTAACCACTGATACTCTTTAATTGTTATGCTCTCTAGCCTCTGTTTATCCTTTTATCCTCCTTTATCATGACTTAGTATAGTAAATAATCAAAAAATCATGTAAGGATAATTTTACAAAAGTTTAAACATTTCTTTCCACCATTTAGCTTCTGGTATTTTGGTTCTTTGCAGCGGCAAAAAGTTCGAAGAGGATTTTCACTGAGAACAAGGTTTTTAATTTGGAAATCCCTATCTACTAGAGGCAGATAATATAAATCTCTATGAGGGGCATTCATGGGTGCGACATTCAAAGCCACGGGAATTTCCATTTCTGGTTCTTGTGGATTCAGAAATGAATTGCGGATTTTGACAAAAAACGAGCACAGTCACAATTTGGGGAAGGCAATTGCAATTGAGGAATGAAGTAAAGACTAGTCTTAAACTCTGCTTCAGTTTTCTGTGTAGAATTTAAAACAAAATCCAATTTTTACAGATTTCAACGGGAACTAAGGTAAATACCTATTTTCCAGGAAATAAATAGTGACTAAACAGGTGTTGGCTATGGCAAATGAACTCTGGATTACTCGACTGAAATTTTCTTCAGCAAGGTAACGGTTGGAAAAATTTGACAATTGATTTCGAAATTCGTTGCATGGGACACTGGTCACTGCGTGAAATAATGAAAATCATGCGGGTTCTTTTTTTATTCACAGAGTCAAAGGTTGGTGGATTTTTTATTATTTTTAATGGATGACGTTAGCAAGTACGGTGGTTTTGTCACGGGAGGTAAGCGGTAAGCGGTTTCCATCGCACCGCTTTTAGGGAAAAGCGGTTTTCAGTGGAGGACAAGCGATTCCATACGATGAACGACGCATGGCACGACACTATTCAGAAAACCGCTTGGCCATCGCGTGTTATTGTTCGGACGAGGATGGCCAGTGATATTGATAATAACCTTAGATCTGAGATTAGTCGATCGGACGGTCGTCGGGAAAGGAATATGATAGGGAATTAACTAGCAGGCCCGACGTAATTTATTCTGGAATAATCACATCGGGGGCATTTTGATTGGTGGATTAGGTTATTAATTAACCATGGGGGTTAATTAATACCTTTATACAGTGGAGTATCAATTTTTTTTATTAATTGGAAATTCAACCAATTAATTAAATTTATATGGTTATTTTTCAACCAACGGGCGGGATATTATTATTTGGGAATTTTATTATTAAAATAATACGGGAAAAGGGAAAATTTACATAGGGATTTAAATAATATGTTAAAAATTAATATGGAAATGAATAAAAAGCGCTAAGTGTAAAACATTAGATTAATGTATTTAACTTATGCTTGAATAAGAAGGGATTTTATGAAATATTGCATAATTTTCCTAAGTAAAATAGGATTTTACTTAGGAAAAGATTTTTTAGAAGTAAATGAATGTCATGATGAATGATTTTAAGTACTTAGGCTTTTCCAATTATTGGGCTGAGGGTCCGGTACCTCCAAAAGTCAAGGAAATGCCTTGAGCCCCTTTAATTTTCAAATGTCTTAATACTTAGGGGAAATTACTGAAATTTTTAGGGAAAAATGAGCAGGGAAGTTAATAATCTAACCTTGCTTTGCTTGAAATTCTTCCAGTGTAGTGTCTGCCTTTGCACTTGTGATGAAAGTAAATATTTAAGACTTATAGAACCATTATCCATCACATGTAATTTTGCAACATCATCTACCTACCCTACCTACTTTACCCTACCATTTTTTCTTCTTTATTAGGGTGCACTTAGACTAGCAAACTATCATCACACTTTTTCTTTTACATCTGAAAATCTATCTAATTCTAATATTATTACATCCAAGGGCTCAGATTAAACTATTGAGCTCCTTTTATTTACTCTACTTATCTACTTATCTGCCAAGATTAAACAGTTTGGTCAGATTTTATTCTCTATCTCTAAAACATAAAATTGAAAGATGAACTAGCCAAGCTTAAGCTATTGGACTGTTCATAAATTGTGGCATAGAATACAAGTTGCACACAATTTTATTTATTACATAAGAGCAAAAGGTAGTGGCATTTAGACTTGCACACTTTCCTTGGCGTTTCTTTTAGTGGGGTTTATTTTATTTTACTTTTTTGGCCATTTTTTACTCTTTTCACCCTTCGATTTTTCTTTTAGGGTATACCCTCTTTACATTTTTTAATTTTTTTGATTTTTTTTTTTTTTGACAATATGGAAAACCTTTGCAACAAAGAAAGGTATGAACATATTACATAGCCCATCAAGTCTATCATGATATATGACACCTATTGGTATAGGAGAATAAAAAATGGAAAAACCCTTCTATTTATAACAAAATATTGAGTTAGTCTAGATATTGGTGCATAATTAAGATATTATTAACCAATTCTAGATCCAACTTTACGGAATATTTTATTATATTTATTGGAGGGAAAAATATTTGAGTTGGGTCAAATCCGTTTATTTGTAAATAATAAATAAATAAAAGATTTATTTATTATTTCAAGGATGTGGTTAAGTAATAATGAGATAAATAATGATTTATTTAATTATTAATGAATGATTTAGTCAAATTTAAGAAGGAATATTATTTAAATAAGGTTTAAATAATTATTCCTAGAAAATAATAAGATAAATAATAATTTATCTAATTAATTTTCTTGTTTTGGTTTAAATATGACCAGGAATATTAATTAAACTAATGTATAACAAATTATTCCTTGAGGAAAATCAAACAAATGTGGATTTATTTAATATTTCCTCATGGGGTTTCCTGTTTAGACCATAAACAACTTAATAAAGGTGGTTTACTAAGTTATTTTTCATTGTGATAGAAATTTTACTTACGGTAAAATTGGTCTTACATGGTGTACTTAGGTCCATCTAATAGTAACAGGTTAAATGTCCAAAAAATGGTGTAACAATAGATGTATCACCCTCACCATCAAACATGAATTGAGATATGTCATAAATAATTTCATTGGGGATGAAACGTTTACCATCAGATCTATTCTAAAAACACCCTGGAAGTATGATTTAGGGATGTGCCATTCTAGATAAGAGGTCAAAAACATACTCAAAGGGCACAAACTTGTCATCTTCCCTCCATCTAGCACCAACTACTGATGGTTTTGGAAATCCATCAACCAAGTGGGTCTCCTAGAAGTGAATTCCCAATTATACCTCACACTGTTTGGAGTAAGAGCCCCATCCGAAGTATTAGCCTGTATGTTGTAACTTAAGGTTTGCCTCAGATACAATGAATAACGTAAGAAACATCAATTGAAATGTGTAAAATGATACTTTCACGAGGGGAGAGAGAGGAGTAAGGTTGTAGAAGGTCGTAATATTAATAACCTAAAAGAGGCAGACGAGAGCATGCAAATATTTGTTATTTAAATAGCGAGGTAGTTCACATAGACACAGTGAAAATTAGAGAAAATAAAACACACATTCAACAAGATAAGCACCAAAGCCACTGAAATAGTTCAATTTATTTAATACAAATTAGAACAACATATATTGCAAACATTCAAACTATAATCTTAGAACATTTACAACAGATGCATAAAAGTGTGTTGGCTTAATGAGCTTCTGATTATTATGTGAAAGATCCAAGTACACAGTTACAATGGCGAGCCACTAGCTCCAATAGTGGAACATTAAGTCACTTCTTGCTTCTTCATAGAATGATCTTCTCTCATATGCGAAGCTAGAGAATCCAAGGCTATATCTCCAAAAGATAAGCCTATAAAATCCATTTTATTGATTCATCAGGTCTCCTTTATAAAAAGAGGAATTACCTTCCATATCCCCATGACCCTTGAGCTTCCTTCATGACTCTTATACCTCTAATTTTACCTTTTGAATTTTTATAAAGACTCTTTTGTCTATATATGACTATGTGACTTTTCATATTCCACATATTACTCTTGGAATTCCACACATTAAATTTTGTCCTTTCCTTTTCATAATTACATCATTACCTCCAAAAATGAAAAGGCAAGAGACATGGACACACATGACATTGTAATGGTTCTGGTACAATTCACAACTTGACAATGATGATATGAACTTCATGATTAGGTAGCAATGCCAAGATTTTTCTCTTGATGCTTTGTCTTCAATCTTCATGAGATGTTTTTTTTGTTATTAATATTCACCCTCCAAGATTTTGAATGGTATGGAGTCTTCATGTGGTATTGATATTTGGTCGTTGTTACACCATTTTTTGGTCATCTAACCCATTATCATTAGATGAACCCAAGTACACCATGTAAGACAAATTTTACCCTAAGTAAAATTGCTTTCACCACGTGAAATAACTTATTCGTTTATACTTCCCGGTCATATTTAACCCAAAACAAGGAAATTAATCAAATAAACCCTTATTTATTTAATTATTTCCTAAGAATAAGTTATTTAAATCATTATTTAAATAATATTCTTAGTTAAATTTGACTAAGTCATCCATAAATAATTAAATAAACCATTATTTGTTTAATTATATTCCCATCATTTCCCTAAAATGATAAATAAATAATTTATTTATTTATTATTTATAAATAAAGGAATTGACCCAAGTCAAGAATCCTTTTCCCTCCAACAAATATAATAAAATATTCCTAAAGGGTGCCTCTAGAATTCGATTAGTAATATTTTATTCATGCACCAAGTTCTAGGCCGCCTCAATATTTTGTTATAAATAGGAGGGTTTTCCCCATTCATTAGTCACCTCCATTGCATTATATCACTCTGGATCTACTCTTGGTCACCATTATTCCATTTTTTCTTTGAGAACTCCCACTGAGTTCCATGTTTGTTTTTCTACAGCAATAAGAGAGAGGAATGTTAGATATGAAACACTGAGGACTTTCAAGAACCCATCCCACTGAGGAGAACCGCAAAACACCTTTCTTGTTTTCCTCTCAGGTGCCCCATTCTTTAATATAATGTAAAATTATTTTAATTACATTGTTCTTGTCTTTTCTATTGGATGCATGGAGCCATATTATATTTTGTATTCTTAATGTCTTTTGTGCTTAGATATGAATTTGTGCAGAAAAATTAAAGATATTTTGCAGCCATAATCGATGTTAGGGATATTTGTTATGCGTAGCTAAAGTGATCTTTTACGACGAAAGATTCATACTAACAATTCGCGACTCCACACGGGTTTTCTTTTGCGACCACTGTCGTTTTATATATTCCTGCATATCCAGCTATTTCAGACCCCAGGGTTTCTCTTCTATCTTCTGTTTTTCCTATTTTTATGGTGCTTTTCACCTCTAAAACCCTCAAACATTCAAATTTTTAACTTCCGTGTGTTTCTGGCCCTATTGCGCAGGTGACAGACATCAGCCACGGCTGAGACGACATTTTTTTTCTAAAATCTGCTGCCGAGAGTGCCAGAAGTGTAGTTCGCACTTTTTGGCCCAAAACCTACGTCCTGGAGCTTCACGTCGCGGAAAACCGACCAAAAAATGTGACCTGAGCGGAAAATAGGTCAAAACCTATGACCTGGACTTTTTTCTGGAATTTTTCTGAAATTTTTCTAGGTTTTGTCTGAACCTCTATCAGGGTTGTCTTACCTCCGTCTTCACCCGTTTAGACCTATTCTTGATCTATTTTACTCAAATAAGCGGGAATCTAGCCCCCTAGGGCTTCTATACCCTCCATTTGTGGTGGAAGAGTTTTAGCTACTGTAAGAGTCTAAATTTTTAGAGTTTCAGCCATATCTGATACCTCCTTTTAAGATCCCTACAGATCAATTCTTTTCCCTTTCAAAACACCTCATATAGTTTTGTTTGGGTTTATCTCTAGGAACACCTCTTTGACCATCCTACCTTTAGCTGATCCCCTTTTTTGTAACATCAACCTCACCTCTGCCTCTTTTTTGTTTTCTGCACCTCTTTTCAATAGATTTCTCCTTTAGATCCCTATCCCTCCCAACCTTAGATCTATTGGCCTCTTTTAGTGTGCTTTGATTAGATTTTTTCCCTCCTATAGACTAGTTTTAAGAGACCCACCTTGTTTAGTTAGATTGATGCATTGTTAGCTGTTAATTTTATGTTCTTTCAGTCTTATTTACTGCATATTTCTTTTTAGTTACGTAGCACACTTTTTATTTTACTCTAAAAAATGTCTGGGTTTAACCAATTAAAATTAACGCATGCCACACATTGACCCTAAGTGAATAAGAGCTTGGTTAATACCATCTGGAAAAGACTTTAAAATCAATTGACACTGCACCTCTCCACCTTTGCTTCGACATTGACCTCACTTGATCTTGCACCTCCCTGCCTTTGTTGGTTTTTCTTCTTCCCGTCATCATTGCACCTCCAAGACGTTTATCCCGGAGACTTCTTGGCCTTCACCCTTAGTTTCCGGTTGGTTGATTTGCTCCTTCCCGTCATCGTCGAGTTAGTCCTCCCCCGAGTCCACACTCTGACTCCTCTTGTGATTCTTTGGTTTCTCCCCCTACTTTTGGTTCTCCCCCTGTTACCTTCACCATGTATGATCCAGGGCCTAACAATAGTGGCAACCCTGACCCTAATACTCGGACTGTTACTAGCAGCACTGCCACAGGGACTCCCTCGACTGCTCGCTTACTCCCCTTCATGGTAGGCCTTAGTCTCCCCGATTTCAATCAGTTGATCAATGATCCTATCTGCCACAATCTTGGTTGGCCTGCTATTCCAACCAAGCTCCCCTTTGACATTCCCAAGTTCGAAGGCCTTGCTGGAGAAGAACTCTCTGACCATATCCGATCTTTCCACATGTGGTTTTCATCCCATTCCATTACTGATGATTCCATTCATCTTAGATTGTTCCAACACACGCTTACAGGTGAAGCTTCTAAGTGGTATGTTGATTATCCCACTTCCTCTCATACCACCTTTTCGACTCTTGCCCGGGATTTTTTATCTTACTTCCAGCTTCCCCTTCGTTATGACACTAGTGTCAAACCTTTGACTTATTTCCGTCAATCATCGGCCACCCGCCTATCCGATCATGTTTAGGAATGGTGGAGAAGAAAGAGCCTATGCCAATCTCCTACCTTAGAAGACCGTGTCTACATGGACTGGTTCCTTATATCTCTCTTTCCACCTATCAGAAAAGATGTCGCATCGCATTTTCCCCAAACCGAAGAAGATGCCCTGCAAATGGCGTTAAAATATGACCTAATCTACGCTCAGACGGGTTATGCTTATACTGTTCTACCTGATCTCCCCAGACCCGGTAATGCCCATGCATCGGGGGCACCTCCTGCCGCCGATAGTATCGTTGGAGCTATCTCTCATCCATCTGCGCAACTTCCCGTGAGCTATGGTTTTCCTGGGGGAGGGTAACCACTTCCTGCACTTCTCCCCCTCCCGATAGCACGCATCCAGGATCCGGCATGCCTTCTCCTTCTGCCCAACCCCGTGTTTACCACACTGTTAACCAACCTCATTATCATCCATATCCGTAGCCTAGTGCTCCAACTCCTCCAGCATTAGCACCCCCACCTCCCTTGTCTTCTCAACCCCTGCAACAGTAGCCACCACCCCCTTAGGGGTAGGTGTATGCCCAATAGAGCGCAACCAATACTTTATTGCAGCAACGCTTCATGGCTACCCAACCACCTCACGGACCGGTAACCACTCAACCTCCTCCATCTGGTACCTCTGATTACCAGATCCTCATGATGAACTCTGACCAACCTATAACCATTGATCTTAACCTTCACACTCAGTCCCGACCACACCCCTAGCCTCCTGCTCCATCTGTCCCCGAGTCACCTTCCTCAGGTTCTATAGAGCCTCTTTCGACAGCTAATGGTCACTTGCATATCCCTCCGCCCAATGGCGAGGTTCATACCAAGATTCCTAAGGGACCATTACACCGAAATGTTGCTTCTGACCGAGCTACCCATTTGTTTAGCATAGTAGATGAGCTAGCCCAATCTCCTATTTCCATTTCAATGCTGGAACTCCTCCAGTCGTGCCCCTCCCAAAGAAAAGCTCTACTATCTACCCTGGGCGTTGTAGATCCAGCAGATGAGAAATTGATTGTTTTCGATGCCCATTAGTCAGAGTCTCCTCCTCTCCATGCTTCCATAGCTTTCCAAATATCAGTCAAAATCTGAAACACTAACATTTCCTGTTGCATCATTGACGAGGGGGCATCCACCTATGTAATGTTCGCTTCGGTTTGGAAACAACTCGGATCTCCTGAGCTGGCCCCTTCCACAATCACCCTTCGTGCGTGGGATGGCCATGCTTCCCAGCCCATTGGCCTCTTCCGTAACTGTCCTATCACCCTTGCGGGCAAGACTGTTTGTGTCGATATTGAAGTTATCGACGCCCCTCTGGACTATAACATTCTCTTAGGGTGTATTTACACCTATGCCATTTCTGTTGTCCCATTCGTAGTCCACTGCAAGATGTTTTTCCCGCATAATGGAAAGATTGTCACCATCGACCAATTGATGTATCATGAAACAAAATCTCAGACTTCCCATGATTCCACCATCTCTACTGTCACCAACAAGAAATTTATTCATTCTTTGACAAGTGTTTCCATCGGCGTCTACAAAGACTCCTCCTTGCTTGGAATTTTCCCAGGTCCTCTCACTCCTTCTATATTTGATCCCATCTTGGTGAATGTTTGCATGATGCAATTGTCTCGGGCTAACCTTAAGTAGCCCGCTTTGGCTAGTCAGCAACCTCAATCTCGCCCACCGCAACCCACTCCTAGCCCTTCAACTCAGCCAGCTGCACCTCTCCCTTCTGACCCTTCCCCCACTGCTAATACCCCTGCGCCTCTTTATCCTCCTGGGTTGGTTCCACCAGGTCTCAACCATCTTGCAGCCATCCCTCCTGGAAATTACTCCACCGGTCACATATTGTTCCTAGCTCCCCCACCAGGACTGTACATGGTACATATCATGGCCACCCTCTCTCTTCCTAACCTGACCCTTGGGATTCCCGTTTGGTACCTTGACCCTCCAGCCGCTACCTTGCCTGGTCAACCCAAACCTTATCTTGCTTTGACCCCAGTTCAACTGATCCCCATGAGTTCTCCATAGTCCCAGAAGCCTCTATTCCTTCCGCGACTTCGGCCAAGAACCCCAAGACTATTTACACCAACCACCCATGTGCTTTGTGTGATATCCATGGCCATTACACCCACCTTTGTCCCCGCCTCGACGACTTCCTCTCCTCTCTAGCCGCGGTCCGCCAATTCAAGGCCAAGCGTAACGAGTCCACCTCTCCCCTCTTTGCACATTTTGCTTCAGCAGAAATACCAGACATGACTGCTCCCATTGACATTCCCCCTACTAATGTCATGATGACGGATCCTTCGTCCACCATTTTATACCTATCATCATCCATGAGACCCTCGGGGAACATTCCCTCTGAATCCTCCCCTGTTGTTTCGCTTGACCTTCCTTCTCTGATCACCTTCGGCTCAACATTGGTAGATCCTTTATCTGCCTACTCTTCAGTCACCCCTTGTGACGATGTGCATGTGAACCTCTCTTCTCATGATGATGATTAAGGTAGCTTCACTGCGTCAGGTGGTCTTGCTTCCACCAGTCACCCCATCTTCTATCACAACGATGAAATTATGGAGGGAATCATCTCCCCTAACTTTATCTATTCCCCCTTACATCGACCCCATGTGTTCACACCACATACACCTTGTGGCCATTCCATTGAAACCCGTGTTTGAGTAAGGGGGCACCCATATTTGAGAGACCAAGAGCAGTAATTCTTCACAACTCTGCTAGTGTATCTGGTTGTGCCGATTTTAGTACCATTATTCTTCCACATTTCGAAGAACCTCTGGAGTCCCATATCACTTCAGATCACTCTAGAGATGATACCCCTTATTGTTCCTTCATCTTCCCTCAATAGCCCGGTTTCTTAGACATTATTGTTGACCAATCTATCAGTTTTCTAAGAGAGCATCAGTTCATTATCTCCAAATCCTATTTTTGGGCTAGTGACACCATGTATGCCAACCCAGAAACTTAAAGTCCATTTAATTCATATATGAAGTACTACAAGAGATTGGTAATCCTCCATTTCCTTTCTCAAGCTGCATAACCAATAAAAAAAAAATGGCGCACCACATCATTAAAATGTGTTTAGATCCCCCTTTTCCCACCTACATTTTGGAATGACCACAACATGCTTGGGGGTACCCAGGCCCCTCAACCATACAAATCCCAGATCTCAGCCAAAAACAACCCTCAAACCCCCTTTCTCTAACAGGTCTTACTTTTCAGGTCATTTCCTGGGATAAGTCGCAGTTTTCAGCCCAGTACCTGCTACCCAGGTTGCAGAACAGACCCCAAAAAGTGCGACCTGGATTGTCCATGAGCTTTGGGTACCTATTAGTTTCTAGTACCTTGATGCTTCATCAGGACACATTGTATCCACGAAGGGTCTATTCATCCCTCCTCCAAATTGAATTTCTTCACTTACAACACTTGTACTTGGGGCACCACTTTGCCTCCTTACTTGTCTTTGTTTGTGTTTATTTTTGTCATCAGATACCCTATTGTACTCATGTTTTTATGGTCCCCCATTGGACCTTCACTATGTGGCAGCACCATCGAGTTTCCCTTGTTTACAGCATTCGAGTTGAGTCATCATCGTATTTATGGAGTCTATCCCAAGCCCCTTTGTATCTATCTATAGTCCTCCATCCTTTCTTGCTTAGTCCCTCTCTCTTGTCGCACATTATGGCCTTCAGTACCCTTGTGCCCTATCCCTCATGATATTGTGTGAGTCGCTGCCAAGCCATTCATTCCCTTTATGTTCTAACAAGGGAAGTCATCCAACCGCTCCTTCGTATCCCTCATTCCACCATCAACATCAGTGTCTACTTGCTTGTCGCTCAACTATTTTCCCTCGTGCCTTAGTTGGGGTTCCCTTATTGCCTCACCTATGGCGGACCTACTTTTGTCGACATCAGCTCATTTACTCCAGAAGCTAGGTCTACGGGGTAGTGTACCTTGGTTTGAGCTCTTCTCAGCATGATCGTGAACTATACACTTGCTGGTCCAGTGATGCAGCAGCAGCTATTGGTGATTCCCGGGCATGTGTGAGATGTCTCAACCCTCATGTGTGAGATGTCTCAACCGGGGGATTCATCATTTTATTTAGCTGGCTCATGTTTAACCCAGCACATGTTTCCTTATTGTGTTCCGTGGTTTTCCGGGCACCTTATTCTTTGTACTTTGTCTCGGCAGGCATAGGTATGCCTCCCCCACCGCGTTTACCACAGGTACCACTTCATAAACTAGAGACTTGTTGCACCTGTAAGTCTCGTCTACTCAGGGTCTAGTCCTTCAGCACCTTCATCTACCTTACATTCCTCTCTCTCATTTCCCTCTTATTGTCTAGTGATTTAGCTCTTACAACGTACTTCGGTCATACGATTTGCTCCTAACACTCGTACGTTGGGGGGGAATCTGTTACACTATTTTTTGGTCATCTAACCCATTATCATTAGATGAACTCAAGTACACCATGTAAGATTAATTTTACCCTAAGTAAAATTTCTTTCACCAGGTGAAACAAATTATTTGTTTATACTTCTCGGTCATATTTAACCCAAAACAAGGAAATTAATTAAATAAACCCTTATTTATTTAATAATTTCCTAAGAATAAGTTATTTAAATCACTATTTAAATAATATTCTTAGTTAAATTTGAATAAATCATCCATAAATAATTAAATAGACCATTATTTATTTAATTATATTCCCATCATTTCCCTAAAATGATAAATAAATCATTTATTTATTTATTATTTATAAATAAAGGAATTGACCCAAGTCAAGAATCCGTTTCCCTCCAACAAATATAGTAAAATATTCCTAAAGGGTGCTTCTAGAATTCAATTAATAATATTTTATTCATGCACCGAGTTCTAGGCCGCCCCAATATTTTGTTATAAATAGGAGGGTTTTCCCCATTCATTAGTGACCTTCATTGCATTAGATCACTCTGGATCTACTCTTGGTCACCATTTTCCATTTTGCTTTGTGAACTCCCATTGAGTTCTATGTTTGTTTTTCTACACCACTAAGAGAGAGGAATGTTAGATCTGAAACACTGAGGACTTTCAAGAACCCATCCCACTGAGGAGAACCGGAAAACACCTTTCTTGTTTTCCTCTCAGGTGCCCCATTCTTTAATATAATATAAAATTATTTTAATTACATTGTTCTTGTCTTGTCTATTGGATGCATGGAGCCATATTATATTTTATCTGCTTAATGTCTTTTGTGCTTAGATCTGAATTTGTGTAGCAAAATTAAAGATATTTTGCAGCCATAATCAATGTTAGGGCTATTTTTTATGCATAGCTAAAGTGATATTTTACGATGAAAGATTCATACTAACAATTGGTGACTCCACACGGGTTTTCTTTTGCGACCACTGTTGTTTTATATATTCCTGCATATCCAGCTATTTTAGACCCTAGGGTTTCTCTTACATCTTCTTCTTTTCCTATTTTTATTGTGCTTTTCACCTCTAAAACCCTCAAACATTCAAATATTTAAATCCCATGTGTTTCTGGCCCTATTGCGCAGGTGACAGACATCAGCCACAGCTGAAACGACATTTTTTTTCTGAAATCTGCCGCCGAGAGTGCCAGAAGTGCAGGTCGCACTTTTTCGCCCAAAACTTGCATCCTCGAGCTTCAGGATGTGGAAAATCGCCCCAAAAATGCAACCTGAGCGAAAAATAGGTCAAACACTACGACCTGGACTTTTTTCTGAAATTTTTCTGGGTTTTTTCTGAACCTCTGTCAGGGTTGTCTGACCTCCGTCTTCGCCTGTTTAGACCTATTCTTGCTCTGGTTTACTCAACTAAGCAGGAATCTAGCTCCCTAAGGCTTCAATACCCTCCACTTGTTGTGGAAGAGTTTTAGCTGCTGTAAGAGTCTAAATTTTCAGAGTTTCAGCCATATCTGATCCCTCCTTTTCAGATCCCTATAGATCAGCTCTTTTCCCTTACAAAACACCTCATATAATTTTGTTTGGGTTTATCTCTAGGGTCACCTCTTTGAACCTCCTACCTTTAGCTGATCCCCTTTTTTGTAACATCAACCTAACCTCTGCCTCTTTTCTGTTTTATGCACCTCTTTTCAGCATATTTCTCCTTTAGATCTCTGTCCCTCCCGACCTTAGATCTATTATCCTCTTTCAGCGTGCTTTGATTAGATTTTTTCGCTCTTATAGAATATTTTTAAGACACCCACCTTGTTGGGTTAGATTGATGCATTGTTAGTTGTTAATTTTCTGTTCTTTCAGTCTTATTTACTGCAGATTTCTTTTTAGTTACGCAGCACACTTTTTATTTTACTCTCACAAATGTCTAGGTTTAAGCAATTAAAATTAACGCATGCCACACACTGACCCTAAGCGAAGAAGAGCTTGGTTAACACCGCCTGGAAAAGACTTTAAAATCAATTGACACTACACCTCTCCGCCTTTGTTTCGACATTGACCTCAATTGATCTTGCACCTCCCTGCCTTTGTCAGTTTTTCTTCTTCCTGTCATCATTGCACCTCCAAGGCGTTTATCTCGGAGACTTCTTGGCCTTCACCCTCAGTTTCTGGTTGGTTGACTTGCTCCTTCCCATCGTCGTCGAGTTATTCCTCCCCCAAGTCCACACTCTGACTCCTCTTCTGATTCTTTGGTTTCTCCCCCTACTTTTGGTTCTCCCCCTTTTACCTTCACCATGTTCGATCCAGGGCCTAACGCTAGTGGAAACCCTCACCCTACTGCTGGGACTGTTACTAGCGGCACCACCACAGGAACTCCCTCGACTGCTCGCTTACTCCCTTTCATGGTAGGCCTCAGTCTCACCGATTTCAATCAGTTGATTAATGATCCTATCTGCCACAATCTCGGTTTGCCTCCTATGTTAACCAACCTCCCCTTCCACATTCCCAAGTTCGAAGGCCTTGCTGGAGAAGATCCCTCCAACCATATCCGATATTTCCACAAGTGGTTTTCATCCCATTCCATTACTGTTGATTCCATCTGTCTTAGATTGTTTCAATGAACACTTATAGGAGAAGCTTCTAAGTGGTATGTTGATCATCCCACTTCCTCTCATACAACCTTTTCGACTCTTGCCTGGGTTTTTTTATCTTACTTCCAGCTTCCCCTTCGTTATGACACTGGTATCAAACTTTTGAATTCTTTCCATCAATCATCGGCCACCTGCCTATCCGATCATGTCCAGGAATGGCGGAGAATAAAGAGCCTATGTCAATCTCCTACCTTAGAAGACCATGTCTACATGGACTAGTTCCTTAGATCTCTCTTGCCACCTATCGGAAAAGATGTCGCATCGAATTTTCCTCAAACCAAAGAAGTTTCCCTCCAAACGGCGTTAAAATATGACCTGATCTACGCTCAGATGGGTTATGCTTATACTATTCTACCCGATCTCCCCAGACCCAGTAATGCCCATGCTCCGGGGGCACCTCCTGCCGCCGATAGTATCGTTGGAGCTATCTCTCATCCATCTGCTCAACCTCCCATGAGCTATGGTTTTCCTGGGGGAGGGGGAACCACTTCCTGCACTTCTCCCCCTCACGGTAGCACGCATCCAGGATCCGGCATGCCTCCTCTTTCTGCCCAACCCCCTATTTACCACACTGTTACCCAACCTCATTATCATCCATATCCACAGCCTAGTGCTCCAACTCCTCCAGCATTAGCAACCCCACCTCCCTTGTCTTCTCAACCCCTGCAATAGTAGCCACCACCCCCTTAGGGGCAGGTGTATGCCCAACAGAGTGCAACCAAGCCTTTCCTCTAGCAATGCTTTGTGGCTACCCAACAACCTCACGGACCGTTAACCACTCAACCTCCTCCATCTGGTACCTCTGATTACTAGATCCTCATGATGAACTCTAACCAACCTATAACCGTCGATCTTAACCTTCACACTCAGTCCCATCCACACCCCTAGCCTCCTGCTCCATCTGTCCCCGAGTCACCTTATTCAGGTTCTACAGAGCCTCTTTCGACAGCTAATGGTCCCTTGCATATCCCTCCGCCCAACGCGGAGGTTGATACCAAGATTCCTAAGGCACCATTACGCCAAAATGTTTCTTCTGACCGAGCTTCCCATTCGTTTAGAATAGTAGATGAGCTGGCCCAATCTCCTGTTGCCATTTCAATGCTGGAACTCCTCCAATCGTGCCCCTCCGAAAGAAAAGATCTACTATCTACCCTGGGCACTGTAGATCCATCAGATGACCAATTTATTGTTTTCAATGCCCATTAGTCAGAGTCTCCTCCTCTTCCTACTTCCGTAGTTTTCCAAATCTCAGTCAAAATCGGAAACACTAACATTTCCCGGTGCATCATTGACGAGGGGGCATCCACCTGTGTAATGTCCACTTCGTTTTGGAAACAACTCAGATCTCCTGAGCTAGCTATTTCCACAATCACCCTTCGTGCGTGGGATCGCCATGCCTCCCAGCCAATTGGCGTCTTGCGTAACTGTCCTATCAACCTTGCGGGCAAAACTGTTTGTGTCGAAGTTGAAGTTATTGATGCCCCTCTTGACCATAACATTCTTTTAGGGTGTACTTACACCTATGCCATGTCTTCCATCCCATCCACAATCCACCACAAGATGTTTATCCCGCATAATGGAAAGATTGTCACCATTGACCAGTTGACGTATCATGAAACAAAATATCAGACTTCCCCTGAGTCCACCATCTCTGATGTCACCAACAAGAAAGTTGTTGATTCTTTGACCAGTGTTTCCCTCGGCGTCTACAAAGACTCCTCCTTGCTTGGAACTTTCCCATGTCCTCCCCCTCCTTCTGTCCCTGATCCCAGCTTGGTGAATGTTTGCATGATGTAATCGTCCCAGGCCAACCTTAAGCATCCCGCTTTGGCTAGTCAGCAACATCAATCTCGCCCACCGCAACTCGCTCCTAGCCCTTCACCTCAGCCAGCCACACCTCTCCCTTCTGGCCCTTCCCCCATTGCTGATACCCCTGCGCCTCTCTACCCTTCTGGGTCGGTTCCACCCGGTCTCAACCATCTTGGAGCCATCCCTCCTGGCCATTAATCCACTTGTCAGATACTGTTCCTAGCTCCCCCACCAGGACTGTACAGATTACCTATCATGGCCACCCTCTCTCTTCCTAACCTGACCCTTGGGATTCCCGTCTGGTACCTTGACCCTCCAGCCACTACCTTGCCTGGTCAACCCAAACCTTATCTTTCTTTGACCCCATTTCAACTGATCCCCATGACTTCTCCCGCTGCAACAGTGCCTCAGTCACCTCAACAGGACCCACCTCCTATTGCGACTGCTTCGGGTAAGAATGAAAAAGCTCACAGTGGGGCATCAAAGGAAAAGGCTACCCTAACAAACCCTACCCCTCCTCGACCTCCAAAGCATACCATTTAATGTGCTTTGTGTGATGTTTTCGGCCATGCCACCCATACCTGTCCTGAACTGCCTCATCTCAAGCCCATGGTTAAGGTCGTGTTCCCTGAGTCCACAGTCCCAGAAGCCTCTGTTCCTTCTGTGAGTGCGGCCAAGAACCCCAAGAATATTCACACCAACCAACCCTGTGCTTTGTGTGATATCCATGGCCATTACACCCACCTTTGTCCCCGCGTCGATGACTTTCGCTCCTCTCTAGCCGCGGTCTGCCAATTTGAGGCCAAGCGTAATGAGTCCACCTCTCCCCACTTTGCGCATTTTTCTTAGGCAGAACTACCAGACATGACTGCTCCCGTTGACATTCCCCCTCCTGATGTCACGATGATGGAGCCTTTGTCCACAATTTTCTACCTATCATCATCCATAAGACCCTCGGGGAACATTCCCTCTGAATCCTCCCCTGTTGTTTCGCTTGACCTTCCTTCTGCGATCACCTTCGACTCAACATCGATAGATCCTTTATGTACCTACTCTTCAGTCACCCCTTGTGACGATGTGCATGTGAACCTCTCTTCTCATGATGATGAGTTATGTAGATTCACAGCGTCCGATGGTCTTGCTTCCACTAGTCACCCCATGTTCTATCATGATGATGACATTATGGAAGGAATCATCTCCCCTGGCTTTATCTATTCCCCATTACATTGACCCCATGCTTTAACACCATATACACCTTGTGGCCATTCCATTTAAACCAAATGTTTGAGTAAGGGGAGACCCATATTTGAGAGACCAAGAGCAACAATTCTCCACAACTCTCGTAGTGTATCTGGTCGTGCCGATTTTAGTATCATTATTCTTCCACATTTCGAAGAATCTCTAGAGTCCCATATCACTTCAGATCACTCTAGGGATGATACCCCTTATCGTTCCTTCATCTTCCCTCAACAACCCAGTTTCTTAGATATTGTTGTTGACCAATCTATTAGTTTTCAAAGAGAGCATCAGTTCATTATCTCCAAATCCTATTTTTGCGCTAGTGACACCATGTATACCAACCCATAAACTTAAAGTCCATTTGATTCATATATGCAGTACTACAAGAGATTGGTAATCCTCCATTTCCTTTCTCAAGCTGCATAACCATAACAAAAACAAATGGTGCACCACATCATTAAAATGTGTTTAGATCCCCCTTTTCCTACCTACATTTTGGCATGACCACAACATTCTTCGGGGCACCCAGGCCCCTCAAACATAAAAATCCTAGATCTCAGCCAAAAACAGCCCTGAAACCCACTTTCTCTCACAGGTCTCACTTTTCAGGTCATTTCCTGGGATAAGTCACAGTTTTCTTCCCAGTACCTGCTACCCAAGTCGCAGAACAGATGCCAAAATGTGTGACCTGACCTGTCCATGAGATTTGGGTACCTGTTAGTTTTTAGTACCTTGATACTTCATCAGGACACATTGTATCCACGAAGGGTCTATTCATCTGTCCTCCAAATCGAATTTCTTCAATTACAACACTTGTACTTGGGGCACCACTTTGCCTCCTTACTTGTATTTGTTCATGTTTATTTTCGTCATGAGATACCCTATTGTACTCATGTTTTTATGGTCCCCCATTGGACCTTCACTGTGTGGCAGCACCATCGAGTCGTCCTTGTTTAGAACATCCGAGTTGAGTCATCATCGCATTTATGGAGTCTATCCCAAGTCCCTTTGTATCCCGCTATATTCCTCCATCCTTTTTTGCTTAGTCCCTCTCTCTTGTCGCACATTATGGCCTTCAGTACCCTTGTCCACTATCCCTCATGATATTGTGTCAATCGCTGCCAAGCCATTCATGCCCTTTATGCTCTAACAAGGGAAGTCATCCAACCGCTCCTCCATATCCCTCATTCCACCATCATCATCAGTGTCTACTTGTTCATCGCTCTACTATTTTCCCTCGTGCCTTAGTCAGGGTTCCCTTATTGCCTCACCTATGGAGGACCTACTTCTATCGACATCAGCTCATTTACTCCAGAAGCCAGGTCTAGGGGGCAGTGAACCTTGGTTCGAGCTTTTCACAGCATGATCGTGAGCTATACACTTGTTGGTCTAGTGATGTAGCAACAGCTATAGGTGATTCCCGGGCATGTGTGAGATGTCTCAACCCTCTTGAGGTGGTGGCCCTGTAGGTAGCCCCCCACATGCCTGGATGAATTCTTGATTTCAGCCCCATATGCAGCTCCTCCCATTTGATGATATTGGCCTCAGCTGCTTGCAGAGCGTCTTCAATTTGCATGTATCAGTTAGATTTTCCGAGCCCTTCCCCGTGTGTAGGGGGTATTCAGGCATATTTCTATCTCATGTACTAAAATATTCTTGTATAAGTCCTGATGGTTATCCCAGGCATCACATGTATGTGGGATTCATCATTTTATCTAGCTGGTTCATGTTTAACCTAGCACATGTTTCCTTATTACGTTCCGTGGTTTTCTGGATGCCTTATTCTTTGTACTTTGTCTCGGTAGTCATAGGTATGCCTCCCCCGCTGCCTTTAGCACAGGTACCACTTCATAAACTAAAGACTTGTTGCACCTGTAAGTCTCGTCTCCTCAGGGTCTAGTACTTTAGCACCTTCATCTACCTTACATTCCTCTCTCTCATTTCCCTCTTATTGTCTAGTGATTGAGCTCTTACAATGTACTTCGGTCATACGATTTTCTCCTAACACTCGTACGTTGGGGGGCACTCTGTTACACCATTTTTTGGTCATCTAACCCATTATCATTAGATGAACCCAAGTACACCATGTAAGACAAATTTTACCCTAAGTAAAATTGCTTTCAACACATCAAATAACTTATTCATTTATACTTCCCGGTCATATTTAACCCAAAACAAGGAAATTAACTAAATAAACCCTTATTTATTTAATTATTTCCTAAGAATAAGTTATTTAAATCATTATTTAAATAATATTCTTAGTTAAATTTGACTAAATAATCCATAAATAATTAAATAAACCATTATTTATTTAATTATATTCCCATCATTTCCCTAAAATGATAAATAAATCATTTATTTATTTATTATTTATAAACAAAGGAATTGACACAAGTCAAGAATCCTTTTCCCTCCAACAAATATAATAAAATATTCCTGAAGGGTGCTTCTAGAATTCGATTAATAATGTTTTATTCATGCACCAAGTTCTACGCCGCCCCAATATTTTGTTATAAATAAGAGGGTTTTCCCCATTCATTAGTCACCTCCATTGCATTAGATCACTCTAGATCTACTCTTGGTCACCATTTTTCCATTTTTGCTTTGTGAACTCCCACTGAGTTCCATGTTTGTTTTTATACACAAATAAGAGAGAGGAATGTTAGATCTGAAACACTGAGGACTTTCAAGAACCCATCCCACTAAGGAAAACCGGAAAACAAATTTCTTGTTTTCCTCTCAGGTGCCCCATTCTTTAATATAATATAAAATTCTTTTAATTACATTGTTCTTGTCTTGTCTATTGCATGCATGGAGCCATATTACATTTTATCTGCTTAATGTCTTTTGTTCTTAGATCTGAATTTGTGCAGAAAACTTAAACATATTTTGCAGCCATAATCGATGTTAGGGCTATTTTTTATGCATAGCTAAAATGATCTTTTGCGACAAAGATTCATACTAACAATTGGTGACTCCACACGGCTTTTCTTTTGCGACCACTGTCATTTTATATATTCCTTCATATCCAGCTATTTCATACCCTAGGGTTTCTCTTCCATCTTCTTTTTTTCCTATCTTTATGGTGCTTTTCACCTCTAAAACCCTCAAACATTCAAATTTTTAACTTTCGTGTGTTTCTCGCCCTATTGCGGAGGTGACAAATATTAGCCACAGGTGAGACGACATTTTTTTTCTAAAATCTGCCGCCGAGAGTGTCGGAAGTGCAGGTCGCACTTTTTGGCCCAAAATTTGCATCCTGGAGCTTCAGGTCACGGAATACCGACCAAAAAATGCAACCTGAGTGAAAAATAAGTCAAAAACTGCTACGTGGACTTTTTTCTAGAATTTTTCTGAAAATTTTATGGGTTTTGTCTGAACCTCTATCAGGGTTGTCTGACCTCCATCTTCGCCCGTTTAGACATATTCTTGCTCTAGTTTACTCAACTAAGCGGGAATCTAGCCCCCTAGGGCTTAAGTACCCTCCACTTGTTGTGGAAGAGTTTTAGTTGCTGTAAGAGTCTAAATTTTCAGAGTTTCAGCCATATCAGATACATCCTTTTCAGATCTCTACAGATCAGCTCTTTTCCCTTTCAAAACACCTCATATAGTTTTGTTTGGGTTTATCTCTATGGTCACCTCTTTGACCCTCCTACCTTTAGCTGATCCCCTTTTTTGTAACATCAACCTCACCTCTGCCTCTTTGCTAGTTTATGCACCTCTTTTCAACAGATTTCTCCTTTAGATCCATGTCCCTCCCGACCTTAGATCTATTGGCCTCTTTTAGCTTGCTTTGATTAGATTTTTTCCCTCTTATAGACTAGTTTTAAGAGGCCCACCTTTTTGGGTTAGATTGATGCATTGTTATTTGTTAATTTTCTATTCTTTCAGTATTATTTACTACAAAGTTCTTTTTAGTTACGCGACATAATTTTTCTTTTACTCTCAAAAACGTCTGGGTTTAAGCAATTAAAATTAACGCATGCCACACACTGAACCTAAGCGAAGAAGAGCCTGGTTAACACCACCTGGCAAAGACTTTAAAATCAATTGACACTGCACCTCTCCACCTTTATTTCAACATTGACCTCAATTGATCTTGCACCTCCCTTCTTTGTCAGTTTTTCTTCTTCCTGTCATCATTGTGCCTCCAAGGCGTTTATCCCGGAGACTTCTTGGCCTTCACCCTCAGTTTCCAGTTGGTTGACTTGCTCCTTCCCGTCGTCGTCGAGTTAGTCCTCCCCCAATTCCACACTCTAACTCCTCTTCTGATTCTTTGGTTTCTCCCCCTACTTTTGGTTCTCCCGCTGTTATCTTCACCATGTCTGATCCAGGGCCTAACGCTAGTGGCAACGCCGGCCCTAATGTTGGGACTGTTACTAGCGGCATCGCCACAGGAAGTCCCTCGACTGCTCGATTACTCCCCTTCATGTCAGGCCTCAGTCTCCCCGATTTCAATAAGTTGATCAATGATCCTATCCGCCACAATGTTGGTTGGCCTGCTATGCCAACCAAGCTCCCCTTTGACATTCCCAAGTTCGAAGGCCTTGCTGGAGAAGATCCCTCCAACCATATCCAATATTTCCACATGTGGCTTTCATCCCATTCCATTACTGATGATTCCATCCATCTTAGATTGTTCCAACGCACGCTTACAGGTGAAGCTTCTAAGTGGTATGTTGATCATCCCACTTCCTCTCATACCATCTTTTCGACTCTTGCCCAGGATTTTCTATCTTACTTCCAGCTTCCCCTTCGTTATGACACTGGTATCGAACTTTTGACTTCTTTTCGTCAATCATCGGCCACCCGCCTATCCGATCATGTCCAGGAATGGCAGAAAAGAGAGAGCCTATGTCAATCTCCTAACCTAGAAGACCGTGTCTACATGGACTCATTCCTTAGATCTCTCTTGCCACCTATCGAAAAAGATGTCGCATCGCATTTTCCTCAAACCGAAGAAGCTGCCCTCCAAATGGTGTTAAAATATGACCTGATCTACGCTCAGATGGGTTATGCTTATACTGTTCTACCTGATCCCCCCAGACCCGGTAATGCCCATGCTTTGGGCGCACCTCCTGCCGCCGATAGTATCATTGGACCTATCTCTCATCCATCCACTCAACGTCTCATGAGCTATGGTTTTCCTTGGGGAGGGGGCACCACTTCCTGCACTTCTCCCCCTCTCGATAGCACGCATCCAGGATCTGGCATGCCTCCTCTTTCTGCCCAACCCCCTGTTTACCACACTATTACCCAACCTCATTATCATCCATATCAACAGCCTAGTGTTCCAACTCCTCCAACAGTAGCACCCTCGCCTCCCTTGTCTTCTCAACCCCTACAACAGCAGACACCACCCCCTTTGGGGTAGGTGTATGCCCAACAAAGAGCAACCAATCCTTTCCTGCAAAAATGCTTCATGGCTACCCAATCACCTCATGGACCGGTAACCACTCAACCTCCTCCATCTGTTACCTCTGATTACCAAATCCTCATGATGAACTCTCACCAACCTATAACCATCGATCTTAACCTTCACACTTAGTCCCATCCACATCCCTAGCCTCCTGCTCCATCTGTCCCTGAGTCACCTTCTTCAGGTTCTATAGAGCCTCTTTCAACAACTAATGGTCCCTTGCATATCCCTCCGCCCAACGAAGAGGTTCATACCAAGATTCCTAAGGGACCATTACACCGAAATGCTGCTTCTGACCGAGCTGCCCATTCGTTTAGCATAGTGGATGAGTTGGCCCAATCTCCTGTTTCCATTTCAACACTGGAACTCCTCTAGTTGTGCCCCTCCCAAAGAAAAGCTCTACTATCTACCCTGGGCACTGTAGATCCAGCATATATCCAATTGATTGTTTTTGATGCCCATCAGTTAGAGTCTCCTCCTCTTCCTACTTCCGTAGATTTCCAAATCTCAGTCAAAATCTGAAACACTAACATTTCTCGGTGCATCATTGATGAGGGGGAATCCACTTGTGTAATGTCCGCTTCAGTTTGGAAACAACTCGAATCTCCTGACCTGGCCCTTTGCACAATCACCCTTCGTGCGTGGGATGCCCATGCCTCCCAGCCAATTGGCCTCTTGCGTAACTGTCCTATCACCCTTGTGGGCAAGAGTGTTTATGTCGACATTGAATTTATCGATGCCCCTATTGACTATAACATTATTTTACGGCGTAGTTACACCTATGCCATGTCTTTCGTCCCATCCGCAGTCCACCGCAAGATGTTTTTCCTGTATAATGGAAAGATTGTCACCATCGACCAGTTGACGTATCATGAAACAAAATCTCAAACTTCCCCTGAGTCCACCATCTCTACTGTCACCAACAAGCAAGTTGTTGATTCTTTGACCAGTTTTTCCCCCGGCGTCTACAAAGACTCCTCCTTGCTTGGAGCTTTCCTAGGTACTCCCCCTCCTTCTATCTCTGATCCCAGCTTGGCGAATGTTTGCATGATTCAATCGTCCTGAGCCAACCTTAAGAAGCCCGCTTTGGCTAGTCAACAACCTCAATCTCGCCCACCGCAACCCGCTCCTAGCCCTTCACCTTAGCCAGCAACACCTCTCACTTCTGACCCTTCCCCCACTGCTAACGCCCCTGCGCCTCTCTACTATCCTGGATCGGTTCCACCAGGTCTCAACCGTCTTGGAGCCATCCCTCCTGGCCATTACTCCACTGGTCAAATACTGTTCCTAGCTCCCCCACCAGGACTGTACATGGTACCTATCATGGCCACCCTCTCTCTTCCTAACCTGACCCTTGGGATTCCCGTCTGGTACCTTGACCCTCCAACCGCTACCTTTCCTGGTCAACCCAAACCTTATCTTTGTTTGACTCCGGTTCAACTGATCCCCATGACCTCTCCCGCTACAACAGTGCCTCAGTCACCTCAATAGGACCTACCTCCTATTGTGACCACTTCAGGTAAGAATGGAAAAGCTCACAGGGGGGCATCAAAGGACAAGGCTGCCCCGACAAACCCTGCCCCTCCTCGGCCTCCAAAGCATACCATCTAATGTGCTTTATGTGATGTTTTCGGCCACACCACCCATACCTGTCCTGAACTGCCTCATCTCAACCCCATGGTTAACGTCGCGTTCCCTGAGTCCACAGTCCCAGAAGCCTCTGTTCCTTCTGCGACTATGTCCAAGAACCCCAAGAATATTCACACCAACCACCCATGTGCCTTTTGTGATATCCATGGCCATTACACCCACCTTTGTCCCCGCCTCGATGACTTCCACTCCTCTCTAGCCGCGGTCTGCCAATTCGAGGCCAAGCACAACGATTCCACCTCTCCCCTCTTTGCGGGTTTTGCTTCAGCAGAACTACCAAACATGACTGCTCCCACTGACATTCCTCCTCTTGATGTCACGATGACGGAGACTTCGTCCACCATTTTCTACCTATCATCATCCATGAGACCCTCGGGGAACATTCTCTCTGAATCCTCCCGTGTTGTTTCGCTTGACCTTCCTTCCACTATCACCTTTTGCTCAATATCGATAGATCCTTTATCTACCTACTCTTCGGTCACCCCTTGTAACGATGCATGCGTGAACCTTTCTTCTCATGATGATGAGTTAGGTAGCTTCGCTCCGTCAGGTGGTCTTGCTTCCACCAGTCTCCCCATCCTCTATCACAATGATGAAATTATGGAAGGAATCATCTCCACTGACTTTATCTATTCCCCCTTACACCGACCCCATGCGTTCACACTAGATACACCTTGTGGCCATTCCATTGAAACCCAATGTTTGACTAAGGGGGCACCCATATTTGAGAGACCAAGAGGAACAATTCTCCACAACTCTCCTAGTGTATCTGGTCGTGCCGATTTTAGTACCATTATTCTTCCACATTTCAAAGAACCTCTAGAGTCCCATATCACTTCAGATCACTCTAGGGATGATACCCCTTATCGTTCCTTCATCTTCCCTCAACAACCTAGTTTCTTAGACATTGTTGTTGACCAATCTATCAATTTTCTAAGAGAGCATCAGTTCATTATCTCCAAATCCTCTTTTTGGGCTAGTGACACCATGTATGCCAACCCAGAAACTTAAAGTCCATTTGATTCATATATGCAGTACTACAAGAGATTGGTAATCCTCCATTTCCTTTCTCAAGCTGCATAACCATAACAAAAACAAATGGCGCACCACATCATTAAAATGTGTTTAGATCCCCCTTTTCCTACCTACATTTTGGCATGACAACAACATGGTTGGGGGCACCAAGGCCCCTCAACCATAAAATTCCCAGATCTCAGCCAAAAATAGCCCTGAAACCCACTTTCTCTGAAAAGTCTCACTTTTCAAGTCATTTCCTGGGATAAGTCGCAGTTTTCTGCCCAGTACCTGCTACCTAGGTCACAGAACAAACCCCAAAAAGTGCGACCTGGCCTCTCCATGAGCTTTGTGTACCTGTTAGTTTTTAGTACCTTGATAATTCATCAGGACACATTGTATCCACGAAGGGTCTATTCATCTCTCCTCCAAATCGAATTTATTCACTAACAACACTTGTACTTGGGGCACCACTTTGCCTCCTTACTTGTCTTTGTTCGTGTTTATTTTCGTCATGAGATACCTTATTGTACTCATGTTTTTATGGTCCCCCATTGGACCTTCACTGTGTGGCAGCACCATCAAGTCGCCCTTGTTTAGAGCATCCAAGTTGAGTCATCATTACATTTATGGAGTCTATCCCAAGTCCCTTTGTATCCCGCTATAGTCCTCCATCCTTTATTTCTTAGTCCCTCTCTTCTGTCGCACATTATGGCCTTCAGTACCCTTGTCCCCTATCCCTCATGATATTGTGTCAGTCGCTGCCAAGCCATTCATGCCCTTTATGCTCTAACAAGGGAAGTCGTCCAACCGATCCTCCATATCCCTCATTCCACCATCATCATCAATGTCTACTTGTTCATC